>CM061747.1:236433161-236805436 GCA_030979885.1 Lolium multiflorum
CAAACATTTATTATGCAATGTAGATATAAGATAATAACAAGTTGCATAAATAAGACATGTATGGAACTTGTACTAAGCACAAACTTACATCATAATGTTGCACAGGGTCGCTACAGATCCTTTTTTGGCGACTATCTTCTAATGATGACTGCTTCATTAAAACAGCATTCTGGTAACATTGTAAACATAGTTACAACAATTAACTATTCAAACATGTATTACGCAATGTAGAGATCAGATAACAGCATGTAGCAGAAATAAGCACAAGATAAGATAAGATGCATGTACTAAGCACATACTGGCTCACTGCAGGTCCTTCTCTTGCGTGCACTAGTCGTGGTCAACATGCCTATCATTTTAGGTTCAGCCATCAAGTGAAATGCTAATCCTCCTGCTCCATTGTCCTTAATCTGTGTTTAGATATCACATTTAAGACCAAGTCAGCTGGTTTCAAATAACAAAAAACTTGAGCTGCCAAATGAATAAGCCAATAGTTACCAGATATCAAATTAAAACCAACTAGATGTTGCTTTGCATGAGATACGAATTTCAGACATTCAGATTTAGAGTAGGGTAATGCCAAGGTTTTACACATAAAGTAAACTGGCATTAAGAATGACCAAATGTCAGGTTCAAATCACCCTCGAAGTTTCTCCAAGACAAGCATATCAAATAGGCAGAAACATAGTAAAGCATGAATGGCATTGCTATGGCAGGGTTCCAAGTGTTAATCTCTTGCATAAGGAACAATGCATATAGGTTATAGATAATAACGGAAGTAAACTGCCAAAATTACCAACCACGAACTCAGATTCCAACCTTACCTAGCGTCCCCGCTGTTAATGTTGGATGTTCTAATAAGTGGTTCGCATGATCAATCCCAAGGAAAAATAACATTGACAAGTCAGTCTACGATAATACAAAGACCAGACATGCACGCAGCAATAACTATATAAGCTAAAGACGAGGTATAAGAGCAAGCAGATTGGAAATGCACATAGCATGATTATAAAAGCAGTGTGAGAATAGCAGACACGAGAAAACAGCTAGCGGTGAGCTAATGACGTGGTATAAGAACAAGCAGATTGGAAATGCCCATAGCACGACTATAAAAGCAGTGCGACAATAGCATGCAGTACAAAAACAGTTGGCAGCAAATGAATGGGTACAAGGCTATAAATATGTGGATGCACACAGGTGTCAGTAGAATGAACAGGATGGTAGCGACCGGATAATGCTTTTGTACTGTACAACATTTAAACAAACTTCATGCGAAGCAACACATCAAGAAAGTTAACGGCATATGAGATCTGCAAATAACTACACAAAACATGGCTAAAGAAACACCGCGATCTAACGGGCCAGCGTACTAACCAAGCTGCGGCGGGGTGGACGGGGGCGGCAACTTGCATTCCAGCGGCGGCGAACGCGGGAGACGATGAATCGACCATGTTTCAGTAGAAGCGGGCGTTAGTGAAGCAGATCTGGTTGGCTGGCAAGGTATTCGGTGAAGTTGATACAGCCGCTGCGGCGAGGTAGTCGGTGGCGAGGTCGGCGGTGAAGCAGATCCGTCGGTGGCGAGGTCGGCGGTGAAGCAGATCCGTCGGTGGCGAGGTCGGCGGTGAAGCAGATCCGTCGGTGACGAGGGCGGCGGGGGAGCGGATCAGGTGGGTGGACAGCCAACACGATCAAGGCTACGCTGTGGAGGAGTATGCCGGCGGCGAAGCAGATCTAGTACTGTAGAGAGTCAGAGCTTTGGCGTGTGAGAGTATTTTTGAGCTAATGGGGCGAATGGTTGGTGGGTGGGTGTGGGCCTGTGGGGAGGGTTCGGGATCTAGGCAAGATATTTCATTGTTACCGAATGAGCCCTCCATGGTCGGTGGGTTGTAGCTTCCGGACCAGGGTTAAAAGGGTAAAACTGGTCACGGGATTTTCGAATGGATGCGGCGGGATGATTTGGCGCGTGGCCGAAATTTTCAGTTTCAAGCTACGAGCAGAACGACAAAAATAATGTTCTTCCCCAGGGAGCTCTCATTTCTTCCTCTTCTCTTTCTCTCTCGAGTCTCTCCCACTCCCCCGGCTCCTCTCCCCCTTCTCTCCGGCGGCCTCGCCGGCCGGAGACGAGGCCGACTTCTCTCTGTATATTGTACACCCTCCGAACTAAATTAATTGATTCAACTTTCCTTAGACGTGTATGTATCTAGAGTAAAAACATGTGTGGATACATCCATATTTAGATAAGCAAAGTTGAGTCAGCTAATTTGGATCCGAGGGAGTTAGTGTTGTTGTAAGCTTAGATCCAGTGTTTCCCATGAGCAGAATGGCGCAATGGAGTCGGGGATCTCGTCATCGGCTTCAGATCTGGCCTATGGTGAATCTGGCGGATCTTGCCGGCCAAACCCCGATCTGGTGCCATCAATGTGATGGCGCTAACGGTGAGGCTTGCTTTGGTCAGTGCTTCAGATCTGGCCAATGGGGAAGTCAAGCTGCTAAAGTTCACAAGCTCGGGGCATACGACGGCGTCATCCGTCTTGCCCGTGCACATCTTGGACTTTCAGCGACCCTTCTCAGAGCCAATATGCCGTTGCTGAGGCCCTTCTTCTCCTTCGTCCTGGCGACTACCGGCGACACCGTCCCAAGTGGTGCGTCCCCGGCGACGGAGTTGCTGGAAAGGATGCGGAGCAGAGATCTGATGTGCGGTCCAGAAGGACTCGATTGATTTTCTTCTATATGTTTTGGGGTCCTTTTTGTAAAGTTGCAGGTTCTATTAGTTATTGTCTAGTACTTTTGGTCCTCTATGTAATTTTTTGGACTAGTTTCCATTGGCACTGATAAACTTGAATTTTGACAAGTTCACGAGGAAAAAAATTCCTTTGCACATATGGCCTATCATGTATAAACATTCTTGAGATTTAAACTATATGTAATGTGCCATGCATTAACCCTAAACCATATATATGTAACTAACCCTAGCTGATCAAACCCTACTTAATTAAAACAAATAACCCTAAACTATACGCATGCACTTTATGCGCAAAGGCGCGGGTGCCTCTAATAATGTGTGTGCGCACTCGATCGATGATCCCTAAACCTTATACAACCCTGAAACCCTAATCCCTAATCCCTAAACCCTAAACACCCTAAACACTAAACCCTAGACCCTAAACCCTAACCCTAACCCTAAACCCTAATTAAACCCTATATATAGGCCAACGACACTTAATTGTGCATCAAGCAGGCCAGGGGTGCCTCGCGGTCCTCTAATTAAATTAAATGTGCCATGCATTAACCCTAAACCATATATATGTAACTAACCATAGCTAATCAACCCTACTTAATGAAAACACATAACCCTAAACTATACTAGCTATAACCCGATCTAATAAAAACATGCTCTATATATAGCAGCTAGCTAGCAAACCGTAGATTAACACCAATTAATATATACATGGCCTATATCGATCATGTTGTATAACATATCCCTGAGATTCATTAATTAATTATATAATTATCGTGATAAATTAATTAACTTTAATTTTGACAAGTTCTCTCGAATGAAAACACATTTGATTAAGTTGCCTCATAATATATATATATAATTAGTGTGCATGCATGGCCTACCATGCATTCGTGCATATATTTTAATGTATATTTGAACATATTCTTGGGGATTTCAATCTCTCTCTCGATCATCTATATATCGTTGGTGGCCAAAAAACACACATATATATGCATGCAATTTATGCGTAAAGGCGCGGGTGCCTCTAATAATGTGTGTGCGCACTCGATCGATGATCCCTAAACCTTAAACAACCCTAAAACCCCTAAATCCCTAATCCCTAAACCCTAAACACCCTAAACACTAAACCCTAAACCCTAGACCCTAAACGTACCCTAACCCTAACCCTAACCCTAACCCTAACCCTAAACCCTAGCTAATCCTAAACCCCAATTAAACCCTATGTATATGCCAACGACACTTAATTGTGCATCGATCGAGCGGGTCATGGGTGCCTCGCGATCCTCTAATAAAATTAAATGTGCCATGCATTAACCATAAACCATATATATGTAACTAACCCTAGCTAATCAACCCTACTTAATTAAAACACATAACCCTAAACTATACTAGATATAACCCGATCTAATAAAAACATGCTCTATATATAGCAGCTAGCTAGCAAACCGTAGATTAACACCAATTAAAATATACATGGCCTATATCGATCATGTTGTATAACATATCCCTGAGATTCATTAATTAATTATATAATTATCGTGATAAATTAATTAACTTGAACTTTGACAAGTTCTCTCGAATGAAAACACATTTGATTAAGTTGCCTCATAATATATATATATAATTAGTGTGCATGCATGGCCTACAATGCATTCGTGCATATATTTTAATGTATATTTGAACATATTCTTGGGGATTTCAATCTCTCTCTCTCTCTCGATCATCTATATATCGTTGGTGGCCCAAAAAACACACATATATATGCATGCAATTTATGCGTAAAGGCGCGGGTGCCTCTAATAATATAATGTGTGTGCGCACTCGATCGATGATCCCTAAACCTTAAACAACCCTAAAACCTTAAAATCCCTAATCCCTAAACCCTAAACACCCTAAACACTAAACCCTAAACCCTAGACCCTAAACATACCCTAACCCTAACCCTAACCCTAACCCTAAACCCTAGCTAATCCTAAACCCCAATTAAACCCTCTGTATAGGCCAACGACACTTAATTGTGCATCGATCGAGCGGGTCATGGGTGCCTCGTGATCCTCTAATAAAATTAAATGTGCCATGCATTAACCCTAAACCATATATATGTAACTAACCCTAGCTAATCAACCCTACTTAATTAAAACACATAACCCTAAACTATACTAGCTAGCTGCTATAACCCGATCTAATAAAAACATGCTCTATATATAGCAGCTAGCTAGCAAACCGTAGATTAACACCAATTAAAATATACATGGCCTATATCGATCATGTTGCATAACATATCCCTGAGATTCATTAATTAATTATATAATTATCGTCATAAATTAATTAACTTGAACTTTGACAAGTTCTCTCGAATGAAAACACATTTGATTAAGTTGCCTCATAATATATATATAATTAGTGTGCATGCATGGCCTACAATGCATTCGTGCATATATTTTAATGTATATTTGAACATATTCTTGGGGATTTCAATCGATCTCTCTCTCTCGATCATCTATATATCGTTGGTGGCCCAAAAAACACACATATATATGCATGCAATTTATGCGTAAAGGCGCGGGTGCCTCTAATAATGTGTGTGCGCACTCGATCGATGATCCCTAAACCTTAAACAACCCTAAAACCTTAAATCCCTAATCCCTAAACCCTAAACACTAAACCCTAAACCCTAGACCCTAAACGTACCCTAACCCTAACCCTAAACCCTAGCTAATCCTAAACCCCAATTAAACCCTATGTATAGGCCAACGACACTTAATTGTGCATCGATCGAGCGGGTCATGGGTGCCTCGTGATCCTCTAATAAAATTAAATGTGCCATGCATTAACCCTAAACCATATATATGTAACTAACCCTAGCTAATCAACCCTACTTAATTAACACACATAACCCTAAACTATACTAGCTAGCTATAACCCGATCTAATAAAAACATGCTCTATATATAGCAGCTAGCTAGCTAGCAAACCGTAGATTAACACCAATTAAAATATACATGGCCTATATCGATCATGTTGTATAACATATCCCTGAGAATCATTAATTAATTATATAATTATCGTGATAAATTAATTAACTTGAACTTTGACAAGTTCTCTCGAATGAAAACACATTTGATTAAGTTGCCTCATAATATATATATAATTAGTGTGCATGCATGGCCTACAATGCATTCGTGCATATATTTTAATGTATATTTGAACATATTCTTGGGGATTTCAATCGATCTCTCTCTCTCTCTCGATCATCTATATATCGTTGGTGGCCCAAAAAACACACATATATACGCATGCACTTGATGCGTAAAGGCGCGGGTGCCTCTAATAATGTGTGTGCGCACTCGATCGATGATCCCTAAACCTTAAACAACCCTAAAACCCTAATCCCTAATCCCCTAAACCCTAAACACCCTAAACACACTAAACCCTAGACCCTAAACACCCTAAACACTAAACCCTAAACCCTAGACCCTAAACACCGTAAACCCTAAACCATAAACCCTAAACCCTAAACCCTAAACCCTAAAACCCTAAACCCTAAACACTAAACCCTAAACCCTATAAACACCCTAAACACTAATTAAAACCTAAACCCTAGACCCTAAACACTAAACCCTAAACCCTAGACCCTAAACACCGTAAACACTAAACCCTAAACCCTAAACACCCTAAACACTAATTAAACCCTAAACCATAGACCCTAAACACTAGACCCTAAACCCTAGACCCTAAACACCCTAAACACTAAACCCTAGACCCTCTAAACACAGTAAACACTAAACCCTAAACCCTAGACCCTAGCTAAACACCCAAAACACTAAACCCTAAACCCAGCTAGCTAACCCTAAACCCTAATTAAACCCTATATATATAGGCCAACGACACTTAATTGTGCATCAAGCAGGCCAGGGGTGCCTCGCGGTCCTCTAGTTAAATTAAATGTGACATGCATTAACCCTAAACCATATATATATAACTAACCCCTAGCTAATCAAACCCTAGTTAATTAAAACACATAACCCTAAACTATACTAGCTATAACCCGATCTAATAAAAACATGCTCTATATATAGCATGCAGCTAGCTAGCAAAAACGGTAGATTAAAACCAATTAATATATACATGGCCTATATATCGATCATATGTTGTATAACATCTCCCTGAGATTCATTAATTAATTATATAATTATCGATGATAAATTAATTAACTTGAATTTTGACAAGTTCTCTCGAATGAAAACACATTTGATTAAGTTTCCTCATAATATATATATAATTAGTGTGCATGCATGGCCTACCATGCATGCATTAATTCGTGCATATATTTTAATATATATTTGAACATATTCTTGGGGGATTTCAATCTCTCTCTCTCGATCATCTATATGTCGTTGGTGGCCAAAAAACACACACATATACGCATGCACTTTATGCGCAAAGGCGCGTGTGCCTCTAATAATGTGTGTGTGCGCACTCGATCGATGATCCCTAAACCTTAAACAACCCTAAAACCCTAATCCCTAATCCCCTAAACCCTAAACACCCTAAACACACTAAACCCTAGACCCTAAACACCCTAAACACGTACTAAACCCTAAACCCTAGACCCTAAACACCGTAAACCCTAAACCATAAACCCTAAACCCTAAACCCTAAACCCTAAACCCTAAAACCCTAAACCCTAAACCCTAAACCCTATAAACACCCTAAACACTAATTAAACCCTAAACCCTAGACCCTAAACACTAAACCCTAAACCCTAGACCCTAAACACCGTAAACACTAAACCCTAAACCCTAAACACCCTAAACACTAATTAAACCCTAAACCATAGACCCTAAACACTAGACCCTAAACCCTAGACCCTAAACACCCTAAACACTAAACCCTAGACCCTCTAAACACAGTAAACACTAAACCCTAAACCCTAGACCCTAGCTAAACACCCAAAACACTAAACCCTAAACCCAGCTAGCTAACCCTAAACCCTAATTAAACCCTATATATATAGGCCAACGACACTTAATTGTGCATCAAGCAGGCCAGGGGTGCCTCGCGGTCCTCTAGTTAAATTAAATGTGACATGCATTAACCCTAAACCATATATATATAACTAACCCCTAGCTAATCAAACCCTAGTTAATTAAAACACATAACCCTAAACTATACTAGCTATAACCCGATCTAATAAAAACATGCTCTATATATAGCATGCAGCTAGCTAGCAAAAACGGTAGATTAAAACCAATTAATATATACATGGCCTATATATCGATCATATGTTGTATAACATCTCCCTGAGATTCATTAATTAATTATATAATTATCGATGATAAATTAATTAACTTGAATTTTGACAAGTTCTCTCGAATGAAAACACATTTGATTAAGTTTCCTCATAATATATATATAATTAGTGTGCATGCATGGCCTACCATGCATGCATTAATTCGTGCATATATTTTAATATATATTTGAACATATTCTTGGGGGATTTCAATCTCTCTCTCTCGATCATCTATATGTCGTTGGTGGCCAAAAAACACACACATATACGCATGCACTTTATGCGCAAAGGCGCGTGTGCCTCTAATAATGTGTGTGTGCGCACTCGATCGATGATCCCTAAACCTTAAACCCTAAATAAACCCTAATCCCTAATCCCTAAACCCTAAACACCATAAACATTAAACCCTAAACCCCTAACCTCCTAACCCTAAACCCTAAACCCTAATTAAACCCTATATATATAGGCCAATGACACTTAATTATGCATCAAGCAGGCCAGGGGTGCCTCGCGGTCCTCTAATTAAATTAAATGTGCCATGCATATATATGTGTTTAATTTGGGGATTTCAATCGCTCTCTCGTATGTAGCTCTCTCTACCTCTATCTCTCTCTCTCTCTCTCTCTCTCTCTCTCTCGTTGGTGGCCAACAACACACACATGCACTTTGTGCGCAAAGGCATGCGCCTCTAATAATGTGTGCGCAGTCGATCGATCTAGTTTTGATTAATCATAGCACACAAATAAAGAAGTTGTATTTGAATCCACACAACCTATTAAAACACATAACCCCTAACATGGCCTAATTAATTAACCCTTCTCGATCTCTACCTAATTAGTGGAAATTGCACAAAATCAAAAGGGGTCCCTCACTAATTATGCATATCTGCTAGATTGTGATAAACTTTTGCCACATATATATTTGGTGGATGGGTGCATCTTGGCATGTAAACAATTAGTGTTTGCAAATGGCGTTGTCAAAATTTATGTACAAATGATTTCTTTCCATCCAAAGTGCATAAAATGGGAGTTTTAATGAAGAAAGTACAAATAAAACAGCTCAACATGCTTCCACACCCCGATTTTCACACGAAGTAGAGCATATTTAAAGGATAATTCCAGAGTTTTACTATTTTTCAAGCAACTTTGCTAATTTTCCCCCACTCACATGACTTTATGTCGATTTAACGAAAATATGGCGAATTTAAACTACATGGGCGGGATAGTTTGAATTGTGCGCGCGGCAAAGGGAACCGCCTATTCCTCAACCTTGTGCACGGCAAATTACACACGCAACTCCATTAAACGCCACCTACCAACCTTAATTATCACCCCGGCGGCCCGGCCGCATGACCCCCCACCCACCCGTACACAACTTATCCCCGTCCGTGCGAAGAGCTTCCCCTCCCCGTCCCGTCCGTGCGAAGAAGAAGCTTCTCCTCCCCGTCGTTCTTCTCGAGACGCACCGGCGGTCAAGTTGATCCACGGTAGGGCTGCTATCTCTAGCTCAATCATGTATCGGGCAAGACAGCCTAACGATTTATATTTTCTTGATGCTGCTAAAAAAATTCGTCAGTATGCTCGAACTAATTGGCACTTTATAGTTTTCCGCTCGATTTGTCATCGATCAATTTGTTCATTTGCGTGGGCATATAGAGTCAGTTCTGCACTCGATCCGTTAATTTGCTGAAATGCCATGGCAGAGTTTTGTACACGATCTGTTTGCTAAAATGTCGATGGGCATTTTTTGTTTTGTACTCGACATGATTGCTGAAATGCATAATCATGTAGTATAGTTTTGTACTCGATGGATATACATTTCCTACTTCGCCTTAAATTAATCACCAACCACTGTATCTCATAATTAAACAGATGGACAGAACTTGGAAACTGCATGGACACTTATGTTCCCCTTCATATATAAATGGTGTTCAACCCTTTATGGGGTTTATTAGAGCTCATGATGGTCACAACCTGGACGTGTATTGCCCGCGCTGCACATGTATGAATGGTGAGAAGAGGCCTCACCCTGTAGTGGCAGATCATTTACACATTTTTGGGATGGACCGCACATATGTTAGGCGGGTTTAGCATGGTGAACCATATAATGATCCTTTAGCAGGAGAAGCAGATCTTGCTCACACTGTATGTGTGCTGGCATATGTAGTTAATTATTTATATTGATGCTGCCGCTGTTTCAATCAATAGTTTGCATTGCTGTGCAAGGTTCTGTACTCAAATTTAACTTGTTGCAGATGGATGGACGGGAAGGAGAGAAAAAGCGCTTGCTTCAGGAAACGGGTTTCAGCTCTGGGACATGTGCTGTGCCAGATGAGAAGGTAAATATGTAAAACGGCATTTGTTCAGGTTGCATCCCTTAGATGTTTGTCTAATCGGTTGATGTACTAATTGCAGAAGCATAGAGTTAAAGAGGTCTCTCAGTTTGATGGGAGATTTGAAGATGAATCTCAGTTTGATGCACCTGTGGATGGTACTGATGACGAGCCTTTCATAGACGAAGGTCCTGCACCTGAGATTATCCAGCCTACAGAAGGAGGCCGTGGACCGAGTACACAGCTTTGCGTTGAAGTGGATGCACGCCCGGAGATCATCACGGGCGTCCGGGTAGTCTCAAGACCACCCAGCCCTGATGCACCTGTGGATGGTACTGATGACGAGCCTCTCATAGACGAAGGTCCTGCACCTGAGATTATCCAGCCTACAGAAGGAGGCCGTGGACCGAGTACACAGCTTTGCGTTGAAGAGGATGCACACCCGGAGATCATCAGGGGCGTCCCGGTAGTCTCAGGACCACCCAGCCCTGATGCAAAATGTTGAGCTACTTTATGATTCGTACTCTTATGTTCTGGTGCTGTAGTATGTTATGATTTGTACGCCTTTGGCGCTAGATTAAGCATTCAGTGGATGATCGCGTTGCAAAATTCGACACCCACACAATCAGTTCATCGTACAAGTAGTAGCACAATTACTTCTACAGCGATTCCTGCCAGCGCATTAGTTGGTAGCATGAAACACTTTCAGGTACTCCCCTCTGATTCATATTAATGGACTCAATTCTGTCTAGATATGGATGTATCTAGATGCATTTGTTAACTAGACTAACAAACTTGAGTCAGTTAATATGAATCCGTGTAAACCGCCCAAGTCCTCGAGCAGCTAGTTTATTGACTCTGGACTCCAAGCCTCTCGCGGCAAGCCATCGACGAAGCTTTGACCAGATCTTGGCCCGCAATTTTTTGTGTGTGGCGAATAGCAAAGCTTTGACCAGTTCCTCTCGGGATACAGCACGCCGGTGAGCTTGCACGGTTGCCATGAGCACTTTCCGGCGGAACTTCCTCTTCAGCGCCCTCAAGCCGCTGCTGCGAGACAGCACGCAGTGCCTCGAGGTGGACGGAATTCTGGATCTCAGGGCGGGTGGTCCGCATCGTCCGGGAACGATCTCCAGCGGGTTAACGAGGACATGCATGGCGGCCAGGGGATTTGTTTTTTGTTTTTTTTTTGGTTTGAGCTTGGGATTTGGGGTTTTTTCGGATAGGGGAGGAGGAACCGAGGAAGAGGAAGGAACAGCCGCGTGCTTGGCGCGTGGCGGTGTGCTTGAATTTCGAATTTTTGTGAAATGTTTCATTTCCCCGCTACAATTCGGGGGTTTCTTGACGCGCCAATGCGTCCCGCCGGGCAGCTTCAAGTAAATTTGGGGTGCCACACTATGGGCCCTAGTTTCAGTGAGACATGTAATGACTAGTCACATCAGTAAGTTCACTGTGTAATAAAATATGTTACCCCTCCCCTTTATGTAGCACCCCTTCTCTCCCGATCGAGTGCCGATTGCCGACGGATGCAAGCCGCTAGCTCGATCCCCTCCTTTCGCCTCCACCGTCCAGGCATCCAGCTTGGAGGGGCAAGCTGCATCTAGCCCAAGCGGATTAGGTAGGACTAGTAATGTTCTCTCCTTTCTCGAGATCGGTTCTTTTTTCCTCTCCTCGATATCTTGCGCATCTCTTTCCTATTCTGGGCAAAGGGGTGTCTTTCTGGTCACCCTCGAGCTGGGAGTGATTGATGGGGGTGGGGGGCGGGGGCTACCTTTGCTTGGATTGGGGTGTTCTTCCTTTATTTGTCGACATTTGCAACCTTTGTAGTTTCTGCTGATCCTCACTGTATCTTTTGTCAGCTTGTACAGGAAAGGCAAGACCTCGGCGGTGGGGGCAATGGAGCGTAAGGCCACCACGCATGTGGGCAGTTGGCTGAGCCTGAGCTGCGTCCCCAGCCCCGCGAAGCAGGTACTCCGTTTGCTTATCCACTCTTTACCTTTTAAGTGTCTCTCTGGTCTCTGCATCCTCAATCTGTTCCTGTTCTGGAATATGCTTAAAGTAGCACATGTCTTCAGCTGTTTGTGCGTAAAGCCTCTGTGACACCATGCTCTATATTCTCTGTATCAGGTTGGTACCTCCAGGTTCCGTGCTGAGGCTATGGGGAACGAGAATAGCGCCCCACCTGCTGCAGGAGCATGGCCCGATCTGCAGCACAAGAAGCGAAATGCCACTGCCGAGCTGGGCAGGGACCGCCCAGGGGTAATTTTTTTAACCAACTTACCATGATGTAGTCTGAATCTGATACTCCCTCAGATCCAAATTAATTGACTCAACTATCTGTAGATACGGATGTATCTAGATGTGTTTTAGCTCTAGATACTACTGCCTCCATCCCAAAGCTTTGGGCTTATATTATTTTTAGAAAGTCAAACTATACCATGTTTGACTAAGCTTTTACCAAAAATCAGTAACATGCAAAATACAAAATTAATATCATTAAATAGATAATAAAATATATTTTCCTACGGTATCTACACAGTATTATATTTGTTGATAGAATGTTCTAAAATTTTGGTCAAACTTTGCTTGTTTTGATTTCTCAAAAATAAATAAGGCTTAAGCTTTTGGATGGTGGTAGTACATTCATATCTAGACAAAGCTGAGTTAACTAGTTTTTTGTCTGTCCATAGCTAGTGTTCACGCTGCAAAAGGCTAAGAGCATCCACTATATGCATCAGTCTATCTCATACAGTAATTCAATATCACTGCTGAGGTCTGCCTTTTGTTTTGCTATTCATATGCAGACTGAAACTTTAGGGCCTTTACTCAAAAGGAAGATCAAAACTGCGGCTGATCAGGCTGCCAGTATGTTGATGCCGCCCCCATCTTCTAAATGCCTCTACAAGCACAAGGCCACGCACCAGCTGGGTGGTGATCTTTTAATGAATATGGTATATTTTCTTAATCCACAAAACATGCCTTGATTTTTCTCTGTTTATTGTCGGTTTTTTCTATGCTTGCCAAAAGTTTACAACAACAACAACAACAACAACCAAGCCTTTCAGTCCCAAACAAGTTGGGGTAGGCTAGAGTTGAAACCCATAAGATCTCGAAGCCAAAAGTTTAGAAACACCAAATTCGTTTGCTTACAATCATCATACAGTAATGTTCATCTACTCCAGTTCCCCTAACCCAACATAAAATGATGTTAATTTCGATTTTTAGATTAAAAGAGCACCATTAGGCGCTGTTAATTACGACTTTGAGATTAAAATGTCATTTGCAATTGTTAATTACAATTTTGAGACAATTGGTTAGTTTAACCTCGATCTCTTCTGCTCTCCATTTTTCCCAACCGAACAAAAATGTAACCATTCCATTCCTCTGAAATGGAACCATTCCATTCCATTCCACGCTGTTTCAGAACCGAACACACCCTTGCATTGTTGTGAACTGTTGTCCATACACGGCCATACCCTTCCACTTACATCTAGCACTATATGCATCAGTCTGTCTCAGAGTCATTCAATATCACTGCTGAGATCTGTTCCCATTCTTATGCAGGCTGAAACTGCTGCGCCTTTACTCAAGTGGATGCAAAATGGGGCTAATGAGGCTGCTGTGAGGACGATGGTGCCGGCACCATCTTCCGAAAACCTCTACAAGCACGAGGCCATGGGCCAGCTGGGTGGTGACCTTTTAATGAATCTGGTATATTTTCTTAATCCACATACATGATTTCATTATTATCTGTTTAATTACTGTTGGCTTTGTCTAATGCTTACCAAAAGTTCAGAAACACTGCGTTTGCTTACAATCATCATACACTAATTTTTCACTTTTCAGTCTGTCTCATCCAGTATATAAACTGTTGATTTCCATTGGCTTCTTTTGTAATCATTTGCATTGTTGTCAACTGTTCTCTATGCACAACCCTATTCTTCCACTTACACCCGCACTATTTGCATCAGTCTATCTCATAGATTTATTAAATATCAATGATGAGTTCTGTTGCTATTCATATGCAGGATGAAACTTCTGTTCCTCTACTCAAATGGATAAAAAATGATCCTGATGAGGCTGCTGTGAAGACGATGGTGCTGCCACCATCTTCTGAAAACCTCCTCAAGCACAAGGCCACGGGCCAGCTGGGTGGTACCCTTTTCAGTAAGCAGGTATATTTTCTTAATCCTCATACATGATTTGATTTTTGTCTGTTTATTGCCGGCTTTGTCTAATGCTTACCAATAGTTCAGAAACACACACACCTATTCTTCCACTTACATCCAGCACTATATGCATCAGTGTCTCATAGATTCATTTTATATATCACTGCTGATGTCTGTTGCTCTTCAATTTTTATATGCAGACTGAAACTGCTAAGCCTTCATTGGTCAAAAGGATTGCAACTGCTGCTGATGAGGCATCTGCAGAGGCTGCCACCAAGTTACTGTCAGCCCCACCTTCTGGATGCTTATATAAGCTCAAGTCCAAGGATCAGCCGGGCCGTAACCATCCAAGGGTTCGGGTATATTTTCTTAAGCCACATATACATGCCATGATTTATGTCTGATATTATCACCGGCTCTGTCTAATGCTTTTTGGAATTCGGAAACACCAAATTAGCATGCTTATATTCATCATACACTAATTTTTCACTGTTCAGTTTGTAACATAGTGTTATGCACTTGCTTGTCAACATTTGCATTGCTCTGAACTATGCACTTTACACAACCTAATTCTTCCACTTACGTTCAGCGCTACGCACCAGTAGTACCTCCCATGTTTCCTTCACCATCCCGATGCCGAGCTTGCGGGAATATGGCGGGCCCATGTACATACCCCGCATATAACACCTCCTATGGCTCTATCTACCTTTCTAGTAGCTCCTTCACAGAGTTACAGGTATGTATTCTCAGTGGTTTAGCATGAATTGGCATATAGTAAAGTCTTGTTTTTAGTCTTCCTGCTTCTTACATTTGTATCAATTTTCACATGCAGACTGTACCTTGTGAACTTCGTCCAATGATTAACCAGATGTGTCCGCATGAAGGATCTTTCACTATGCATGGCAATGGCAAATTGATGAACACCTACACGGTCTATGAGGTGTATGTCTACAAGACGCAGGCCATCACATATTTGTATGGACATGATTGGAGAAAGTTTGCTTTTGACTACGGTCTGAAGAAGGGCGACGAGCTGAGGATCAGAAACTCAAACGGGCAGATATACGTAACTGCTTACAGAGTTGGAGACACTTCCAAATATATAATATGTAACTTTTTTCTACTCATATCTTTTGATAACTGCATTCTGAGCAGTTGTTCTAAACCATTCCCTCTGTTCTAGCTTGCTGGGTTTAACATGATCAAAGCTGCAGATCCCCTGACGGAACAGGAGCGGATGTCACAAAGGGCAACCACACCAGCACCGGCACCGGCTTCCCACTCTCCTGCATCAGCACCGGTTCCTGTACCAGCTCCGTTTACTGCATCTACCCAGCAGTCCCCTACATCAGCATTGGTTCCTGTAGAGGCCCCATATACTACACATGCCCAGCAGGCTCCTGCATCAGCACTGGTTCCTCTAGCTGCACCGTTTACTGCACCTGCCCAACAGTCTCCTGCATCAGCACCGGTTCCTCTAGAGGCACCGTTTACTGCACCTGCCCAGCAGTCTCCTGCATCAGCACCAGCTCGTGTACCAGCCCAGGCTCATGCACCTGCCCCAGCCAGATCACCGAGGTCTCAGCTCATTGCTGTGGCCACCCGTGTGGTGACCAGGACGCATCTGAAGGCTATGTTCGTGAGTATATGACAGCATAACTGCTCTTATCTTGATGTCTTCTCTGCTCAAAGTCTCACATGGTTCAGTGCATTGGTGCCATTGACTAATTTTTGGTGGTATCTCTTGCTTTGAATCAGAAATTGCCTAAAAGTATCGCCAAGGATCTCAATGCTGGCCGAAGGGGCAAGATATCCCTCGTCATGGAGAGTGAAGGTCTCACCGTGGAGGGACGGTACTCTGTCAGTCCCACAGATGGCCGCTTGGCTGTTACTTCCAGGTGGAAAAAGTTCATTGACGGTGCCAAACTTCGCATTGGATCAAAGTTGAAGGTCAAGATCTTTCGATGCCGCTGTGACATGCTGGTCATAAAGTTCGCGGTTGTCTAGTTCTGTTGTCCCATGAGCCCTTAGCAAATGCATTTGTAGTTATACTTATATAAGGTTATCTTATCTGAACTGCTAATTAATTGTATGGGTGGTAAAACTCTGGCAAGCTTTTGCTCTTAGCAAGTATGTATGTATGATCAGCTATTATGATAACTAATGTTTGTGTTCATCTTAATTTGCATTTCCCTTTTAGAAAAAAACTTAATTTCTATTTTGGCTGACCTGTTAGAGAACTATCAGATTGAACCCACAACATGATTCATATAGATTCATTACACTGAGCCACATGTCTTGACCTTGCGATACACTACTTCCATTAATTAGTGCAAGAAGGCTTACCTGAGCTGCCTGAACCATGGCAGATTCGAATCCACCTTATCTATCTAGAAATACAACCTTTGCAGAAAGAGGATTTGCAGTATGGGGAGGCTGACATTGGGGACCCATGAGCCAGCAGCGTCGTCAACGTTTTAAAGGTGGCAGGAGATCGAAAGAAAAAATAAGCCAAAAATCAGTTGGTAAACAAATTCAAGAAAAGAAACATTTACCTTTCTGAGAGTATGACATGCGGGACCCATGAGGCAGCAGCATCCTCAACTATTTCAAGGCGGCAGGGGATCAAAATAAAAAAGGAAATAGCCAGAAATTAATTAGGGTAAAAAATAAATCCATCAAAGGAAACTTTTATTGTTCATAGAGGATGACATGTGGGACCGACTTGCCAGCTGCGTCGTCATCGTTTCAAAGGGGGCAGGGGATCAAAAGAAAAAGACAAATAGCCAGAAATTAGGGGAAAAAAATAAATCCAACAAAGAAAACTTTTATTGTTCATAGAGGATGACATGCGGGACCCATGAGCCAGCAGCTTCCTCAACGTTTCAAAGTCGGCATGAGATTGAAAGAAAAAGTCAAGTGACATAATATCAGGAGCCAAAAATAATCCAAGAAAAGAAACTTTATTGTACATAGAGGATGACATGCGGGTCCCATTTTGTAGCAGCGGTCTCAACGCTTCCAAGGCGGCACAGGACCGAAAGAAAAATGAAGTAGCCAGAAATCAGGGTGTGAAAAAAATCCAAGAAAAGAAAGATTTTAATTGGGCTGTATCTGGACATCTGGGCCTTCGAACTATCCTGCTGGGCCTTTTGACTCGTACAATTTCAGCCCACTCCAAAACAGGAAAGGTCGGATTTTTCTCAAAAAAAAAACAGGAAAGTCCTATGCTTCGCAAAAACAAAAAACAAGGAGATTCAACATATAAGTTTGTTTATGTAGATATAAAGATTTAATTTATCCGTTTGCAATAGCTCAGAGCGAAATACAACGTTTATTGTCTGCAAAATAAAATATCACATGTTTCTTGTACGGGGAGGCTGACATCGGGGACCCATGAGCCAGCAGCGGAGTCAACGTTTCAAAGGCGGCAGGGGATCGAAAATAAAAAAAGCCAAAAATCAGTTGGTAAAAAAATACAAGAAAACAAAACATTTATCGTTCTGAGAGGATGACATGCGGGACCCATGAGGCAGCAGCATCCTCAACGTTTCAAAGTCGGCATGAGATCGAAAGAAAAAGGCAAGTGACATAATATCAGGAGCCAAAAATAATCCAAGAAAAGAAACTTTATTGTACATAGAGGATGACATGCGGGTCCCATTTTGTAGCAGCGGTCTCAACGTTTCCAAGGCGGCACAGGACCAAAAGAAAAATGAGGCAGCAGCATTCTCAACAATTCCAAGGCGGCAGGGGATCAAAAGAAAAATAAAGGAAATAGCCAGAAATTAATTAGGGGTCAAAAATAAATCCACCAAAGGAAACTTTTATTGTTCATAGAGGATGACATGTGGGACCGACCTGCCAACAGCGTCCTCATCGTTTCAACGGGGGCAGGGGATCAAAAGAAAAAGGCAAATAGCCAGAAATTAGGGGTAAAAAATAACTCCAAGAAAGGAAACTTTTATTGTTCGTAGAGGATGACATGCGGGACCCATGAGCCAGCAGCTTACTCAACGTTTCAAAGGCGGCATGAGATCGAAAGAAAAAGGCAAGTGACCAAATATCAGGAGCCAAAAATAATCCAAGATTTATTGTACATAGAGGATGACATGTGGGTCCCATTTTGCAGCAGCGGTCTCAATGTTTGTAATGCGGCTTGAGATCAAAAGAAAAAGAAAGTAGCTAGTAATTAGGGGGTGAAAAAAATCCAAGAAAAGAAAGTTGATGGACATAGAGGATGACATGCGGGTCCCTTGAGCCAACAGCTTACTCAACGTTTCAAAGGGGGCAGGGGATCAAAAGAAAAAGGCAAGCCAAAAATCAGAGGGTGAAAAAAATCCAACAAAGGAAACTTTTATAGCACATAGAGGATGACATGCGGGTCCCATGAGCCAGCAGGTTCCTCAACGTTTCAAACGTGGCATGAGATCGAAAGAAAAAGGCAAGTGCCCAAATATGAGGAGCCAAAAATAATTCAAGAAAAGAAAGTTTTATAGTACATAGAGGATGACATGCGGGTCCCATTTAGCAGCAGCGGTATCACGTTTGAGAGGCAGCAGGGGATCGAAAGAAAAAGTCAAGTGACCAAATATGAGGTGCCAAAAAATCCAAGAAAAGAAAGTTTTATAGTACATAGAGGATGACATGCGGGTCCCATTCAGCAGCGGTATCACTGTTTGAGAGGCAGCAGGGGATCGAAAGAAAAAGTCAAGTGACCAAATATGAGGTGCCAAAAAAATCCAAGAAAAGAAAGTTTTATAGTACATAGAGGATGACATGCGGGTCTGATGTCTACGTTCCCCCTCCTTTCCTGTAGACAGTGTTGGGCCTCCAAGTGCAGAGGTTTGTAGAACAGCAGCAAGTTTTCCCTTAAGTGGATCACCCAAGGTTTATCGAACTCAGGGAGGAAGAGGTCAAAGATATCCTCTCATGCAACCCTGCAACCACAAAGCAAGAAGTCTCTTGTGTCCCCAACACACCTAATAGGTGCACTAGTTCGGCGAAGAGATAGTGAAATACAGGTGGTATGAATATATATGAGCAGTAGCGGCGCCAGAAAAGTGCTTGCTGGCGTGCAGTTGATGGTAGTAATATTGGAAGTAAACATGCAGTAGAACAGTAAACAAGCAGCGATAGCAGTATTTAGGAACAAGGCCTAGGGATCATACTTTCACTAGTGGACACTCTCAACATTGATCACATAACAGAATAGATAAATGCATACTCTACACTTTTGTTGGATGATGAACACATTGCGTAGGATTACACGAACCCTCAATGCCGGAGTTAACAAGCTCCACAATAATGCTCATGTTTAAGTAACCTTTAGTGTAAGATAGATCAACATAACCAAATAGATCACATCAATACCATCATAGTAATAGTTAACTTCACAATCTACAAGAGATCATGATCATAGCCTACGACAAGAACCACACGGTGCACACACTAATCACCTTTACACACATGCAGGAGGAATAGAACTACTTTAATAACATCACTAGAGTAGCACATAGATGAATTGTGATACAAAACTCATATGAATCTCAATCATGTAAAGCAGCTCATGAGATCATTGTATTGAAGTACATGGAGAGAGATTAACCACATAGCTACCGGTACAGCCCCGAGCCTCGATGGAGAACTACTCCCTCTTCATGGGAGCAACAGCGGTGATGAAGATGGCGTGGAGATGGCAGCGGTGTCGATGGAGAAGCCTTCCGGGGGCACTTCCCCGCTCCAGGGTGCCGGAACAGACTCCTGTCCCCCAGATCTTGGCTTCGCGATGGCGGCGGCTCTGGAACTTTTCTCGTATCGTGGCTTCCTCCCTAAGGGTTTTCGATGCAGGGGCTTTATATAGGCGAAGAGGCGGCGCAGGAGGGTCAAAGGGGCGACCACACCATAGGGTGGCGCGACCAGGGCCTGGGCCGCGCCACCATGTCATCTGGGCCCACCAGGGCCCCCCTCTCGGGTGTTCTGGATGCTTCGGGCAAAATAGGAACCGGGCGTTGATTTCGTCCAATTCCGAGAATATTTCGTTACTAGGATTTCTGAAACCAAAAGCAGCTGGCACTTCGGCATCTTGTTAATAGGTTAGTTCCAAAATGCACGAATATGACATAAAGTGTGCATAAAACATGTAGGTATCATCAATAAAGTAGCATGGAACATAAGAAATTATCGATACGTTGGAGACGTATCAGCATCCCCAAGCTTAGTTCTGCTCGTCCCGAGCAGGTAAAACGATAACAAAGATAATTTCTTAAGTGACATGCCATCATAAACTTGATCATATTGTAAACATATGTAATGAATGCAGCGATCAAAACAATGGTAATGACATGAGTAAACAACTGAATCATAAAGCAAAGACTTTTCATGAATAGTACTTCAAGACAAGCATCAATAAGTCTTGCATAAGAGTTAACTCATAAAGCAATAATTCAAAGTAGAGGCATTGAAGCAACACAAAGGAAGATGAAGTTTCAGCGGTTGCTTTCAACTTATAACATGTATATCTCATGGATATTGTCAACATAAAGTAATATAACAAGTGCAATATGCAAGTATGTAGGAATCAATGCACAGTTCACACAAGTGTTTGCTTCTTAAGGTGGAAGGAGATAGGTAAACTGACTCAACAATAAAAGTAAAAGAAAGGTCCTTCAAAGAGGAAAGCATCGATTGCTATATTTGTGCTAGAGCTTTTATTTTGAAAACATGAAGAGAGCATAAAAATAAAGTTTTGAGAGGTGTTTGTTGTTGTCAACGAATGGTAGTGGGTACTCTAACCCCCTTGCCAGGCAAACCTTCAAAGAGCGGCTCCCATTTTATTTTGTTTTTGGGTGGCACTCCTTCCAACCTTTCTTTCACAAACCATGGCTAACCGAATCCTCGGGTGCCTGCCAACAATCTCATACCATGAAGGAGTGCCTTTTTATTTTAGTTTTATTATGATGACACTCCTCCCCACCTTTGCTTTCTCAAGCCATGGCTAACCGAATCCTTCGGGTGCCGTCCAACAATCACATACCATGGAGGAGTGTCTATTTTTGTTAATTAATTTGGGACTGGGAATCCCATTGCCAGCTCTTTTTGCAAAATTATTGGATAAGCGGATGAAGCCACTAGTCCATTGGTGAAAGTTGCCCAACAAGATTGAAAGATAAACACCACATACTTCCTCATGAGCTATAAAACATTGACACAAATCAGAGGTAATAACTTTTGAATTGTTTAAAGGTAGCACTCAAGCAATTTACTTTGGAATGGCGGAGAAATACCATGTAGTAGGTAGGTATGGTGGACACAAATGGCATAGTAGTTGGCTCAAGGATTTTGGATGCATGAGAAGTATTCCCTCTCGATACAAGGTTTAGGCTAGCAAGGTTATTTGAAGCAAACTCAAGGATGAACCGGTGCAGCAAAACTCACATAAAAGACATATTGTAAACATTATAAGACTCTACACCGTCTTCCTTGTTGTTCAAACTCAATACTAGAAATTATCTAGACCTTAGAGAGACCAATTATGCAAACCAAATTTTAGCATGCTCTATGTATTTCTTCACTAATAGGTGCAAAGTATATGATGCAAGAGCTTAAACATGAGCACAACAATTGCCAAGTATCACATTATCCAAGACATTTTACCAATTACTACATGTAGCATTTTCCAATTCCAACCATATAACAATTTAACGAAGAGGAAACTTCGCCATGAATATTATGAGCTAAGAACACATGTGTTCATACGAACCAGCGGAGCGTGTCTCTCTCCCACACAAGGATGAACTTATTCAGAGAACTAAGATAACAAAACAAAAACAAAAATAAAAGCACACAGACGCTCCAAGTAAAGTACATAAGATGTGACCGAATAAAAATATAGTTTCACTAGAAGAAACCTGATAAGTTGTCGATGAAGAAGGGGATGCCTTGGGCATCCCCAAGCTTAGATGCTTGAGTCTTCTTGAAATATGCAGGGATGAACCACCGGGGCATCCCCAAGCTTAGACCTTTCACTCTTCTCGATCACATTATATCACCCTCTTCTATTGACCCTTGAAAACTTCCTTCACACCAAACTTCAAGCAAACTCATTAGAGGGTTAGTGCATCATTAATAATTCACTCATTCAGAGGTGACACAATCATTATTTTCACTTCTGGACATTGCATAATGCTACTGGACATTAATGGATCAAAGAAATAAATCCAACATAGCAAAAGAGGCAATGCGAAATAAAAGGCAGAATCTGTCAAAAACAGAACAGTCCGTAAAGACGAATTTAGAGATGGCACCAGACTTGCTCAAATGGAAAAACTCAAAACTAATGAAAGTTGCGTACATATCTGAGGATCACGCTCGTAAATTGGCAGATTTTTTCGAATTTTCTACAGAGAATTGTGCCCAGATTCGTGACAGACAGCAATGCTGTTTCTGCGCAGCAATCCCAAATATAACATCAACTTTGACATAGAAACTTTACTTGGCACAAAAACATGATAAGGAGAGGTTGCTACAGTAGTAAACAACTTCCAAGACTCAATAAAAAATTGCTGTAGTAAAATAAACACATGGGTTATCTCCCAAGAAGTTCTTTCTTTATAGCCATTAAGATGGGCTCAGCAGTTTTAATGATGCACTCGCAAGAAATAGTATTTGAAGAAAAAGAGAGCATCAAGAGGCAAATTCAAAACACATTTAAGTCTAACATGCTTCCTATGCATAGGAATCTTGTAAATAAACAAGTTCATGAAGAGCAAAGTAACAAGCATAGGAAGATAAAACAAGTGTAGCTTCAAAAATTTCAGCACATAGAGAGGCATTTTAGTAACATGAAAATTTCTACAACCATATTTTCCTCTCTCATAATAACTTTCAGTAGCATCATGAGCAAACTCAACAATATAACTATCACATAAAGCATTCTTATCATGAGTCTCATGCATAAAATTATTACTCTCCACATAGGCATAATCAATTTTATTAGTTGTAGTGGGAGCAAATTCAACAAAGTAGCTATCATTATTATTCTCATCATCAAATATAGGAGGCATAGTATCATCAAAGTAAATTTTCTCCTCAATGCTTGGGGGACTAAAAATATCATGCTCATCAAAGCCAGCTTCCCCAAGCTTAGAATTTTCCATATCATTAGCAACAATAGTGTTCAAAGCATTCATATTAATATGTTCCATGGGTTTTTTAATTTTCGCATCAAACCATCCATGTCTTAAATCAGGAAATAGAATAAAAAGGTCATTGTTGTTCATTATGCCTAACTAGTGTAAACAAGAAACCAAATGTCGCAATTGCAGAGTCTAAAGGAAATAGCTTCGAGTACACACACAATGGCGCCAGAAAAGTACTGTTACCTGGAACCGGAGTGTGAGTACCTTTTACCTTTCCTCCCCGGCAACGGCGCCAGAAAAGTGCTTGATGTCTACGTTCCCCCTCCTTTCCTGTAGACAGTGTTGGGCCTCCAAGTGCAGAGGTTTGTAGAACAGCAGCAAGTTTTCCCTTAAGTGGATCACCCAAGGTTTATCGAACTCAGGGAGGAAGAGGTCAAAGATATCCCTCTCATGCAACCCTGCAACCACAAAGCAAGAAGTCTCTTGTGTCCCCAACACACCTAATAGGTGCACTAGTTCGGCGAAGAGATAGTGAAATACAGGTGGTATGAATATATATGAGCAGTAGCACGGCGCCAGAAAAGTGCTTGCTGGCGTGCAGTTGATGGTAGTAATATTGCGGAAGTAAACATGCAGTAAAACAGTAAACAAGCAGCGATAGCAGTATTTAGGAACAAGGCCTAGGGATCATACTTTCACTAGTGGACACTCTCAACATTGATCACATAACAGAATAGATAAATGCATACTCTACACTTTTGTTGGATGATGAACACATTGCGTAGGATTACACGAACCCTCAATGCCGGAGTTAACAAGCTCCACAATAATGCTCATGTTTAAGTAACCTTTAGTGTAAGATAGATCAACATAACCAAATAGATCACATCAATACCATCATAGTAATAGTTAACTTCACAATCTACAAGAGATCATGATCATAGCCTACGACAAGAACCACACGGTGCACACACTAATCACCTTTACACACATGCAGGAGGAATAGAACTACTTTAATAACATCACTAGAGTAGCACATAGATGAATTGTGATACAAAACTCATATGAATCTCAATCATGTAAAGCAGCTCATGAGATCATTGTATTGAAGTACATGGAGAGAGATTAACCACATAGCTACCGGTACAGCCCCGAGCCTCGATGGAGAACTACTCCCTCTTCATGGGAACAGCGGTGATGAAGATGGCGGGAGATGGCAGCGGTGTCGATGGAGAAGCCTTCCGGGGGCACTTCCCGCTCCGGCAGGGTGCGGAACAGAGACTCCTGTCCCCCAGATCTTGGCTTCGCGATGGCGGCGGCTCGGAACTTTTCTCGTATCGTGGCTTCCTCCTAAGGGTTTTCGATGCAGGGGCTTTATATAGGCGAAGAGGCGGCGCAGGAGGGTCAAAGGGGCGACCACACCATAGGGTGGCGCGACCAGGGCCTGGGCCGCGCCACCATGTCATCTGGGCCACAGGGCCCCTCCGCGGCTCTCGGGTGTTGGATGCTTCCGGGCAAAATAGGAACCTGGGCGTTGATTTCGTCCAATTCCGAGAATATTTCGTTACTAGGATTTCTGAAACCAAAAACAGCAGAAAACAGGAACCGGCACTTCGGCATCTTGTTAATAGGTTAGTTCCAGAAAATGCACGAATATGACATAAAGTGTGCATAAAACATGTAGGTATCATCAATAAAGTAGCATGGAACATAAGAAATTATCGATACGTTGGAGACGTATCAGGGTCCCATTTAGCAGCAGCGGTATCACTGTTTGAGAGGCAGCAGGTGATCGAAAGAAAAAGTCAAGTGACGAAATATGAGGTGCCAAAAAAAATCCAAGAAAAGAAAGTTTTATAGTACATAGAGGATGACATGCGGGTCCCATTTAGCAGCAGCGGTATCACCGTTTGAGAGGCGGCAGGGGATCGAAAGAAAAAGGTAAGTGACCAAATATGAGGTGCCAAAAATAATTCAAGAAAAGAAAGTTTTATAGTACATAGAGGATGACATGCGGGTCGTTAGCAGCAGCGTTATCACCGTTTGAGAGGCGGAGGGGATCGAAAGAAAAAGGCAAGTGACCAAATTTGAGGTGCCAAAAATAATCCAGGAAAAGAAATTTTTATAGTACATTGAGGATGACATGCGGGTCCCAGTTAGCAGCAGCGGTATCACCGTTTGAGAGGCGGCAGGGGATCGAAAGAAAAAGGCAAGTGACCAAATTTGAGGTGCCAAAAATAATCCAGGAAAAGAAAGTTTTATAGTACATTGAGGATGACATGCGGGTCCCAGTTAGCAGCGGTATCACCGTTTGAGAGGCGGCAGGGGATCGAAAGAAAAAGGTAAGTGACCAAATATGAGGTGCCAAAAATAATTCAAGAAAAGAAAGTTTTATAGTACATAGAGGATGACATGCGGGTCCCAGTTAGCAGCAGCGGTATCACCGTTTGAGAGGCGGCAGGGATCGAAAGAAAAAGGCAAGTGACCAAATTTGAGGTGCCAAAAAAAACTCCAAGAAAAGAAAGTTGATTGCACATAGAGGATGACATGCGGGTCCCATTTAGCAGCAGCGGTCTCAACGTTTCCAAGGCGGCAAGGGATCAAAAGAAAAAGGAAGTAGCCAGAAATCAGGGGGTCAAAAAAATCCAAGAATAGAAAGAATTTTGGTTCATAGAGGATGACATGCGGGACCCATGATCCTGCATCGTAAACGGCTCGATCGGAGAACGTTGAACGAGATGGCGCGATGTAGAAAAAAAACAATGCCAGAGAGGCTGCCATCTGGGCCCTACATCCCTCGGCGGTGCGGATTTGCGTTGACTCGGCCGGCGAACCCGAGATTTCGAGATGCACCACGTCCCGGGCCACCATACGCCACGTTTTGGCCGCTTTCGTCGGGCTAGGTGGCCTCAAAAACGAGAAAAAAAAGTTTTGACATGCACCACGGAGGGACCAAAATCGTCGGCCATGGTACACCAGCAACCACGGCGCGACTTCAACTTCGTCGGCCATGGCAACTTTTCTTGTAGTGAGTCCCTCAGAGCGACGGCCCGCAAAGCCTCCTGGTCGCGCGCCGATGCAAATTGCAAGGGCGTGCCACCTGACCTATACCTGGTCAGGAAGGTGTGGATGATGCCTCGCTTAGTTTCCTGCAGGGCACACACGTACACGTTAAATACGAGCCTCGATCGGCTCTCAGGTTATCCTGTGAATCGGCTCATGGAGCCGATCCACCCATGATTCGTCCAAGGTGGCCGAATATATGGTGGTCCTGCTTGATCAAGATAAAGCATATGAGATCCACGACGATTTAGGGTTTTCACCGCATAATCGGATCATCCTACTCACGATTGGGCCTCGCGCTCGCGCACGGTGATCGTAAGCCAATCCTAGACAAGGCCTAAAAACCAACACGAGGTTGATCCTCGGAACATCCTGTCTAGGGCCAGCAAACTACACCCTACGCGCCGCTGGATCCTCCAACCCTTTGTAAGGCCTAACTATTGCGGATGTTAAACTAATCCTTGATGAATCAAGGAGCAACCGTAACGGATCAGATCTACTAAATAACGATCAAGCGGGGTGCCGCCCCTGCACCCATGATGAGGTACAAGGACGGCTAGATGCGCAAGGGTTGCACTACGACAGCATATGATACTAAGAACAATGCTAACCCTAACACATCTATGATAACTACGTTGCTCGCCATCAAAAAGGCTTCAGTACGAGCAACGCATGAACAACGTAGGCAGGCTCGTGCTGCCTAGATCGCAAGATGCGATCTAGGCAGCATGGTGCTTACCGGAGAAACCCTCGAGACGAAGGGGTTGGCGATGCGCCGAGATTGGTTTGTGTTGAACGTTGGTTGTTGTTTATTCCATAAACCCTAGATACATATTTATAGTCCAGCGGACTTTCTAACGTGGGCGTGCACCAAACCGTGCACGAGATAAATTCTAACTTCTACATAACCTACTATAAAGATACACGGGCTAACTAGCCCAAACTTGGTAAACAAGGCCGATTCACATATCTCTTCTATATGTATATCTTCAAATCCGTCTTGATCGCGGCCCACCTCTGGCTTGGTCAAATTCTGGTGATAACACATGCCCCCTGGTTTTGGAAATGACATTTCCAAAATCATTACGCTTTCCTTCGTCGGGTCATGTCGTGGCAGAGCAGAACCGTCGCAGAGTCCTTCATCATGATAACTTGCCTCCTCAACTTCTCTGCACGATTTGACAGTTTTGGCACCACCCTCGGAAACTGTTCGAGTATTTACTCCATGCCCTTTTATTTAACCGCATCGAACAGTTCTCCTCTTCATCCCCTTCGCATTGGCATTCCAAAAGCCCTCCTGCGCCACCATGTCTTCTTCCTCCTCTGCTCCATCGGATCCTTCCAGCCAGTCCTCCACATCCCGTGAGCCGACGCCGGAGTACAACCCGGCGGAGGTCCACGCGGCCAACATCCGCCGCGCCATTGCGGCCGGGGAGGAGTCAGACCATGACTTCTCCATCTGGTCCGAGGACGACCAGTCCTCGACGGACGGGGAGAGCGACCTCCGCTTCCTCGCCAACGGGGAATCGGAGGAGGAGAGCGATGACGATCGCTTCTCCTGGGATGACTTCACCTCCTCCGAGGGGGTGAAGGAGGAGGAAGAGGAGGAGGGACGACGACGACAGCTCCTCCGACGAGCCGCCGGCCAAGCGGTTCTGCCCTTGGCCGGGCAACCTTAGCGACTTCGACAGCGACGAGGACGACGCTGACGAAGAAGATGAAGACAACGAGGGCCCGGTCGGCGGCCATTGGAGCGACGACGAGCCCGCCGGGAGCAGCGCCGACAGCAGCGACGACGGCGACGACGAGGGCAGTGATGGCCCGTAGATAGGACCTCTAGAATAGGGCCAGCAGTAGTAGATGGGGCAATGTACCCCCTAGTATTTCCTTTTGAGAGCAATTAGCTCTTTATGTAAGAAATCTCGCCTATTAATGAAGAACTTTTCCCCAATTTGATTTTGCCGATTTCTTCTGAGTTTAATTGAGCCGATTCCCTCTTCTACTGACCTTGCCGATTCGTCCCCTTTGCCAATGCGTAATGAGCCGATAGCACCGCATCGGTCCTTTGAAATTCGCCCTTCCCTTCTTCAACTGATGATTTTCTAAATCTGGCAGAAAATGCAGGATCTTCAGGAAAACCTTTGAACTTTTCCAACCAAACCCAATAATCCTCTTCAGTACTCATCATTTGTGAAGAAGGTTGCAATGAAGGATCAGCCGATGGTATCCCAATCGGCTCTTTAAACAGAGCAAAACAGAGTATCCACCAGGCCTGCTGCCCCCCGAGCCTTACCCGAGCCTGCTGCCCCCCGAGCCTTACTCGAGGCGAGAATGTCAGAGAGAATGTGCCAAAGCCGATCCCCTTTCTTCCTCAGACAGCCGATAACCTTCCGTTTCAGCTGAACTAGCCCCAAAGATTGGAAATCCTCGACAAAAAGGTTCAGGAACCCAGATCGGCTCGAAGCAGCTGAAGAAATTTCCATTGTTTTATTCCCTCGAAGCAACAGAAGGCACCACCGCTGGCCTGAATTTGGTGGAGACTCGATAAACATCGCATAATTCCACTAGAGTCGATGGCTGCGCATCGGCTACTTCTCAATTCTAAAGTCGATGCCCTTGCATCGGCTGTAAAATTTTTACTGGCCGATTTTCTCCTATCGGCCCCCAGTATTTCATTGCACACATGTACCCCTGCATCTGTTCCCATGTTTAGGTGCCCCCCGAGCCGATTCTGTCAAGAGAATTGATGGTATCGGCTCTTCAGGTAGTCCCTGTTGGGTCAAACGTTGATCCCAGGCAAAATAGATGGTGAGGATAATCTTGGCCGATTGCTGGAATCGGCCTCCACGTTGCTTGCTCCGTGGGGGGCCGATCGCAAGGATCAGCCTCGCCATGTTTGCTTATTGACGTAGTCTTGCTACTCGTCCAGGCCGGTGGATAAAACCAGCCCAATCTCTGACTTTATCACGTTGGTGCGCTTGCTGTTGTCCACCTCGGGTGCATCGTGTAATCGTGGAGCTCTACACTTCGCCGGACGAACGAGCACCATGTTTGTGCCAGCCGATGTTTCATCATCGGCTTTCCTTTGCTTGGGGCGCCACTCTTTTCTTTGCGGCAGTCCCTCCTCATCCAGGGTCCTCTGGACTTTCGCAGCCAGATCAGGTCGTGCCTTCCTCAGCGTATGCAAGTATAACCTTTCGGCTTCCTCCAGACCGCGCAATCGCTGAACCCTGCGCTTTTGTGAATGGCTGAGACCATCAGGGCACCACCTTGGACGGTGGTACCTGTCTTCTTCGTCTTCCCCCTCGTCTTCCGAATCCTCGAGATCTTCCAACCGAGGGGTCTCAGCACGTCTGCTTTGTGGTGGGAGAGGCCCTAAGCGCTCGAACACGGACACGTTGGCTGCCTCCTTCTTCTTACGATTGCATTCTGGGCAATTGCCGATCGTAGGCAATCGGCTCATTCCTGAATCCCAGCAGTGTCTGAAGAAGGGGCAGTCCCAATGCCTGCCCGTGTCGTCTTGCTCCCTGGCGTGGCGCTCCTGCCGCTCCTCATCGTGATTATGCCGACGATGCCTTCTGTCGTTTCTGGCCAGACGATCTCTTTCATCATCGTCGCCGTGTCGCCGGCGTTGGTCATACCGACTCACATACTTGTTGAGGAGGTGATCAGAGAGGGGTCGTTGATATCTTATGTTCTTCACTTCTCCCTCTGTGACGTAGCGCTTGCCATCTTGACGGAGCCGATCGCATGGAGCGGCCCCCTCTGTGTCTTTGCTCTGAGAGCAGCTGCCCTCATCCCCGTCCTTCTCAGAGTGGTGTCCAAGCTCTACCATGTTGATGTTGGCTGAGAAATCTGGCTGGCACCCTCCGAGGTGGGTAAGCTCCACCATGTTGACGGCGGGGAAGGGGTGTGTGTCGACCTTCATGGCGTATTGGTTAAAAATTAGTCGCCCATTTTCTATTGCCATTTGGATCTGCTGACGCCACACCCTGCAGTCGTTAGTGGTGTGGGTGAACGTGTTATGCCACTTGCAGTATGGCTTTCCGTTCAGCTCTTGCACCGTAGGGACCTTGTGGCCTTCGGGTATCTTTATATGCTTCTCCGCGAGTAAGAGATCGAAAATCTGCTCGGTTTTCGTCACGTCGAAGTCGAACCCTCTTGGAGGCCCTGGTGGCTTCACCCATTTGCAGGTTACTGGGCCTGCCGCTCGAGTCCACTCAGCCACTGCGACCTCTTGTTCTCCCGTAGCACCTTCATCTTCGCCTGCGTCAACCATGGTAACCACGCGCTTGAACTTGTCCTGGTAGACATCTGGGTGGCGCTGTTCATACGCTGACAGCTTCTGCACCATGTGTGCTAATGAAGGGTAGTCCGCTTGGGAGGCCACGTCCTTGATCGATGATGATAGACCCACCACCGCCAACTCGACTGCTTCTTTTTCGCTTACGTGAACCGAATAGCATCGGTTCCTAACGGTCCTGAAGCGCTGGATGTATTCCGACACTGTTTCCCCGCGCTTCTGTCGTACTTGTGCCAAATCGGCAATGCCAGCCTCGGAAGCCTCTGAGTGATATTGCTCGTGGAACCGTTCTTCCAGCTGCTTCCAAGTCTGGACTGAGTTCGGTGGCAGCGACGTGTACCAACCGAAAGCCGATCCTGTGAGGGACTGTGAGAAGTACCTCACACGCAGCTCGTCTGACGCTGAGATCATGCCCAGCTGCGCCAAATATCGGCTCACATGCTCGATGGAGCTGGAACCATCTGATCCGCTGAACTTTGTGAAGTCCGGGAGCCGATATTTGGGTGGTAGCGGGATCAATTCGTACTCGTTGGGGTACGGCTTGGTATAGCCGACCGTCTTCCTTTTCGGCATCATGCCGAACTGATCTTTCAGAATCGTACAAATCTGATCCGCGGTGATGGCTGAAGGTGCCGAACCTTGAAGATTCGCCGGGGTGGCGTACTTAACCAGCCATGCTTGTTTTTCCGGTTCTGAGCCAACTGCAGGAGCTGGGCTCTGGAGTTTTGTCGGGGTGGCGTATTTAGCTAGCCACGTCTGCTTCTCGGGGTCTGCCTCCGACGTTCCTCCTGTTGTTCCAGAAGTCCCCGCTGTTGCAACCTGGTTCGAGAGTGCCCAGGTGCTGCAGTCTGGCACGTATGCGCATGCGTATCCGTGCGGGATCTCCTTGGGCGCGTCATGTAGGAATTGGTAGTCACTGGGGTCACCACCAATCTTGTAGACGACGTAGGCCGATGAGTTCGGCGCTTCGGGCGCTGCCAACGCGAACGGCAGCGGTGGACGGGACTGGAGTGGCACTTCTCCTTGGTGAGTCCCTAGAGCTGGTCCTGACGGAGAGTACTGACGGCTCATGATCTCCTGGATCACGCGCAGAGCGACGCGCTCCAACGTATTCACCAGGCTCTCAGAATGGCGGTGCAGCGAATGAGCCACCATGAAGTTGATCTCCTGACGCAGCGACCTGGTGCGTTCTTCTGACGGGGTGGATAGGTCCACTCCATCAAGCGCGCCTTCAGGTGAGAACCCCTTCCATCTGATGCCATGGGAGCGGGTCCTGTGGAAAGAGCCGATGAGGTCGGCTTCGAGGAGGACCTTGACCTCGTCATACTTCTTCTTGAGCTCGCCATTGAGATCCTCGTAAGTGACCGGAGTTTCTTCCGCCATCTCCGATGTAGACGGCGTTGTGGTTGATGTTGAAGATGGTCCCACCGGGCGTGCCAGAATGTGTTGACGTCAGAAACCCACCGGCGGGCAGCGACTGGTCAACACCGTAGAGCCGGGAACAACTAGGGCTGCGGCTGGCCCCAGTCCCTCAGAGCGACGGCCCGCAAAGCCTCCTGGTCGCGCGCCGATGCAAATTGCAAGGGCGTGCCACCTGACCTATACCTGGTCAGGAAGGTGTGGATGATGCCTCGCTTAGTTTCCTGCAGGGCACACACGTACACGTTAAATACGAGCCTCGATCGGCTCTCAGGTTATCCTGTGAATCGGCTCATGGAGCCGATCCACCCATGATTCGTCCAAGGTGGCCGAATATATGGTGGTCCTGCTTGATCAAGATAAAGCATATGAGATCCACGACGATTTAGGGTTTTCACCGCATAATCGGATCATCCTACTCACGATTGGGCCTCGCGCTCGCGCACGGTGATCGTAAGCCAATCCTAGACAAGGCCTAAAAACCAACACGAGGTTGATCCTCGGAACATCCTGTCTAGGGCCAGCAAACTACACCCTACGCGCCGCTGGATCCTCCAACCCTTTGTAAGGCCTAACTATTGCGGATGTTAAACTAATCCTTGATGAATCAAGGAGCAACCGTAACGGATCAGATCTACTAAATAACGATCAAGCGGGGTGCCGCCCCTGCACCCATGATGAGGTACAAGGACGGCTAGATGCGCAAGGGTTGCACTACGACAGCATATGATACTAAGAACAATGCTAACCCTAACACATCTATGATAACTACGTTGCTCGCCATCAAAAAGGCTTCAGTACGAGCAACGCATGAACAACGTAGGCAGGCTCGTGCTGCCTAGATCGCAAGATGCGATCTAGGCAGCATGGTGCTTACCGGAGAAACCCTCGAGACGAAGGGGTTGGCGATGCGCCGAGATTGGTTTGTGTTGAACGTTGGTTGTTGTTTATTCCATAAACCCTAGATACATATTTATAGTCCAGCGGACTTTCTAACGTGGGCGTGCACCAAACCGTGCACGAGATAAATTCTAACTTCTACATAACCTACTATAAAGATACACGGGCTAACTAGCCCAAACTTGGTAAACAAGGCCGATTCACATATCTCTTCTATATGTATATCTTCAAATCCGTCTTGATCGCGGCCCACCTCTGGCTTGGTCAAATTCAAGGTGATTAAGAAAATATACCATATTCATTAAAAGATCACCACCCAGCTGGTGCGTGGCCTTGTGCTTGTAGAGGCATTTAGAAGATGGGGGCGGCATCAACATACTGGCAGCCTGATCAGCCGCAGTTTTGATCTTCCTTTTGAGTAAAGGCCCTAAAGTTTCAGTCTGCATATGAATAGCAAAACAAAAGGCAGACCTCAGCAGTGATATTGAATTACTGTATGAGATAGACTGATGCATATAGTGGATGCTCTTAGCCTTTTGCAGCGTGAACACTAGCTATGGACAGACAAAAAAACTAGTTAACTCAGCTTTGTCTAGATATGAATGTACTACCACCATCCAAAAGCTTAAGCCTTATTTATTTTTGAGAAATCAAAACAAGCAAAGTTTGACCAAAATTTTAGAACATTCTATCAACAAATATAATACTGTGTAGATACCGTAGGAAAATATATTTTATTATCTATTTAATGATATTAATTTTGTATTTTGCATGTTACTGATTTTTGGTAAAAGCTTAGTCAAACATGGTATAGTTTGACTTTCTAAAAATAATATAAGCCCAAAGCTTTGGGATGGAGGCAGTAGTATCTAGAGCTAAAACACATCTAGATACATCCGTATCTACAGATAGTTGAGTCAATTAATTTGGATCTGAGGGAGTATCAGATTCAGACTACATCATGGTAAGTTGGTTTAAAAAAATTACCCCTGGGCGGTCCCTGCCCAGCTCGGCAGTGGCATTTCGCTTCTTGTGCTGCAGATCGGGCCATGCTCCTGCAGCAGGTGGGGCGCTATTCTCGTTCCCCATAGCCTCAGCACGGAACCTGGAGGTACCAACCTGATACAGAGAATATAGAGCATGGTGTCACAGAGGCTTTACGCACAAACAGCTGAAGACATGTGCTACTTTAAGCATATTCCAGAACAGGAACAGATTGAGGATGCAGAGACCAGAGAGACACTTAAAAGGTAAAGAGTGGATAAGCAAACGGAGTACCTGCTTCGCGGGGCTGGGGACGCAGCTCAGGCTCAGCCAACTGCCCACATGCGTGGTGGCCTTACGCTCCATTGCCCCCACCGCCGAGGTCTTACCTTTCCTGTACAAGCTGACAAAAGATACAGTGAGGATCAGCAGAAACTACAAAGGTTGCAAATGTCGACAAATAAAGGAAGAACACCCCAATCCAAGCAAAGGTAGCCCCCGCCCCCACCCCCATCAATCACTCCCAGCTCGAGGGTGACCAGAAAGACACCCCTTTGCCCAGAATAGGAAAGAGATGCGCAAGATATCGAGGAGAGGAAAAAAGAACCGATCTCGAGAAAGGAGAGAACATTACTAGTCCTACCTAATCCGCTTGGGCTAGATGCAGCTTGCCCCTCCAAGCTGGATGCCTGGACGGTGGAGGCGAAAGGAGGGGATCGAGCTAGCGGCTTGCATCCGTCGGCAATCGGCACTCGATCGGGAGAGAAGGGGTGCTACATAAAGGGGAGGGGTAACATATTTTATTACACAGTGAACTTACTGATGTGACTAGTCATTACATGTCTCACTGAAACTAGGGCCCATAGTGTGGCACCCCAAATTTACTTGAAGCTGCCCGGCGGGACGCATTGGCGCGTCAAGAAACCCCCGAATTGTAGCGGGGAAATGAAACATTTCACAAAAATTCGAAATTCAAGCACACCGCCACGCGCCAAGCACGCGGTTGTTCCTTCCTCTTCCTCGGTTCCTCCTCCCCTATCCGAAAAAACCCCAAATCCCAAGCTCAAACCAAAAAAACAAAAAACAAATCCCCTGGCCGCCATGCATGTCCTCGTTAACCCGCTGGAGATCGTTCCCGGACGATGCGGACCACCCGCCCTGAGATCCAGAATTCCGTCCACCTCGAGGCACTGCGTGCTGTCTCGCAGCAGCGGCTTGAGGGCGCTGAAGAGGAAGTTCCGCCGGAAAGTGCTCATGGCAACCGTGCAAGCTCACCGGCGTGCTGTATCCCGAGAGGAACTGGTCAAAGCTTTGCTATTCGCCACACAAAAAATTGCGGGCCAAGATCTGGTCAAAGCTTCGTCGATGGCTTGCCGCGAGAGGCTTGGAGTCCAGAGTCAATAAACTAGCTGCTCGAGGACTTGGGCGGTTTACACGGATTCATATTAACTGACTCAAGTTTGTTAGTCTAGTTAACAAATGCATCTAGATACATCCATATCTAGACAGAATTGAGTCAATTAATATGAATCAGAGGGGAGTACCTGAAAGTGTTTCATGCTACCAACTAATGCGCTGGCAGGAATCGCTGTAGAAGTAATTGTGCTACTACTCGTACGATGAACTGATTGTGTGGGTGTCGAATTTTGCAACGCGATCATCCACTGAATGCTTAATCTAGCGCCAAAGGCGTACAAATCATAACATACTACAGCACCAGAACATAAGAGTACGAATCATAAAGTAGCTCAACATTTTGCATCAGGGCTGGGTGGTCCTGAGACTACCGGGACGCCCCTGATGATCTCCGGGTGTGCATCCTCTTCAACGCAAAGCTGTGTACTCGGTCCACGGCCTCCTTCTGTAGGCTGGATAATCTCAGGTGCAGGACCTTCGTCTATGAGAGGCTCGTCATCAGTACCATCCACAGGTGCATCAGGGCTGGGTGGTCTTGAGACTACCCGGACGCCCGTGATGATCTCCGGGCGTGCATCCACTTCAACGCAAAGCTGTGTACTCGGTCCACGGCCTCCTTCTGTAGGCTGGATAATCTCAGGTGCAGGACCTTCGTCTATGAAAGGCTCGTCATCAGTACCATCCACAGGTGCATCAAACTGAGATTCATCTTCAAATCTCCCATCAAACTGAGAGACCTCTTTAACTCTATGCTTCTGCAATTAGTACATCAACCGATTAGACAAACATCTAAGGGATGCAACCTGAACAAATGCCGTTTTACATATTTACCTTCTCATCTGGCACAGCACATGTCCCAGAGCTGAAACCCGTTTCCTGAAGCAAGCGCTTTTTCTCTCCTTCCCGTCCATCCATCTGCAACAAGTTAAATTTGAGTACAGAACCTTGCACAGCAATGCAAACTATTGATTGAAACAGCGGCAGCATCAATATAAATAATTAACTACATATGCCAGCACACATACAGTGTGAGCAAGATCTGCTTCTCCTGCTAAAGGATCATTATATGGTTCACCATGCTAAACCCGCCTAACATATGTGCGGTCCATCCCAAAAATGTGTAAATGATCTGCCACTACAGGGTGAGGCCTCTTCTCACCATTCATACATGTGCAGCGCGGGCAATACACGTCCAGGTTGTGACCATCATGAGCTCTAATAAACCCCATAAAGGGTTGAACACCATTTATATATGAAGGGGAACATAAGTGTCCATGCAGTTTCCAAGTTCTGTCCATCTGTTTAATTATGAGATACAGTGGTTGGTGATTAATTTAAGGCGAAGTAGGAAATGTATATCCATCGAGTACAAAACTATACTACATGATTATGCATTTCAGCAATCATGTCGAGTACAAAACAAAAAATGCCCATCGACATTTTAGCAAACAGATCGTGTACAAAACTCTGCCATGGCATTTCAGCAAATTAACGGATCGAGTGCAGAACTGACTCTATATGCCCACGCAAATGAACAAATTGATCGATGACAAATCGAGCGGAAAACTATAAAGTGCCAATTAGTTCGAGCATACTGACGAATTTTTTTAGCAGCATCAAGAAAATATAAATCGTTAGGCTGTCTTGCCCGATACATGATTGAGCTAGAGATAGCAGCCCTACCGTGGATCAACTTGACCGCCGGTGCGTCTCGAGAAGAACGACGGGGAGGGGAAGCTTCTTCTTCGCACGGACGGGACGGGGAGGGGAAGCTCTTCGCACGGACGGGGATAAGTTGTGTACGGGTGGGTGGGGGGTCATGCGGCCGGGCCGCCGGGGTGATAATTAAGGTCGGTAGGTGGCGTTTAATGGAGTTGCGTGTGTAATTTGCCGTGCACAAGGTTGAGGAATAGGCGGTTCCCTTTGCCGCGCGCACAATTCAAACTATCCCGCCCATGTAGTTTAAATTCGCCATATTTTCGTTAAATCGACATAAAGTCATGTGAGTGGGGGAAAATTAGCAAAGTTGCTTGAAAAATAGTAAAACTCTGGAATTATCCTTTAAATATGCTCTACTTCGTGTGAAAATCGGGGTGTGGAAGCATGTTGAGCTGTTTTATTTGTACTTTCTTCATTAAAACTCCCATTTTATGCACTTTGGATGGAAAGAAATCATTTGTACATAAATTTTGACAACGCCATTTGCAAACACTAATTGTTTACATGCCAAGATGCACCCATCCACCAAATATATATGTGGCAAAAGTTTATCACAATCTAGCAGATATGCATAATTAGTGAGGGACCCCTTTTGATTTTGTGCAATTTCCACTAATTAGGTAGAGATCGAGAAGGGTTAATTAATTAGGCCATGTTAGGGGTTATGTGTTTTAGATTAGGTTGTGTGGATTCAAATACAACTTCTTTATTTGTGTGCTATGATTAATCAAAACTAGATCGATCGACTGCGCACACATTATTAGAGGCGCATGCCTTTGCGCACAAAGTGCATGTGTGTGTTGTTGGCCACCAACGAGAGAGAGAGAGAGAGAGAGAGAGAGAGAGAAGAGAGAGAGGTAGAGAGAGCTACATACGAGAGAGCGATTGAAATCCCCAAATTAAACACATATATATGCATGGCACATTTAATTTAATTAGAGGACCGCGAGGCACCCCTGGCCTGCTTGATGCATAATTAAGTGTCATTGGCCTATATATAGGGTTTAATTAGGGTTTAGGGTTTAGGGTTAGGAGGTTAGGGTTTAGGGTCTAGGGTTTAGGGTTTAATGTTTATGGTGTTTAGGGTTTAGGGATTAGGGATTAGGGATTAGGGTTTATTTAGGGTTTAAGGTTTAGGGATCATCGATCGAGTGCGCACACACACATTATTAGAGGCACACGCGCCTTTGCGCATAAAGTGCATGCGTATATGTGTGTGTTTTTTGGCCACCAACGACATATAGATGATCGAGAGAGAGAGATTGAAATCCCCCAAGAATATGTTCAAATATATATTAAAATATATGCACGAATTAATGCATGCATGGTAGGCCATGCATGCACACTAATTATATATATTATGAGGAAACTTAATCAAATGTGTTTTCATTCGAGAGAACTTGTCAAAATTCAAGTTAATTAATTTATCATCGATAATTATATAATTAATTAATGAATCTCAGGGAGATGTTATACAACATATGATCGATATATAGGCCATGTATATATTAATTGGTTTTAATCTACCGTTTAATTTGCTAGCTAGCTGCATGCTATATATAGAGCATGTTTTTATTAGATCGGGTTATAGCTAGTATAGTTTAGGGTTATGTGTTTTAATTAACTAGGGTTTGATTAGCTAGGGGTTAGTTATATATATATGGTTTAGGGTTAATGCATGTCACATTTAATTTAACTAGAGGACCGCGAGGCACCCCTGGCCTGCTTGATGCACAATTAAGTGTCGTTGGCCTATATATATAGGGTTTAATTAGGGTTTAGGGTTAGCTAGCTGGGTTTAGGGTTTAGTGTTTTGGGTGTTTAGCTAGGGTCTAGGGTTTAGGGTTTAGTGTTTACGGTGTTTAGAGGGTCTAGGGTTTAGTGTTTAGGGTGTTTAGGGTCTAGGGTTTAGGGTCTAGTGTTTAGGGTCTATGGTTTAGGGTTTAATTAGTGTTTAGGGTGTTTAGGGTTTAGGGTTTAGTGTTTACGGTGTTTAGGGTCTAGGGTTTAGGGTTTAGTGTTTAGGGTCTAGGGTTTAGGGTTTAATTAGTGTTTAGGGTGTTTATAGGGTTTAGGGTTTAGGGTTTAGGGTTTAGGGTTTTAGGGTTTAGGGTTTAGGGTTTAGGGTTTAGGGTTTAGGGTTTAGGGTTTACGGTGTTTAGGGTCTAGGGTTTAGGGTTTAGTGTTTAGGGTGTTTAGGGTCTAGGGTTTAGTGTGTTTAGGGTGTTTAGGGTTTAGGGGATTAGGGATTAGGGTTTTAGGGTTGTTTAAGGTTTAGGGATCATCGATCGAGTGCGCACACACATTATTAGAGGCACCCGCGCCTTTACGCATCAAGTGCATTGATACGTCTCCAACGTATCGATAATTTCTTATGTTCCATGCCACATTATTGATGATACCTACATGTTTTATGCACATTATATGTCATATTTATGCATTTTGGAACTAACCTATTAACAAGATGCCGAAGAGCCAGTTGCTGTTTTCTGCTGTTTTTGGTTTCAGAAATCCTAGTAAAGAAATATTCTCGGAATTGGACGAAACTTTCGCCCAGGTTCCTATTTTTGCACGAAGCTTCCAGAAGACCGAAGAGATAACGAAGTGGGGCCATGTAACATCCCAAAAATTTAAAACAAAGAGAAAATGAATTCCCTTTTTCCAAAAATGAGAACCAACAAAAACTTTTATTAAATTAAGTTTGGTACATAGTGAGCATGCTTATATGTGGTGATATTGCCATGATTGTTTATTTATTGCATTGAACCTAATTCCCAAAACCCTAAACCCTAATCTTCTCACAACAAAATAGTATCAAATAAGAAGGAACTCAAATGAAGTAAAATATGTGGGCCAATAACCCTAACATGCAAATATTGACTAATAACATGCTTACTCTTCAAGATATAGGTGAACCATTGTGATACTCCACTAAACCCTAAACCTCCCCCCCCTCTTTTCACCATCATAGTTAAAATAAAATAAAAGGAAAATAAATAAGAAAAAGAGGCATATGAGAATAAAATAGCAATTTGGGGAAAACAAATAATATTGACCCTAGTATTTGTTGTGAATGGTTAGATCACCTCCATATGACATATCAACCCTCAACAACACCATTTGGGACAAGCAAAGTCAAATTAAAAATCAAATGCCACATATGCATAGAGGCATATGTGACACATAGCCACTTTTCCAAAAACTTGACCTAAGCACCTATACCTTGACTAAATGGTTTGAAAACCTTACTAAACCCAAACTAATACTAAATCAACCATGAACCATGACATTTGACCATGGATAAAGAAAATAAAATAAAAAGATGAAATGCACATATGTGCATATGGCCAAAAATATAAATTTGAGCCAAAGACCATCAAGCTTGTTTCTATTGCTTGGATTGTTTGCTTATATCATATTAAACCTCAACCACATCAAGGAGATCAAGAAAAACCTAATCAAATAGAAAATAAGAAGATTTCCCAATACACATATGTGGATATGGCCATTTTTACAAATCTTGAACCTAGACCTCTAGGGCTTGCACCATTGGTTGTGTTTGGTTACTAAACACATTTAAACACTTTTGGAAGTGAAGAAACTCAAATCAAACCAAAACCAAATTCAATTTCCAAGTGACATGCAATATGGTCATTTTGGCTTTTCTTATTCTGGTACCTACTTTGAGTCCTGTTTTCTTGAGATTTCTCTTCTAGACTTTGCTCAAACTTTGCACCTCATCCAAGACAACATCAAGGTGAATAACTTTGCCCAAAGACAGCACCTCAAATTCCCTCTCTTTTTCAAATGGTGGTGAACCAAAATTGAGACTTTGTTGCATATGTAAGATCACATGCATTTTGAATTTTTGCAAACCTGCACCAAATTGACCACCACCACCACAAATCTACTGCAAATATTATAGGATTACACTCCACCAAAAATCACTGAAAAATTCCAAAATAATTTTCTTGCGGGCATTGTGTCGAGCACTTGATGTGCATAATCTGGAGAAGTGGAGACATGCTAAAATCCAGTGTGTAAGTGCCTCAACCCTCACTCATAGGTCATCCTCAGTACCTCTAGCAACCCTGTGCATCACACCAGTACCAAAAACAGTAGAGTTTGCACAAAAATCTTGGAGAATCATGCCATGCCGTGGCATGATGCCACTCCACCATGCCAACCCTCTCACCACTCACCTCAGCCGTGCACCACGATGTCCTCGAGCTCCCCCTCTCTCCCCTGAACACGCCAGACATGATCCCAGGTCGAGAGGAACAAGACACACGCCGGAACGCGACGTGGTCACCACGACCAGGCTCGCCAGCGCGCGCACGGACATGGCCACGGACGCGCCAGTACCCGCATGCGTCCCGACGACTCCGTCCACCTCTCGCCCCCTTTTTCGCACCCACCTGCTCCTCTTGACATCAGCAACCTCCTGGACATCGCCATTGGCCCGCGCTCGCCCTGTAGCCGACGCCATGGTTGACGCCGTCCGCCGCAGTACACGGGTGCGCGAGGACGATGACGACCGCCACCGTCCACCCCCGTCCTAGCCCTGACGCTCGTCGTGACCGCCTCACCGTCGCCAACACTGCTGTGCCCTCGCCCGTGACGCTGGCCTACCGTAGCCATGCCGACGTCGACGACCTGCTCTGCGCCCCACGGCCACCTCGCATCCCTATAAAAGGAGGACGCTCCCGCCTCCAAGCTCCACACCAGTCACCCTCCCTCCTCCTCCTGAGACTCCTCGACCCTCTTCCCCCTCACATTGTGCCCTAGCTTGCCCCAATTGCTCGCCGGCGCCCCGCAGTACCCCATCAACGGCGCCGTCGATTGCGGCCACCATTGGAGCTGCTGCGACCACCGTCTGCACCGCCGTCGTCTCCAACGCCGATCGCCCGCCTCGCTGACCCCGCTGGACCACGGTAAGGCGCCTCCCTGGACCCTCCTGGCCGCCGGTAGGGTTTGAACCTCGCCGGAGCTCGTCGCCGACGAGGACGAACCACAGCCGTCGATCGCCCTTTTCATCCAACGGCTCACAGGGCGTACTGTTTCGGTGGGTTAAAAATCCCACTGACAGGCGGGGCCCTATGTCAGCTGGCCCGCTGCGCTGCTGGGCCGGCCCACTCCCTCTCCCGCTGGGCAGCCCGATTATTTTCCCGCCAAGCCCACAATTCAAACAAAGGAATTTCGAATTTAATTATTGTTTCTCAGATGCTGTTTTGAAAATTAAATAGAATAAAATCTACTAAACCAAATTTAACAAATTTTATATATTTGGAAACCTTGATAAATTATCTACAAGACTACACTGGTCTCACCCTTAAACTGTTGGTAGAAATAATGTGATAAAAATAACAAGGCAGGGCCTTTTTCAACTTCAAATAATTATTTAAAATTAACCACAAATGCTTTTTAGTTGATTCCAACTCCTATAAATCATATTTCACTTGCACTAAGTGTTTATGCAAAAATATGCTATGCTTACTTTGAATGATCATGGCATGGTTAAATAAAGAACTATATGACTACTTCTAGTCAAAGATATTGCCCAAAACTATAAATAAATCTTATGAGGATATTTCTCTCATTTAAATCTTGTCATGAACAATTCAAAATAAGCTAGAGACTCTGGTCATTTAGGTCTCATATGAATTGTTGATAATATTAGATCCTTACCATGTTAGAATTAAATGGTATGAGGTGCTACACCTCATTTAAATCATTAGTATGTGGTATTCAACTATATGAGGTGTAGCCTCTCATTTAAATACTTACTCCAAGGGATTCAATGAGAATTGATGACACATGTAGTAATAATCCATAGGTTCTTATTTAAAAATATTCAATCATTTTCATAGTAGTATTTCAATTATTCAAGGCTACTTATTAAATCTTATGAGATGTAGTGGTCTCATTTAAATCTTGTCTCAACTAAGTTAATATGGGGTATAGACTATGGTCAATTTTAAACTCATATTAAATTAGTTGATGATATTAAATCATTAATCCTGAGTATTAAAAAGGCATGAGGTGGTGTACCTCATTTAAATCATTTCCCAATTGACACTTGTGAAGAGGTTGACTTTAGTCAACCTAGGTCACATCTTATTCATGAAGGAAATTAAATCTTAATAATATTTAATGAGAGGAAATTATTTTCTCTCAAGAAATAAATAGAAACTCTAATTAATATTTATAATGAGATGAAAATATTTTTCTTAAGAATAAAATTAAATCAACTCACCTAATAAGCATGTTGATTGATAGCTTAGTAGGAATGATTTATGTGTGTGCTTAGTCTAGTACTTAGGCTTTGTGTAGTAATTGTGTGTATTATACTCGTATTTAGACGCTAGTACCGAGGAGTACACCGAGGAGGAGGAGGTCTACTTCCAGGAAGAAGAAGACCACTTTGATCAGTACACCACCCAAGGCAAGCTAATATTATTGCTAAGTGCAAAGCTCTACCAGAGCAAGGCACCACCACTTTTTACTTTATGCTTAATGATCCCAACCCAAGTTTTACCTTACAAGCTTTAATGTTTTTGGTTTATCAAAGTTTACTTTTGGTTCATGATTCACTTGGTCTAGAGTAGAACAAGATCAGCAAATTTAGCCTAGAGCAATGAAAGCTAGATAGCACCCCTCATGATTAGTTGCTAGTGCTAACAAATAAAATTGACTACTCTAGATGGGAACTTGTGAAATGAAATGACTTTGAAAACCTTGGAATGATGAGTCATTCTATTGAAAGATTTTGAAGGTGAATGTGACTTGTGAATGACATGGTGAACTTTACAAAAACTGATGGTTGGGTTCGGATGCGATACCATTCCAATTTTGCAAGTACCCCCACAATACCTGATTATGGGTAAGGGCTTAACTGGAAGTTTATGTATCTTAGTATGGGTTCCCTCTAAACAAGCGTCATCGGGGTTATGCCAAGGGCTGCCTCCAAAGAAACATGACATGATGTGAAATGACGTGAATGAGGTGAATTGTCCGGCCCAAGCCCTGTGCAGTTCCCAGGCTGACCGTTTGTCTTCACTGGGAGGCCAAGCTCATGGGGAGAGGTGCCTATACTAGGGTATGTAAGTGAAAGGTTATGGTTGGTAGTCCGCACACGGAGTGTGATAAATCAGGGCCAGTTAACCCTGACGGATTATTGCAAATATTGTGGCACAAGTGTACGACCTCTGCAGAGTGTAGAACTATTCGAATAGCCGTGTCCACGGTTACGGACGATTGGAAAGGCCATACTGTTCCGTCATCAGACCATTTTCAAAAATGTGACATGTGAAGGGTGACTTGTGTTTTGAACCTGAACTGGTGACTTTGACTGGAATCACAACAGAGTTGTGGGAATGACACTAATGTTCCCCCTTGAGTTAGTCTAGCGATTCAAGCATCTTTACTAAATGTTTATGAAATAAACTTGGCTTTATGCAAATAAACCTAGAGCTTAGCATCCCCCTTACTATAGTTGATAGTGCTTACATTAGTATTAGTTTGCGAGTACTTTAAAGTACTCATGGCTTTGTCCCTGGCTATTCAAATGGCCAGACTATGAAGAGGAACAGCAGTACGAGGAAGATGGACAGCAGGACGTCTACGACAACTAGGATCACTCCTGACGTCAACAGTTGCCTGTGGAATAGATGGACCGCAATCGTTACTTCGCTTCCGCTATGTGTTTTGTAATAGGATCTCTAGATCCACTATGATGTATTAAGACTGGATCATGTGATCCCTCTATGTAAGACAATTATGTGATGTAATGAATGATGTGTTGAGATATCAATCTATTATGTCTCGCAAAAACAATATTCCTGGGATTGCGATGAATGGCATAATAGGCATCTGGACTTAAAAATCCGGGTGTTGACAAGTTGGTATCAGAGCCATTGTTGACCTTAGGAGACCCTAGTTAGAATGGACGTCCTGAAAAAAAATTAGTTTCAAAAACAAATGAAGTAGATATTTATGAAAACTTATTCTCACTCTTATCCTTGAGATCTTTTCCAAAATAAGAGATCCATCCTCCACTTTTCCTTATAATCCTACATAAAAGTTTGCACACTTGATCACTTCTCTAACTTACTCATCTTAAATTTCTCACAGATGGAATACCAATGGAAATGCTATCAGCTTGGTCATGGAGGAGAACTGAAGTTCGAAAAGGATTTGAAGCAACTAGTGGAATATCTAGGACACCCGTACCCCGAGTTCTTCGGAACATCCTTCAATAATCAGTTGGGAGGACCACCTCGGTGGGAAGTTTCTGCTGATCTAGGAAGAAAGCTTGGAGCCCCGGTATGGGAAACCATATGGTTTTCTGTAACGGGAAACACCTGGAAGGAAGGACTAGTCAAAGCTATGCAAGAAGCAAGCGCCCGTCTGTGTGGACAAAATGAGAACAAGATCCGGAACACTCGTTTCATCTACTACCCAAGACATGACTCCATGGGAAGATCGATGACCATACCACCACACACGGAGATGAACCACTATGTAGCACACCAGGACTTCAGGCTGTACAAAACCCGCAGGGATTTGGAGAACGCCCTTGCCCTTCGCCAAGCACCTCAACAGTGAAGACGAAGAATTCCCCCTGAAGAGTAGTATTATTAAAGCACTATCGTAGGTGTGAGTTTGTATCAGGATCCCTTTTGTATAGTAGAGCGATGAATGGTTCTTAAAACCAACGATGTGTTAGCCTTGTAATGTGTGATGCTTGGTATAAATGAAAAAGTGTTGTTGGTTTTTACCCCCTCAACACTACTCAATTTTTGAAAACTTTGTGAACTTTAACTAAAATAAACGATAGAAATTTCCCTCTTATCTTATCATCTATCTCAATCTTCAGATGGCCCCACCAAACCGCAACCAAGACGCAATGATGCAGATGATCCAGACGATGATGGAAGATCGCGAAGCCGCGAGAGCTGAACGACAAGCCAACTTAGCTGCACTGCAACAGATAGCTCAGAACAATCAAGGCCATGGAAACCATGATCACCCAGGATCAAAGCTGAAGAACTTTCAGAACACCAACCCTCCGATGTTTAGCAAGACCGAAGAGCCACTTGACGCAGATGATTGGCTCCAAACAATGGAGAACAACCTGGAAGTTGCGGGAGTAGAAGCCGCAGAGAAAGTACTGTTCGCCACCCACTACCTGTCAGGACCTGCAAGAGCCTGGTGGACAAGTGCCCGCGCAATGAATGCTGGACAAATGATGAACTGGGAAGACTTCAAGCTGAAGTTTAGCAAATATCATGTGCCCCAAGGACTGATCAAGAAGATGAGAGACGAGTTCCGCGAACTCAAACAAGGAAGGATGTCCGTGGTGGAATACCGCGACAAGTTTCTTACACTGTCAAGGTACGCCCCGGATGAGACAGACACCAATGAGAAGAGGAAGGAGAGATTTCTGAACGGACTGCATGACGAGATGCAAACTGTGTTAGTGAACATTCCGTTCGCTGACTTAGAAGCCCTGGTAGACTCAGCCATACAAATGGAAGGAAAGCTGCATCAAGCCAACGAGAACCGCAAGAGAAGAATGATGAACCAGAGTGGACCCCACCATACCCAGAAGCACCGCAACAACTCAACTGGAGGATTCACCCCAAGATACAATAAACCCCCTGCTCAGAATTATCGCCCCAACTACACCAACAACACCGGAGGACCCCCGAAGCCCGGAGGCAACAACAATCACAACAACCCCAGCAAAAACAACAACAGCAACCCCAACAACACCAACAACCACCCCAATGGTAACAATAACAACCCCAATAATGCCCCAAAGACTGGAAGCAACACTGTTCCCATCAACCCCAAAGATAAGTCAACTATAAACTGCTATGAATGTGGAGTTGTGGGTCACTACTCCAATGAGTGCCCCAAGAAGCTTGCCAGGATTGCCGCCAACACTGCTGCACCTGCCCAGCAACAACGCCGCTTCGCAGGTAGAAAGAACCAGAACACCAATAACGGCCGACTCTACCACATGAATACAGCAGAAGCACAGGAAGCACCTCAGGCCATACCAAGTATGTTTTTCTGTGAATCAAATTGCTCAATCTTTCTTAGGAACCTAACTTTTCTTAAAATCTCGGGACGAGATTTGTTTAAGGGGGAAGGGATTGTAACATCCCAAAAATTTAAAACAAAGAGAAAATGAATTCCCTTTTTCCAAAAATGAGAACCAACAAAAACTTTTATTAAATTAAGTTTGGTACATAGTGAGCATGCTTATATGTGGTGATATTGCCATGATTGTTTATTTATTGCATTGAACCTAATTCCCAAAACCCTAAACCCTAATCTTCTCACAACAAAATAGTATCAAATAAGAAGGAACTCAAATGAAGTAAAATATGTGGGCCAATAACCCTAACATGCAAATATTGACTAATAACATGCTTACTCTTCAAGATATAGGTGAACCATTGTGATACTCCACTAAACCCTAAACCTCCCCCCCCTCTTTTCACCATCATAGTTAAAATAAAATAAAAGGAAAATAAATAAGAAAAAGAGGCATATGAGAATAAAATAGCAATTTGGGGAAAACAAATAATATTGACCCTAGTATTTGTTGTGAATGGTTAGATCACCTCCATATGACATATCAACCCTCAACAACACCATTTGGGACAAGCAAAGTCAAATTAAAAATCAAATGCCACATATGCATAGAGGCATATGTGACACATAGCCACTTTTCCAAAAACTTGACCTAAGCACCTATACCTTGACTAAATGGTTTGAAAACCTTACTAAACCCAAACTAATACTAAATCAACCATGAACCATGACATTTGACCATGGATAAAGAAAATAAAATAAAAAGATGAAATGCACATATGTGCATATGGCCAAAAATATAAATTTGAGCCAAAGACCATCAAGCTTGTTTCTATTGCTTGGATTGTTTGCTTATATCATATTAAACCTCAACCACATCAAGGAGATCAAGAAAAACCTAATCAAATAGAAAATAAGAAGATTTCCCAATACACATATGTGGATATGGCCATTTTTACAAATCTTGAACCTAGACCTCTAGGGCTTGCACCATTGGTTGTGTTTGGTTACTAAACACATTTAAACACTTTTGGAAGTGAAGAAACTCAAATCAAACCAAAACCAAATTCAATTTCCAAGTGACATGCAATATGGTCATTTTGGCTTTTCTTATTCTGGTACCTACTTTGAGTCCTGTTTTCTTGAGATTTCTCTTCTAGACTTTGCTCAAACTTTGCACCTCATCCAAGACAACATCAAGGTGAATAACTTTGCCCAAAGACAGCACCTCAAATTCCCTCTCTTTTTCAAATGGTGGTGAACCAAAATTGAGACTTTGTTGCATATGTAAGATCACATGCATTTTGAATTTTTGCAAACCTGCACCAAATTGACCACCACCACCACAAATCTACTGCAAATATTATAGGATTACACTCCACCAAAAATCACTGAAAAATTCCAAAATAATTTTCTTGCGGGCATTGTGTCGAGCACTTGATGTGCATAATCTGGAGAAGTGGAGACATGCTAAAATCCAGTGTGTAAGTGCCTCAACCCTCACTCATAGGTCATCCTCAGTACCTCTAGCAACCCTGTGCATCACACCAGTACCAAAAACAGTAGAGTTTGCACAAAAATCTTGGAGAATCATGCCATGCCGTGGCATGATGCCACTCCACCATGCCAACCCTCTCACCACTCACCTCAGCCGTGCACCACGATGTCCTCGAGCTCCCCCTCTCTCCCCTGAACACGCCAGACATGATCCCAGGTCGAGAGGAACAAGACACACGCCGGAACGCGACGTGGTCACCACGACCAGGCTCGCCAGCGCGCGCACGGACATGGCCACGGACGCGCCAGTACCCGCATGCGTCCCGACGACTCCGTCCACCTCTCGCCCCCTTTTTCGCACCCACCTGCTCCTCTTGACATCAGCAACCTCCTGGACATCGCCATTGGCCCGCGCTCGCCCTGTAGCCGACGCCATGGTTGACGCCGTCCGCCGCAGTACACGGGTGCGCGAGGACGATGACGACCGCCACCGTCCACCCCCGTCCTAGCCCTGACGCTCGTCGTGACCGCCTCACCGTCGCCAACACTGCTGTGCCCTCGCCCGTGACGCTGGCCTACCGTAGCCATGCCGACGTCGACGACCTGCTCTGCGCCCCACGGCCACCTCGCATCCCTATAAAAGGAGGACGCTCCCGCCTCCAAGCTCCACACCAGTCACCCTCCCTCCTCCTCCTGAGACTCCTCGACCCTCTTCCCCCTCACATTGTGCCCTAGCTTGCCCCAATTGCTCGCCGGCGCCCCGCAGTACCCCATCAACGGCGCCGTCGATTGCGGCCACCATTGGAGCTGCTGCGACCACCGTCTGCACCGCCGTCGTCTCCAACGCCGATCGCCCGCCTCGCTGACCCCGCTGGACCACGGTAAGGCGCCTCCCTGGACCCTCCTGGCCGCCGGTAGGGTTTGAACCTCGCCGGAGCTCGTCGCCGACGAGGACGAACCACAGCCGTCGATCGCCCTTTTCATCCAACGGCTCACAGGGCGTACTGTTTCGGTGGGTTAAAAATCCCACTGACAGGCGGGGCCCTATGTCAGCTGGCCCGCTGCGCTGCTGGGCCGGCCCACTCCCTCTCCCGCTGGGCAGCCCGATTATTTTCCCGCCAAGCCCACAATTCAAACAAAGGAATTTCGAATTTAATTATTGTTTCTCAGATGCTGTTTTGAAAATTAAATAGAATAAAATCTACTAAACCAAATTTAACAAATTTTATATATTTGGAAACCTTGATAAATTATCTACAAGACTACACTGGTCTCACCCTTAAACTGTTGGTAGAAATAATGTGATAAAAATAACAAGGCAGGGCCTTTTTCAACTTCAAATAATTATTTAAAATTAACCACAAATGCTTTTTAGTTGATTCCAACTCCTATAAATCATATTTCACTTGCACTAAGTGTTTATGCAAAAATATGCTATGCTTACTTTGAATGATCATGGCATGGTTAAATAAAGAACTATATGACTACTTCTAGTCAAAGATATTGCCCAAAACTATAAATAAATCTTATGAGGATATTTCTCTCATTTAAATCTTGTCATGAACAATTCAAAATAAGCTAGAGACTCTGGTCATTTAGGTCTCATATGAATTGTTGATAATATTAGATCCTTACCATGTTAGAATTAAATGGTATGAGGTGCTACACCTCATTTAAATCATTAGTATGTGGTATTCAACTATATGAGGTGTAGCCTCTCATTTAAATACTTACTCCAAGGGATTCAATGAGAATTGATGACACATGTAGTAATAATCCATAGGTTCTTATTTAAAAATATTCAATCATTTTCATAGTAGTATTTCAATTATTCAAGGCTACTTATTAAATCTTATGAGATGTAGTGGTCTCATTTAAATCTTGTCTCAACTAAGTTAATATGGGGTATAGACTATGGTCAATTTTAAACTCATATTAAATTAGTTGATGATATTAAATCATTAATCCTGAGTATTAAAAAGGCATGAGGTGGTGTACCTCATTTAAATCATTTCCCAATTGACACTTGTGAAGAGGTTGACTTTAGTCAACCTAGGTCACATCTTATTCATGAAGGAAATTAAATCTTAATAATATTTAATGAGAGGAAATTATTTTCTCTCAAGAAATAAATAGAAACTCTAATTAATATTTATAATGAGATGAAAATATTTTTCTTAAGAATAAAATTAAATCAACTCACCTAATAAGCATGTTGATTGATAGCTTAGTAGGAATGATTTATGTGTGTGCTTAGTCTAGTACTTAGGCTTTGTGTAGTAATTGTGTGTATTATACTCGTATTTAGACGCTAGTACCGAGGAGTACACCGAGGAGGAGGAGGTCTACTTCCAGGAAGAAGAAGACCACTTTGATCAGTACACCACCCAAGGCAAGCTAATATTATTGCTAAGTGCAAAGCTCTACCAGAGCAAGGCACCACCACTTTTTACTTTATGCTTAATGATCCCAACCCAAGTTTTACCTTACAAGCTTTAATGTTTTTGGTTTATCAAAGTTTACTTTTGGTTCATGATTCACTTGGTCTAGAGTAGAACAAGATCAGCAAATTTAGCCTAGAGCAATGAAAGCTAGATAGCACCCCTCATGATTAGTTGCTAGTGCTAACAAATAAAATTGACTACTCTAGATGGGAACTTGTGAAATGAAATGACTTTGAAAACCTTGGAATGATGAGTCATTCTATTGAAAGATTTTGAAGGTGAATGTGACTTGTGAATGACATGGTGAACTTTACAAAAACTGATGGTTGGGTTCGGATGCGATACCATTCCAATTTTGCAAGTACCCCCACAATACCTGATTATGGGTAAGGGCTTAACTGGAAGTTTATGTATCTTAGTATGGGTTCCCTCTAAACAAGCGTCATCGGGGTTATGCCAAGGGCTGCCTCCAAAGAAACATGACATGATGTGAAATGACGTGAATGAGGTGAATTGTCCGGCCCAAGCCCTGTGCAGTTCCCAGGCTGACTGTCTGTCTTCACTGGGAGGCCAAGCTCATGGGGAGAGGTGCCTATACTAGGGTATGTAAGTGAAAGGTTATGGTTGGTAGTCCGCACACGGAGTGTGATAAATCAGGGCCAGTTAACCCTGACGGATTATTGCAAATATTGTGGCACAAGTGTACGACCTCTGCAGAGTGTAGAACTATTCGAATAGCCGTGTCCACGGTTACGGACGATTGGAAAGGCCATACTGTTCCGTCATCAGACCATTTTCAAAAATGTGACATGTGAAGGGTGACTTGTGTTTTGAACCTGAACTGGTGACTTTGACTGGAATCACAACAGAGTTGTGGGAATGACACTAATGTTCCCCTTGAGTTAGTCTAGCGATTCAAGCATCTTTACTAAATGTTTATGAAATAAACTTGGCTTTATGCAAATAAACCTAGAGCTTAGCATCCCCCTTACTATAGTTGATAGTGCTTACATTAGTATTAGTTTGCGAGTACTTTAAAGTACTCATGGCTTTGTCCCTGGCTATTCAAATGGCCAGACTATGAAGAGGAACAGCAGTACGAGGAAGATGGACAGCAGGACGTCTACGACAACTAGGATCACTCCTGACGTCAACAGTTGCCTGTGGAATAGATGGACCGCAATCGTTACTTCGCTTCCGCTATGTGTTTTGTAATAGGATCTCTAGATCCACTATGATGTATTAAGACTGGATCATGTGATCCCTCTATGTAAGACAATTATGTGATGTAATGAATGATGTGTTGAGATATCAATCTATTATGTCTCGCAAAAACAATATTCCTGGGATTGCGATGAATGGCATAATAGGCATCTGGACTTAAAAATCCGGGTGTTGACAGGCCACGAGGCAGCCAGAGGCTAGGCCGGCGCGGCCCAAGCCCTGGCCGCGCCGACCTACCCCCTGGGCCCCTCGTGTGGCCCCCCGCGTTGACCTTCCGCCTACTTAAAGCCTCCGTCGCGAAACCCCCTACCGAGAGCCACGATACGGAAAACCTTCCCGAGACGCCGCCGCCGCGAATCCCATCTCGGGGATTCGGAGATCGCCTCCGGCACCCTGCCGGAGAGGGGATTCATCTCCCGGAGGACTCTACACCGCCATGGTCGCCTCCGGAGTGATGAGTGAGTAGTTCACCCCTGGACCATGGGTCCATAGCAGTAGCTAGATGGTCGTCTTCTCCTTGTTGTGCTTCATTGTTGGATCTTGTGAGCTGCCTAACATGATCAAGATCATCTATCTGTAATACTATATGTTGTGTTTGTCGGGATCCGATGGATAGAGAGTACTATGATTATGGTGATTATCAATCTATTGTTTATGTGTTGTTTATGATCTTGCATGCTCTCTGTTATTAGTAGAGGCTCTGGCCAAGTTTTTACTCTTAACTCCAAGAGGGAGTATTTATGCTCGATAGTGGGTTCATGCCTCCATTGAATCTGGGACAGTGACAGAAAGTTCTAAGGTTGTGGATGTGTTGTTGCCACTAGGGATAAAACATTGATTCTATGTCTAAGGATGTAGTTGTTGATTACATTACGCACCATACTTAATGCAATTGTCTGTTGCTTAGCAACTTAATACTGGAGGGGTTCGGATGATAACCTGAAGGTGGACTTTTTAGGCATAGATGCAGTTGGATGGCGGTCTATGTACTTTGTCGTAATGCCCAATTAAATCTCACTATATTTATCATATCATGTATATGCATTGTTATGCCTTTCTCTATTTGTCAATTGCCCGACTGTAATTTGTTCACTCAACATGCTTTTATCTTATGGGAGAGACACCTCTAGTGAACTGTGGACCCCGGTCCTATTCTTTACATAGCATACAATTTACTGCAATTGTGTTTACTGTTTTCTTTGCAAACATCTTCCACTCGATACGTTTAATCCTTTGTTACAGCAAGCCGGTGAGATTGACAACCTCACTGTTTCGTTGGGACAAAGTATTTGGGTTGTGTTGTGCAGGTTCCACGTTGGCGCCGGAATCCCGGTGTTGCGCCGCATCACATTTCGCGACCATCAACCTTCAACGTGCTTCTTGGCTCCTCTGGTTCGATTAAACCTTGGTTTCTTTCTCAGGGAAAACTTGTGCGCATCATACCTTCCTCTTGGGGTTCCCAACGGACGTGTACATCTACGCATCGGCCACCAACGATATATAGATGATCGAGAGAGAGAGAGAGAGATTGAAATCCCCAAGAATATGTTCAAATATACATTAAAATATATGCACGAATGCATTGTAGGCCATGCATGCACACTAATTATATATATATTATGAGGCAACTTAATCAAATGTGTTTTCATTCGAGAGAACTTGTCAAAGTTCAAGTTAATTAATTTATCACGATAATTATATAATTAATTAATGAATCTCAGGGATATGTTATACAACATGATCGATATAGGCCATGTATATTTTAATTGGTGTTAATCTACGGTTTGCTAGCTAGCTGCTATATATAGAGCATGTTTTTATTAGATCGGGTTATAGCTAGCTAGTATAGTTTAGGGTTATGTGTTTTAATTAAGTAGGGTTGATTAGCTAGGGTTAGTTACATATATATGGTTTAGGGTTAATGCATGGCACATTTAATTTTATTAGAGGATCACGAGGCACCCATGACCCGCTCGATCGATGCACAATTAAGTGTCGTTGGCCTATACATAGGGTTTAATTGGGGTTTAGGATTAGCTAGGGTTTAGGGTTAGGGTTAGGGTTAGGGTTAGGGTACGTTTAGGGTCTAGGGTTTAGGGTTTAGTGTTTAGGGTGTTTAGGGTTTAGGGATTAGGGATTTAAGGTTTTAGGGTTGTTTAAGGTTTAGGGATCATCGATCGAGTGCGCACACACATTATTAGAGGCACCCACGCCTTTACGCATAAATTGCATGCATATATATGTGTGTTTTTTGGGCCACCAACGATATATAGATGATCGAGAGAGAGAGAGAGATTGAAATCCCCAAGAATATGTTCAAATATACATTAAAATATATGCACGAATGCATTGTAGGCCATGCATGCACACTAATTATATATATATTATGAGGCAACTTAATCAAATGTGTTTTCATTCGAGAGAACTTGTCAAAGTTCAAGTTAATTAATTTATCATGATAATTATATAATTAATTAATGAATCTCAGGGATATGTTATACAACATGATCGATATAGGCCATGTATATTTTAATTGGTGTTAATCTACGGTTTGCTAGCTAGCTGCTATATATAGAGCATGTTTTTATTAGATCGGGTTATAGCTAGCTAGTATAGTTTAGGGTTATGTGTTTTAATTAAGTAGGGTTGATTAGCTAGGGTTAGTTACATATATATGGTTTAGGGTTAATGCATGGCACATTTAATTTTATTAGAGGATCACGAGGCACCCATGACCCGCTCGATCGATGCACAATTAAGTGTCGTTGGCCTATACATAGGGTTTAATTGGGGTTTAGGATTAGCTAGGGTTTAGGGTTAGGGTTAGGGTTAGGGTTAGGGTACGTTTAGGGTCTAGGGTTTAGTGTTTAGGGTGTTTAGGGTTTAGGGATTAGGGATTTAAGGTTTTAGGGTTGTTTAAGGTCTAGGGATCATCGATCGAGTGCGCACACACATTATTAGAGGCACCCGCGCCTTTACGCATAAATTGCATGCATATATATGTGTTTTTTTGGGCCACCAACGATATATAGATGATCGAGAGAGAGAGATTAAAATCCCCAAGAATATGTTCAAATATACATTAAAATATATGCACGAATGCATTGTAGGCCATGCATGCACACTAATTATATATATATTATGAGGCAACTTAATCAAATGTGTTTTCATTCGAGAGAACTTGTCAAAGTTCAAGTTAATTAATTTATCACGATAATTATATAATTAATTAATGAATCTCATGGATATGTTATACAACATGATCGATATAGGCCATGTATATTTTAATTGGTGTTAATCTACGGTTTGCTAGCTAGCTGCTATATATAGAGCATGTTTTTATTAGATCGGGTTATAGCTAGCTAGTATAGTTTAGGGTTATGTGTTTTAATTAAGTAGGGTTGATTAGCTAGGGTTAGTTACATATATATGGTTTAGGGTTAATGCATGGCACATTTAATTTTATTAGAGGATCGCGAGGCACCCATGACCCGCTCGATCGATGCACAATTAAGTGTCGTTGGCCTATACATAGGGTTTAATTGGGGTTTAGGATTAGCTAGGGTTTAGGGTTAGGGTTAGGGTTAGGGTACGTTTAGGGTCTAGGGTTTAGGGTTTAGTGTTTAGGGTGTTTAGGGTTTAGGGATTAGGGATTTAAGGTTTTAGGGTTGTTTAAGGTTTAGGGATCATCGATCGAGTGCGCACACACATTATTAGAGGCACCCGCGCCTTTACGCATAAATTGCATGCATATATATGTGTGTTTTTTGGGCCACCAACGATATATGATGAGAGAGAGAGAGAGATTGAAATCCCCAAGAATATGTTCAAATATACATTAAAATATATGCACGAATGCATTGTAGGCCATGCATGCACACTAATTATATATATATTATGAGGCAACTTAATCAAATGTGTTTTCATTCGAGATAACTTGTCAAAGTTCAAGTTAATTAATTTATCACGATAATTATATAATTAATTAATGAATCTCAGGGATATGTTATAAAACATGATCGATATAGGCCATGTATATTTTAATTGGTGTTAATCTACGGTTTGCTAGCTAGCTGCTATATATAGAGCATGTTTTTATTAGATCGGGTTATAGCTAGCTAGTATAGTTTAGGGTTATGTGTTTTAATTAAGTAGGGTTGATTAGCTAGGGTTAGTTACATATATATGGTTTAGGGTTAATGCATGGCACATTTAATTTTATTAGAGGATCACGAGGCACCCATGACCCGCTCGATCGATGCACAATTAAGTGTCGTTGGCCTATACATAGGGTTTAATTGGGGTTTAGGATTAGCTAGGGTTTAGGGTTAGGGTTAGGGTTAGGGTTAGGGTACGTTTAGGGTCTAGGGTTTAGGGTTTAGTGTTTAGGGTGTTTAGGGTTTAGGGATTAGGGATTTAAGGTTTTAGGGTTGTTTAAGGTTTAGGGATCATCGATCGAGTGCGCACACACATTATTAGAGGCACCCGCGCCTTTACGCATAAATTGCATGCATATATATGTGTGTTTTTTGGGCCACCAACGATATATAGATGATCGAGAGAGAGAGATTGAAATCCCCAAGAATATGTTCAAATATACATTAAAATATATGCACGAATGCATTGTAGGCCATGCATGCACACTAATTATATATATATTATGAGGCAACTTAATCAAATGTGTTTTCATTCGAGAGAACTTGTCAAAGTTCAAGTTAATTAATTTATCACGATAATTATATAATTAATTAATGAATCTCAGGGATATGTTATACAACATGATCGATATAGGCCATGTATATTTTAATTGGTGTTAATCTACGGTTTGCTAGCTAGCTGCTATATATAGAGCATGTTTTTATTAGATCGGGTTATATCTAGTATAGTTTAGGGTTATGTGTTTTAATTAAGTAGGGTTGATTAGCTAGGGTTAGTTACATATATATGGTTTAGGGTTAATGCATGGCACATTTAATTTTATTAGAGGATCGCGAGGCACCCATGACCCGCTCGATCGATGCACAATTAAGTGTCGTTGGCCTATACATAGGGTTTAATTGGGGTTTAGGATTAGCTAGGGTTTAGGGTTAGGGTTAGGGTTAGGGTACGTTTAGGGTCTAGGGTTTAGGGTTTAGTGTTTAGGGTGTTTAGGGTTTAGGGATTAGGGATTTAGGGGTTTTAGGGTTGTTTAAGGTTTAGGGATCATCGATCGAGTGCGCACACACATTATTAGAGGCACCCGCGCCTTTACGCATAAATTGCATGCATATATATATATATATATATATATATATATATATGTGTGTTTTTTGGCCACCAACGATATATAGATGATCGAGAGAGAGAGATTGAAATCCCCAAGAATATGTTCAAATATACATTAAAATATATGCACGAATGCATGGTAGGCCATGCATGCACACTAATTATATATATATATATATATTATGAGGCAACTTAATCAAATGTGTTTTCATTCGAGAGAACTTGTCAAAATTAAAGTTAATTAATTTATCACGATAATTATATAATTAATTAATGAATCTCAGGGATATGTTATACAACATGATCGATATAGGCCATGTATATATTAATTGGTGTTAATCTACGGTTTGCTAGCTAGCTGCTATATATAGAGCATGTTTTTATTAGATCGGGTTATAGCTAGTATAGTTTAGGGTTATGTGTTTTCATTAAGTAGGGTTGATTAGCTATGGTTAGTTACATATATATGGTTTAGGGTTAATGCATGGCACATTTAATTTAATTAGAGGACCGCGAGGCACCCCTGGCCTGCTTGATGCACAATTAAGTGTCGTTGGCCTATATATAGGGTTTAATTAGGGTTTAGGGTTAGGGTTAGGGTTTAGGGTCTAGGGTTTAGTGTTTAGGGTGTTTAGGGTTTAGGGATTAGGGATTAGGGTTTCAGGGTTGTATAAGGTTTAGGGATCATCGATCGAGTGCGCACACACATTATTAGAGGCACCCGCGCCTTTGCGCATAAAGTGCATGCGTATAGTTTAGGGTTATTTGTTTTAATTAAGTAGGGTTTGATCAGCTAGGGTTAGTTACATATATATGGTTTAGGGTTAATGCATGGCACATTACATATAGTTTAAATCTCAAGAATGTTTATACATGATAGGCCATATGTGCAAAGGAATTTTTTTCCTCGTGAACTTGTCAAAATTCAAGTTTATCAGTGCCAATGGAAACTAGTCCAAAAAATTACATAGAGGACCAAAAGTACTAGACAATAACTAATAGAACCTGCAACTTTACAAAAAGGACCCCAAAACATATAGAAGAAAATCAATCGAGTCCTTCTCGACCGCACATCAGATCTCTGCTCCGCATCCTTTCCAGCAACTCCGTCGCCGGGGACGCACCACTTGGGACGGTGTCGCCGGTAGTCGCCAGGACGAAGGAGAAGAAGGGCCTCAGCAACGGCATATTGGCTCTGAGAAGGGTCGCTGAAAGTCCAAGATGTGCACGGGCAAGACGGATGACGCCGTCGTATGCCCCGAGCTTGTGAACTTTAGCAGCTTGACTTCCCCATTGGCCAGATCTGAAGCACTGACCAAAGCAAGCCTCACCGTTAGCGCCATCACATTGATGGCACCAGATCGGGGTTTGGCCGGCAAGATCCGCCAGATTCACCATAGGCCAGATCTGAAGCCGATGACGAGATCCCCGACTCCATTGCGCCATTCTGCTCATGGGAAACACTGGATCTAAGCTTACAACAACACTAACTCCCTCGGATCCAAATTAGCTGACTCAACTTTGCTTATCTAAATATGGATGTATCCACACATGTTTTTACTCTAGATACATACACGTCTAAGGAAAGTTGAATCAATTAATTTAGTTCGGAGGGTGTACAATATACAGAGAGAAGTCGGCCTCGTCTCCGGCCGGCGAGGCCGCCGGAGAGAAGGGGGAGAGGAGCCGGGGGAGTGGGAGAGACTCGAGAGAGAAAGAGAAGAGGAAGAAATGAGAGCTCCCTGGGGAAGAACATTATTTTTGTCGTTCTGCTCTGTAGCTTGAAACTGAAAATTTCGGCCACGCGCCAAATCATCCCGCCGCATCCATTCGAAAATCCCGTGACCAGTTTTACCCTTTTAACCCTGGTCCGGAAGCTACAACCCACCGACCATGGAGGGCTCATTCGGTAACAATGAAATATCTTGCCTAGATCCCGAACCCTCCCCACAGGCCCACACCCACCCACCAACCATTCGCCCCATTAGCTCAAAAATACTCTCACACGCCAAAGCTCTGACTCTCTACAGTACTAGATCTGCTTCGCCGCCGGCATACTCCTCCACAGCGTAGCCTTGATCGTGTTGGCTGTCCACCCACCTGATCCGCTCCCCCGCCGCCCTCGTCACCGACGGATCTGCTTCACCGCCGACCTCGCCACCGACGGATCTGCTTCACCGCCGACCTCGCCACCGACGGATCTGCTTCACCGCCGACCTCGCCACCGACTACCTCGCCGCAGCGGCTGTATCAACTTCACCGAATACCTTGCCAGCCAACCAGATCTGCTTCACTAACGCCCGCTTCTACTGAAACAGGGTCGATTCATCGTCTCCCGCGTTCGCCGCCGCTGGAATGCAAGTTGCCGCCCCCGTCCACCCCGCCGCAGCTTGGTTAGTACGCTGGCCCGTTAGATCGCGGTGTTTCTTTAGCCATGTTTTGTGTAGTTATTTGCAGATCTCATATGCCGTTAACTTTCTTGATGTGTTGCTTCGCATGAAGTTTGTTTAAATGTTGTACAGTACAAAAGCATTATCCGGTCGCTACCATCCTGTTCATTCTACTGACACCTGTGTGCATCCACATATTTATAGCCTTGTACCCATTCATTTGCTGCCAACTGTTTTTGTACTGCATGCTATTGTCGCACTGCTTTTATAGTCGTGCTATGGGCATTTCCAATCTGCTTGTTCTTATACCACGTCATTAGCTCACCGCTAGCTGTTTTCTCGTGTCTGCTATTCTCACACTGCTTTTATAATCATGCTATGTGCATTTCCAATCTGCTTGCTCTTATACCTCGTCTTTAGCTTATATAGTTATTGCTGCGTGCATGTCTGGTCTTTGTATTATCGTAGACTGACTTGTCAATGTTATTTTTCCTAGGGATTGATCATGCGAACCACTTATTAGAACATCCAACATTAACAGCGGGGACGCTAGGTAAGGTTGGAATCTGAGTTCGTGGTTGGTAATTTTGGCAGTTTACTTCCGTTATTATCTATAACCTATATGCATTGTTCCTTATGCAAGAGATTAACACTTGGAACCCTGCCATAGCAATGCCATTCATGCTTTACTATGTTTCTGCCTATTTGATATGCTTGTCTTGGAGAAACTTCGAGGGTGATTTGAACCTGACATTTGGTCATTCTTAATGCCAGTTTACTTTATGTGTAAAACCTTGGCATTACCCTACTCTAAATCTGAATGTCTGAAATTCGTATCTCATGCAAAGCAACATCTAGTTGGTTTTAATCTGATATCTGGTAACTATTGGCTTATTCATTTGGCAGCTCAAGTTTTTTGTTATTTGAAACCAGCTGACTTGGTCTTAAATGTGATATCTAAACACAGATTAAGGACAATGGAGCAGGAGGATTAGCATTTCACTTGATGGCTGAACCTAAAATGATAGGCATGTTGACCACGACTAGTGCACGCAAGAGAAGGACCTGCAGTGAGCCAGTATGTGCTTAGTACATGCATCTTATCTTATCTTGTGCTTATTTCTGCTACATGTTGTTATCTGATCTCTACATTGCGTAATACATGTTTGAATAGTTAATTGTTGTAACTATGTTTACAATGTTACCAGAATGCAGTTTTAATGAAGCAGTCATCATTAGAAGATAGTCGCCAAAAAAGGATCTGTAGCGACCCTGTGCAACATTATGATGTAAGTTTGTGCTTAGTACAAGTTCCATACATGTCTTATTTATGCAACTTGTTATTATCTTATATCTACATTGCATAATAAATGTTTGCATAGTTCATCGTTTAACTCTTTTTGCATTATTATCAGAATGCAGTTGTGATGAAGCAATCTTCATTACCAGTGAGGCCCACAAAAAGTTCTGATCTTTCTTCTGATGCATCTTCTCATAGCCGTCAACCTAGACCATTTCTTTCATCAGACAGTAAATATCTCAAGGCTGTACTTTATAAAAGACATGGTATTGCTGCTTTAAGATCTGTAGCTGATATGTTGACAAAGAGTACACAAGATTCAATCAAGGCGATTGCCAAATGTCAACGTGTTATTGATGATGCTAATAGAAGTCCTCAATGATTCTATGTCATTTTTTTATTTGGGCACATTAATTGCCTTGTAATTTTCCTATTTGTTTTATTTGTGTATGTACTTGTGTGTATCATTGAAATCAGATTTTAGGCTCATGAAATTTAATGCAAGTTGACTAGTCAAACAAGTAGGGCCCTACAACAGATTGGGCCGGCCCACTTACAGTAGTGTGGGACCCACTTTCATTTTGGGCCGGCCCACTTCTTTAGTAGGCCGGCCCGGTTACACGATAATGGGCTCCACATGCTTATTGGGCCGGCCCACTTGCTCTATGGTGGTCCCACATGGTAAATGGGCCGGCCCTTTAATAGGAAGGTGGGACCCACTGTGTTTTTTGGCCCACTATCTTGTTGGGCGGCCCACTTTCTATATGGTGGACCCCACACACCAAATGGGCCGGCCCTTTAATAGGAAGGTGGGACCCACTGTGTTTTTGGCCCGCCCACTATCTTGTTGGGCCGGCCCACTTTCTATATGGTGGACCCCACATACCAAATGGGTGGCCCATTAACGGGAATGTGGGACTGTATTTTTGGGCCGCCCTGGTGGGCCGGCCCACTTGCTATATGGTGGGGCCCTTTAACAGAAAGTGGGACCCACGTGTTTTTGGCCGGCCCACTATTTTGTTGGGCCGGCCCACTTGCTATATGGTGGACCCCACAAACTAAATGGGCCGACCCTTTCACGGAAAGTGGGACCCCCGGCCCACTAGCTTGTTGGGCCGGCCCACTTGCTATACGGTGGACCCCACACACTAAATGGGCGGCCTTTTAACGGAAAGTGGGACCCACTGTGTTTTTGGCCGCCCACTTGCTTCTTGGGCGGCCCAATTGCTGTAAGGTGGACCCCACATGTTAAATGGGCCGGCCCATTTAAGTTTTGACCAGTCAACCTTAGAGGTTAGGCCCGGCCCACGTAACTAATGGACCAGCCCAGCTATATAGTTGACCGGTCAAACTATGTCATCGGCCCGGCCCGCTTAAGACGTGGCAGGCCTCGTGTGGGCCTACCATCTACCACGGGGTTTCAGCGGTTAACGCCGTTAAGCGGTTAACGGCGTCGCCACATGTCGGTTGCATGACATCGCAGTCAACGGGCTCCCGAAAACACTTCCGCAACGGTCCGATTTTCCGTGGCGGAAGGGCGCCCAAGCGCGACGGACCGAAAAAATCGTCGTTGGACTTTGCCTGACGCAGTTTCGACAACGGAACCCATATCGTCGGGTTAGGCCCATATGCGACGAAAAATGCCCCTTAGTTGACGATTTTGGGACGTTGTCTATCAGAACTTTTCTTGTAGTGTGGTGAGTCCCCAGAACAGGTCCTGAAGGGGAGTATCGACGCTCCATGATCTCTTGCACCACACGGAGCGCAACGCGCTCCAAAGTGTTCACCAGGCTCTCAGAGTGCCGATGCAGTGAATGGGCCACCATGTAGTTGACCTCCTGTCGCAGGGCTCTGGTACGTTCATCGGGGGAGAGCCAGATCTACCCCGTCGAGGACGCCTTGTGGCGTGAATCCTTTGAACCTGATACCGTGCGAATGGGTCTTCTCAAAGGAGCCGATGAGTTCGGCTTCAATGATGGCCTTCAGCTCATCGTATTTCTTCTTATGATCAGGAGGAAGGTCCTCGTACGTGATCTGTTCCTCCGCCATCTCGGATGCCGATGTTGATGTGGATGTTGACGTGGGTGTCGCAGAAGATGTCGACGTGGATGTCGACGTGGATGTCCCACCGGGCGTGCCAGAATGTGTTACCCTCCAAAACCCCCCGACGGGCGTTGGTTAAGCAACACGAAGAGCCGGGAAGCTCCCAGGGCCGCTTAGTGGATCCCTGGCACCTCGCGTCGTCCCGCAAATCTTCTGGCCAACGTCCTGGCGGTTGCTAGGGCCTGACCTAGACCCGATCAGGAAGGTGTTAGTGCTTCGATTGTTCCTGCATGGTAGACACGTAAACATTAAATACGAGCCCTATCGGCTCTCAGGTTTCCCTGTGGATCGGCTCAAGGAGCCGATCGCCCCATGCTTCACGTTGGATTTACAATGGCATGGGGATCCTGCTTGATCAGGACAAAGCTAAAGCGATCCACGACAGTTTAGGGTTCTCACCGCATAATCGGAACGTCCTAAGTGCGATCGGGCCTAGCAGCTACGAGAGAGGATGCAAACTACCCCTACGAGAGGCCTAAAAACCAACATAACGTTGATCCCCGGAACATCCCTCGCAGGGACGGTAAACAACTCCTAACGCACCACCGGATCCTCCGACCCCAACATAAGGCCTAACTATGCAGATATTAAACTAATCCTTGCGTAGCAAGGAGCAACTATAACGGATCGGATCTACTAAGTAAGAACAAGCAAGATGCTGCCCTTACGTCTGGGTAGACGTAAGGGCAGCTAGGTGTCTAGGGACGGCATTGCCACGCAGATATGCACGTGAAAGCATCAATGCAAGCCCCTAAACACCTAAGGATAAATAGTGCTCGCCATCAACAAGGCTTCAGCACGAGCAGTACAAGGTTAACGAATAAACGTATACTGCCTAGATCGCTAGATGCGATCTAGGCAGCATGGTGCTTACCCGGGAGAAACCCTCGAAGAGAAGGGGTGGCGATGCGCCTGATTTGTGTTGGTTGAACGATGATTGTCCTCCTTTTCCGATAACCCTAGATACATATTTATAGTCCAAGGGACTTTCTAATTGAGGCGTGCACCTAACCGTGCACGGGCCAGACTCTATCTCTTTAATCTAAATTACAATACGATCTACTATATTACAGATACACGGGCCACTTAGCCCAAACTCTTAGCGCAAGGCCGCTTCGAAGATGCTCCACGTGTAATCTTCTAAGCCCATCTTCACTTGCGGCCCAACTCCTGATTTGGCCAAAATCGGGTGGTAACACTCCCTTGGCCCATGTGGTCCCTCCCGGGGTGGTGGGCCCACCGGTGGCCCTCTAGAACCTTCTAGAAGCTCCGGTCAAACACCGAAACTTTTTCCGAACCCCGGAAAATAACTTCCCTTATATGAATCTTATTCTCCGGACCATTCCGGACCTCCTCGTGATGTCCTGGATCCCATCCGAGACTCCGAACAAACTTCAGTCTGCATCTCATATTCCGTATCTACTTATGCGACATCGAACCTTAAGCGCGTCACCCTACGATTCGCGAACTATGCAGACATGGTCGAGACTCCTCTCCGAGCAATAACCAATAGCGGGATCTGGAGATCCATAATGGCTCCCACATATTCAGCGATGACTTAGTGATCGATTGAACCATTTACATACGATGCCAATTCCCTTTGTCACGCGATATTTTACTTGTCCAAGGTTCGATCATCGGTATCTCCATACCTTGTTCAACCTCGTTACCGACAAGTACTCTTTACTCGTACCGTGGTATGTCATCTCTTATGATCCAATCATATGCTTGCAAGCTAATCAGACGATATTCCACCGAGAGGGCCCAGAGTATATCTATCCGTCATCGGGATGGACAAATCCCACTATTGATCCATATGCTTCAACTCACACTTTCCGAATACTTAATCCCATCTTTATAACCACCCATTTACGCAATGGCGTTTGATGTAATCAAAGTACCCTTCCGGTGTAAGTGATTTACATGATCTCATGGTCGAAGGACTTAGGCAACTATGTATCGAAAGCTTATAGCAAATTGAACTTAATGACTTGATCTTATGCTATGCTCATTTGGGTGTGTGTCCATTATATCATTCACCTAATGACATAACATTGTTATTAATAACATCCAATGTTCATGATCACGAAACCATGATCATCCATTAATCAACAAGCTAGTTATACAAGAGGCTTACTAGGGACTCCTTGTTGTTTACATAACACACATGTATCAATGTTTCGGTTAATACAATTATAGCATGGGATGTAAACATTTATCATGAACACTAAGATATAACAATAACTAATTTATTATTGCCTCTTGGGCATATCTCCAACAGTCTCCCACTTGCACTAGAGTCAATAATCTAGTTTACATTTGAAAAGATATAACACCTTGGCCTTCTGGTGCTTATCATGTTTTGCTCATGGGAGAGGTTTTTAGTCAACGGATCTGACTGCTCAGAAACGTATGTATTTTGCAATTCATCTGCGTCTCTACGCATCACTCATTTTCCAAATGAGTCGGCATTAATTGTATATGCTTAGTCCTCTGGTGGAACCTTAATTCCGCGGTCTGAAAATAAGTCACTAATATTGTCATACACAATATAGCTTCAAAGTTTGACACTATCGGAACTACACCAAGTTCTCAAAGAACTCCTCGACTTAACATCCTCAGTCATTGTCAAAACAATGACATACTCTGCCTTCGTTTGTAGAATCCGTCACAATATTTAGAACTGATCTAAATCTAGCATAGACTTCTTCTAGCTCATTGTGCTACCTTTTAAACAACACTTAGCCTAATTGAGATTTGAAATTTATTTTTATATGTGACCAAACCAATATCGGTGCAACACCTTACAACGATTTGTTTGTCATTTCTTCATACAAAACTATATATATATATATATATATAGGAAGCTCAGATGGGGCACCTAGGAGCATGGGCACCCAACGTGTATTTCGTACATACCTGGAGTGTACGTGTCTAAATTACACATACCTAAGGTTTACATACCTAACATAAACACATACAAGTTACACATACCTAACATTTACATACTTAACATACACACATGCAAGTTACACATACCTAACATATATATACACGTATCAGTGTACGTACACCTTAGGTATGCAATATCTTAGGTATGTATCACTTGAGTATGCATATCTTAGGTATGTATACCTTAGGTATGTGTAACTTAGGTATGTATACCCTCAGGTATGTGTACTACAAAGCAAAAATACGCGTATCTACGTATGGTGCCCGGGCACCTAGGAGCACCAGTTAATTTACCTATATATATATATATATATATATAAATTTCCCTATATAGGAAGCTCAGATGGGGCACCTAGGAGCATGGGCACCCAACGTGTATTTCGTACATACCTGGAGTGTACGTGTCTAAATTACACATACCTAAGGTTTACATACCTAACATATACACATACAAGTTACACATACCTAACATTTACATACTTAACATACACACATTGTAACATCCCAGAAATCCAAAACAAAATAAATAAATTTCCCTAGTTCCAAATTTTGGAACCAACAAAAACTTTTATTAAATTAAGATTGGTACATAATATCTTGCTTAATTCTTGTGCTATTGCCATGATTGCTTGTTATTAGTATTTGAAATAATCTTAAACCCTAAAAACTCACCCCTCTTCTCACCATCCTAGTTAAAATAAAATAAAAGGAAATTAAATGAGAAAAAGGCATATGTGACTATGGCTATAATTATAAATCTTTACCCTAGACCTTCCACTTTAATTAGAAGGTTAGAAAAGCTTTATAAACCTTATATAGTATTTCTTAAATCATTTCCAAGTTGAAACCAAAGAAATTAAAAAGGAAACTAAAAATGCCATAGAGGCATATGAGAGTAAAATAGCAAATATGGGAATTCAAGAAAATTGACCCTAGGACTTGTTGTGAATGGTTGGATCACCTCCATATACCATTTCAACACTCAACAAAACCAATTGGGTCAAACCAAGTCAAATTAAAAATCAAATGCAATATATGCATAGAAGCCTATGTGACACATAGCCAATTCACTAAACCTTGACCTATGACTTCAAACCTTGACCAAATGGTGTGAAACCATCTCTAAACCTAATATAACACTAAATGGACCCTAACCCATGTCCAAGTGAAGCAAGATCAACCATTTACAAGTTTAGTAAAATGTGACACCTCATCTTTTATGTATTAAGGCCAAATTTACAAATCTTTGAACAAGACCATTTGAATTGGTTTCAATGCTCTTAAAATGTTTCTAAACTAATAAGAACCACATTAGAGTCAAGAAAAGTCAAATCAAAAGGAGAGAATTCAAATGGTGAGATAATTCCATTTTTAACTCACATACACATAACCCAATTTTGCAAATCTTCACCCAAGGCCACCATGGCTTGATCTATGGTTTGTAAAACTCTTATATATGATAAACAAACACACTTGCATCAAAGAAACCAAAATCAAATCAAAGCAAAATCTCAAAATCAACATGCATGTGATAATGGTCATATTGCCATTTTATAAAATGTTCCTCACTTTACCCCTCTGTATTTCTCAATTCTCAAACTAAACTTAGTCAACCAAGACCATGTCATCCAAGACCATGTCAAGGTCAACAACTTTCATGTTGACCATCTCTGCTGAAGTTGACCTGGTTGACCAGAATAGGATTGACAAGAGAGGACTTTGAAACAAAGAGAAGATGACCCACTTTTTGAATTGTTGCAAAACTTCACCAAAATGAACCCCACCACCACCATTCTTTCTATTTAATTATATGTTTGAGTTGTACCAAAAAGAAATCCAAAATTCCACAAAAATCTTCATGCGGCCATTTTGTCAAACACCTTGCAGGCAGACTTTGTGATTTGCAACACATGCTTTTACACACTGGATTTTCGACTAAACCTTGCCTGATCAGAGGTGATCATCACTCCCCTACCTTCCCTGCATCTCTACATGTACTACCCTGGCTGATTAAAGTGAGGACATGAGCACTTTGGCAACCATGTCGTGCACCATGCTCACCCACATACACTCGAGCGATCTGAGCCCCTACTCTCTCCTACACCTTGTCAATTAGCATCTCTGGTGCACAAGGACACTGCCTGTGCACGGCCGAGCCTCACCCTTGCACGCTAGAAGCCGAACGCACGCGCCCAGTACCTCGCCACGGCGTGCCAGACACGCGGTGAGCGCGCCCAGACGACGCCCTGGACGCGCCAGTGCACGCCCTCGCCTGGACTCGCTCGACCTCCTCTCCCTCTCTCACCTGGCACGCATGATCACCACTACCCCAGCTACCTCCTAGACACCCTCCCTAGCTCGCGCACGCTCCCTTACCGTCGCCATGATCAACGCCCGCGCCGGTACTGCACGGACGTCATCATCGCCAGCTCGCCTCAGACCCCCTTTAGCCGTGCCGTCAAGCTCACTAGCACCCCTCGGATGACTGCAACGCTACGCGCCCCCTAGATTGCCCCTTCGCCGCTCCAGACGCCGGCGCCATGGACGACCTCCCACGGGCACCCGCAGCACCTCGACCCCCTATAAAAGGAGGCCGCTCCTGGACGATCACAACACACCCGCCTCCCCTCTCTTCCTGAGCCTCCTCGACATCTCTCCTCCCCACATTGCCCCCTCCACCGCCGGAATTTCACCGGAGTCCGCCGCTGCAGAAGCTCGACGAAGACGACGACTCCGAGCCTCCCCCGACCAACCACGGCCACCACTCGACTCCCTCTTCCACGCAGAGTCGTTTGCCCCCGTCGCCAGCCTGGGAGCGCCCTGCATCGCCGTCGCCGGACCCTCCTGCAGCCTAGGGTTCCGTCGACTCGCCGGAGGCGTCGCTCGATCCCGTGAACGCCCCAGATAGCGCCACGTCGCCCCGCCGTTGTCTGTAATTCAAACCAGCCCGTAGCGATACTGGGTCGGCCCACCTCCCTCTCCCGCTGCGACCCACCTAGTTTCCCGCCTAAAGCCCACAATTCAAACAAAAGCATTTCGAAATTAATTATTTCTTCTCAGATGTTGTTTTGAAAATTAAATAGGATAAAATCTACCAAACCAAATTGCACAAATTTTATATATTTGGAAAGCTCATGAAATTGTCTAAATAATGCCACTGGCCTCATGTCCAAATTCGAAATTAAATTTAAATGATAAAAATAACAAGGCAGGGCCTTTTCTGACTTCAAATAAATATTAGAAATTATCTATAAATGATTTTTAGTTGTTTCCATTTCTAATAAATCACATTTGACATAATCTAATTGTTTATGCAAAAATAGCATAGTTGTTTTGCATGATCATGGACTAGAGTTAAAATAATGGCTATGGAGTCATTTCTAGTCCATTTAATACATACACATAGAATTATTTAAATAGTATGGGGGCTTCTCTCTCATTTAAATTGTGATCTTAAGTAATTCAATTAGAGGTACTGACCTTGGTCAAATAAGTCTCATGCATGGTTGCTTAGAGATTTTAAATCATTTAGATAATAGTGTAACTTATATAAGGTATAACTTCTCACATAAATCATTAGTCCAAATAGTTCAATAAGAACTAATAACACATGTATTAATGACCCATAGGTTCCTTTTTGAAAATATTAAATCATTCTCATAAGTAGTATTTAAATATTCCAAACCTAGTTATTAAATTAATATGAGATACTTGGTCTCATTTAAATCTTGCCTCAACCAAATTAATATGAGATAGATACCATGTTAAATTAAAACTCACATTAGATTAATTAATGTTATTAAACCATTGCAAGGGGTTATTAAAATGGTATGAGGTGCTCACCTCATTTAAATCATCTTTCTCAAATAAAATGAAGTAATGTATTGACCTTTAATTTCCTAGGCTCATACTTGCTCACTTGTAGATTTTAAATTTAAATAGTATTTAAATTTTCCAAAGGTTAATTAAATCACATGAGATAATGAATCTCATTTAACTCACTTTTCTCAAATACTAAGTGTGAAGTGTTGACCTTGGTCAACATGGGATCATCCCTGGTTATTTGAGAATATTAAATCACCTCAAGAGTAGTCCTTTAAATTAGTTACAACTATGTGTTAAATCATATGAGAGATATTCCTCTCATTTAAATCTTGCTCTCAAGTAATTCAATATGAAGTAGTAATCATGGTCTATGTAACCTCATATTGAATTATTTGGTGGCATTAAATCACTACCATGTTAGTATTAAATTACATGAGGTATGGAACCTCATTTAAATCATTTTCCCAAATGATAAGTATGAAGAGGTTGACTTTGGTCAACCTAGGTCATATATTATTCATAAGAGAAATTAAATCTTAAGAAGAATCAATGAGAGGAAATTATTTCTCACAAAACCAAAGAGAAACCCTAACATCATTTTTAATAAGAGGAAATTATTTTTCTACTACTAAATAAGGAAACCTTATCATGATCTTGTAATAAATGTTAAGTAGTGATGCTAGATCATTGTGTGAGCCACTAAGGCTAATTAAGAGTACTTAAGTATTGTTTGGTGATTGTATCCTCGTATTCGTTTATAGACGCTAGTACCGGAGACTACCAAGAGGAGGAAGTATTCTACCAAGAGGAAGAAGAAGAACACTTTGATCACCTCACCAATCAAGGCAAGCTATTACCCATGCAAGCTAGACTCATGCAAGCTATTATTAATGCCAGCTATTACCAGGGCAAGCTAATAAACTTGCTAACCATCATGGTGCAAAGCTCTACCAGAGCAAGGCATCATTACATTTTACTTTATGAACCTATCCCAAAGTTTTTACTTTACAAAGCTTTACTTGATTTTATTTATCAAAGTTACTTTTTGGTTTATGATTCAATTGGTTGAATTATAGAGTAGTACAAGAGAATCACCCTTAGCCTAGCAAGCTCCAAGATACTTAGCACCCCTCATGAAATAGCTGCTAGTGCTAATCAATCAAAAATTGGACTACTCTAGATGGGAACATGTGACTTTGAAATGAAGTTGAAACCTTGGAATGATGGTTCATTCCATTGAATGACTTTGAAGGTGAATATGACCAAGAGAAGATAGTGATTTTTGATATAAAACTGATGGTTGGGTTCGGATGCGATACCATTCCAATTTTGAAAGTACCCCCACAATACCCAACATGGGTAAGGGCTTAACTAGAAATTTATGTGCTTTAGTATGGGTTCCCTCTAAACAAGCGTCATCGGGGTTATGCCAAGGGCTGCCTCCAAAGAAATATGAGATGATATGAAATGACGTGATTGAGGTGAACTGTCCGGCCCAAGCCCTGTGCAGTTCCCAGGATGACGGTGTGTCTTCACTGGGAGGCCAAGCTCATGGGGAGAGGTGCCTGTACTAGAGTATATAAGTGAAAGGTTATGGTTGGTAGTCCGCATACGGAGTATGATAAATCAGGGCCAGTTAACCCTGATGGATTATTGCAAATATTGTGGCACAAGTGTACGACCTCTGCAGAGTGTAGAACTATTCGAATAGCCGTGTCCACGGTTACGGACGATTGGAAAGGCCATACTGTTCCGTCATCAGACCATTTTCAAAAATGTGACATATGACTGGTGACTTTGATTTGAAAGGTGAATGGTGATTTTGAATTGAATCACAACAGAGTTGTGGGAATGACACTAATGTTCCCACTCGAGTTAGTCTAGTGATTCAAGCATCTTTACTAAATGTTTATGAAATAAACTTGGCTTTATGCAAATAAACCTAGAGCTTAGTATCCCCTTACCACAATTGATAATGCTTACACTAGTATTAGTTTGCGAGTACTTTAAAAGTACTCATGGCTTTGTCCCTGGCTATTCAAATGGCCAGACTATGAAGGTGAACAGCAGTACGAGGAAGATGGACAGCAGAACGTCTACGACAACTAGGACCGCTCCTGACGTCAAGCGTTGGCCTGTGGACTAGATAGTCCGTCACTACTTCGCTTCCGCTATTTGTGATGTTCGTTGATCAATAGATCAACTACTACTATAATTTTGGATCATGTGATCCCTCTTTGTAAGACGATTATGTGTTGTAATAAATGATGACTCTGTGATATTCAACTATTATGTCTCGCAACAACAATATTCCTGGGATTGCGATGTACGGCATAATAGGCATCTGGACTTAAAAATCCGGGTGTTGACACACATGCAAGTTACACATACCTAACATACATATACACGTAGTGTACGTACACCTTAGGTATGCAATATCTTAGGTATGTATCACTTGAGTATGCATATCTTAGGTATGTATACGTTAGGTATGTGTAACTTAGGTATGTATACCCTCAGGTATGTGTACTACAAAGCAAAAATACGCGTATCTACGTATGGTGCCCGGGCATCTAGGAGCACTAGTTAATTTCCCTATATATATATCCTTGGTTCTTCTAAAGTACTCAGGGATAATCTTACTGTTGTCCAATGATCATTACATGAATCATCCCGGTATATGCTCGTAACACTTTGCATAGGACATCTGACTTTGTACATATTGTTCGTGATCTAAAATCACTCATGTGTTTTTACTCATCGAGTGTCAAATACACTCAAGTCTTGTTAAACCTTCACATGGAAAAGAACACCTTCTTAACATTTTTATATTGAACCACTTCAATATTCATTCTATGTACTTTGACTTAAACTTATTATGTGTTTCAATCTATCTTCATAGATCTTGACACTAAATATGTTTTAGTCCATATCCTTTCATTGAAATTAATTCTCAATGAAACCTTTTAATCACATCAAGTACATGATTACATTATTTTTAATCAACGATATGTCATCTACATAAAGTATTATAAATATGTCTCAGCGCTCCCACTTAATTTCTTGCAAATGCAAGCATCTTCATCGTTTCTGATGAAATCAAAACTCTTTGATTATTTCATCCGGTGAAGATTCCAACTCCGCGATACTCACTTCATCCAATTGAAGTTTGTATACCTATCTAGTATTCCACGGATCAGCAAAACTCTTGGTTGTATCTAGTATACATCCTTCATACACACTTCTGGTAAGGAATGTATTTCTGCCATCCTACTATCATATCTCATAAAAGAAATATGCAGCGATTACTAGAATAATCCACATAGACTATAAACATTGCCACGGAAGATCTAATCTTATCGTAGTCAACTCTTTGAACTTTTTTGTAAACTGCTTTTCGATAAGTCAAGCTTCTTTAAGGATATTCCATCCAAGTCCATCTACTTTATAGATCCATTTACTTTCAAAAAGTATTCACCTATCTTGGATTTCATGGCGCATAGCCATTTTAACGGAGTCAGGGCCCATCATAACTTCTTTGTATGTAGTTGGTTTATCATTGTTTAAAAACAATCCTTTGTCCACAAATCATTTATTTGATCACAAAATAAACCACATCTACAAGGTTCAATAAGTACTTTGATCTCCATGACTATAACACTTTGTAGACATGGGAGCCATGATCTTCGTAGCTGCTTCCGGAACCATTTCCGATGTTGTGCTACTCTGATCATCATGCTCAGGTTCATGAACCTTATCAAGTTCCATTGTCCTCCCACTCAAATAGTTCGCTAGAAACAATTTCTTTGAAATAAGTAAGAAACATCGACAAACACTTTTGTCTTTGACTTCATAGTGGAAAGAATTCCCAATCAATTCTCTGGGATAACCAACAAAGACATTCATCCGATTTTGGTTGTAAACTCATTTACTTATGCTATGCATACCAAAATTTATGAAAGGACTATTTAGGGTTTATACCCATGCCATAACTCGTATGGTGTCATTTCAATGGATCATGATGATGCTCTATTCAGTGTAAAAGCGATAGTCTCTAAAGCATAATCCACAAAAATATAATGGCATCATTTTATATTATCTCATCATTAATCCAACAAGGTTTGGATACGTCTCTCGGATACTCCATCATCATTATGATACTCCAAGAAACGTGAGTTGTAGAACAATTTCATAAATCTCTTAGATGTTCGCTAAAACTCGTAATTCAAATATTTCCACCATGATCCAATCATAGATATTTGACTTTTCTATTACGATGATTTCCACTTCATGCTGAAATTTATTTGAATCCATTCAAAAGTTTCAAACTTCTTCCTTATCGAATATATCCACATATATATACTCAATTCATTGTTAGAAGTTTTCATGAAGTAGAAGAATCTCCCGCACACAACTATGCCCAGTGAACCATATACATCATCATGTATGTTTCCACTAAGTTAGTTGCCCGTTCAACTCTTGGCCTATGAACGGTATTTAAGTCATTCTCTTTAGAAGAGATTTGCAAGCGCCAAACGATTCAAAAATCGAATGACTCCAAAAGTCCATTTGCATGGAGTTCCTTCATGCGTTCCTTTCTAACATGACCTAAATGGCGGTTCCACTAATGAGTGGAATTCACATCATTTGCCTTATGGCATTTTAGCGTCAGTGTTATGTATGTGTGCTTCACCATAAAGATTTATAATAACTTATCCATCGTACATGGAGTAATGTCATAATTTCAACAACTCATTGTTTTCATTTGACCTGAGCAAAATAACAATTATTAAGTTCTTTATTATAAATTCTACTGGCTAGGTAGAATGCCAACAACAAACATAATAACACTTTATTATATTCCAGAAGTGCATTATTACCATATTCCTTATCAGTCACTTAGGCCATTGTATTCTTGTATTGCGTTGTATTGTATGACATTTCATACCAACCAATCTGGTACAAATACCCAAGAATTTTATTATGTGACCAAACAAGGAATACATCCATAACATGTATATCATCTATATACCTGAGCTAGACTTTCTAGTCTTTTTCTTTCTTTAAGCCAAAATATCTTTTGTAGTTTCTCTTTTAGCTTTCCTCATTCTTAGAAAAACACTTCACCTTCAATAACTTCTAGGTCCATTGGTCAAATACCAATAACTTTGAGGTTTTTACTTTGAAGTTTTGATCATCATATGACAAGTGTTCTAGATTTCACTATTAGTAACTTTGTAATATGATGAACAATTTCACTCATAATTTTATCCATTATATCATGACGACTTTCCGAGACCATGTCGTACATGCTAGGCTCGTAAAGGTTAACCTCAGTATTCGCATGTGCAAATCTGGCTTGCACCGTTGTATGCACACGTAGAATCTATAACACCCGATCATCACGTGATGCTTCGAAACGACGAGTCTTAGCAACGGTGCATACTAAGGACGATCACTTCATGGATATGCGAATATCGTTAGTGCCCAACTAGTTGGAGGATTGGGACGCCTGGCGTCTTCAACCTTCGTACATTCCCATAAAACTTATGAGTTTATGTAGTCTCACTAGATTATATTCTATCATCTTGCAATAAGGTCTTAGATATCACATATATCTCATACCTTGCTTATTTCTGAAAACAAAATTTCCAGCTCCTTACTTTTCAAACGGATTTGAACTTCAAGTTTCACGGAGACAAGATGATTTAAGGTACTAATTGAAACCATTGCTCTTTGAATCATCAATGTGAGGTTTACTAAAAGTTTGCATTAGGACTTAATCATATCTTGATTCTTTAACAATACGGTACCCGTCCGTAAAGTTACTTGTCAGACTTAACAGTATTTCTATCTCAATTTCAAGACTAGCGCATGGTAGAAAACGGATGCCAATTCTACAAATTTAATTCAAAATACTATTCAGACTATGTTCATGATAATTAGATCATGTTTTAATCTAATTAGTAATGAACTCCCACTTAATACAACATCCCTCATAGTTGTTAAGTGGCACACGATCCACATTCACTACACCAAAACCGATCATCACGTGAGATGATGTAGCTTCAATGGTGAACATCAACATGTTGATCATATCATCCATATGACTCGTGTTCAACCTTTCGGTTTCCGTTGTCCCGAGGCCATGTCTGTACATGCTAGGCTCGTCAAGCAAACCCAAGTATTTCCGCGTGTGCAACATGGCTTACACCCGTTGTATGTGAACGTAGAATCTATCACATCCGATCATCACGAGATGCTTTGAGACGACGAACTGTAGCAACGGTGCATACGAGGGGAGAACACTTTATTATCTTGATATTAATGTGAGGGATCATCTTATAATGCTACTGTCTACGGGTGCTTCTATTCTTGTAGAGTGTTGGGCCTCCAAGAGCAGAGGTTTGTAGAACAGCAAGTTTCCCTTAAGTGGATTACCCAAGGTTTATCGAACTCGGGAGGAAGAGGTCAAAGATATCCCTCTCATGCAACCCTGCAACCACAAAGCAAGAAGTCTCTTGTGTCCCCAACACACCTAATAGGTGCACTAGTTCGGTGAAGAGATAGTGAAATACAGGTGGTATGAATAAGTATGAGCAGTAGTACGGCGCGAGAAAATAGCTTGCTAGCGTGCTTGATGGTAGTAATATTGCGGGAAGTAAACAAGCGATAATGCTTGTAGTATCGCATAAAACGTAACAAGCGGTGATAGCGTATTTAGGAACAAGGCCTAGGGAATAGACTTTCACTAGTGGACACTCTCAACATTGATCACATAACAGAATAGATAAATGCATACTCTACACTTTTGTTGGATGATGAACACATTGCGTAGGATTACACGAACCCTCAATGCCGGAGTTAACAAGCTCCACAATAATGCTCATATTTTAGTAACCTTTAGTGTAAGATAGATCAAAAGACTAAACCAAGTACTAGCATAGCATGCACACTGTCACCTTCATGCATATGTAGGGGGAATAGATCACATCAATATTATCATAGCAATAGTTAACTTCGCAATCTACAAGAGATCATGATCATAGCATAAACCAAGTACTAACACACACTGTCACCTTTACACACGTGCAGGAGGAATAGAACTACTTTAATAACTTTGCTAGAGTAGCACATAGATAGTAGTGATACAAAACTCATATGAATCTCAATCATGTAAAGCAGCTCATGAGATCATTGTATTGAGGTACATAGGAGAGAGATTAACCACATAGCTACCGGTACAGCCCCGAGCCTCGATGGAGAACTACTCCCTCCTCATGGGAGCAGCGGTGATGAAGATGGCGGTGGAGATGGCAGCGGTGTCGATGGAGAAGCCTTCCGGGGCACTTCCCCGTCCGGCAGGTGCGGAACAAAGACTCCTGTCCCCAGATCTTGGCTTCGCGATGGCGGCGGCTCTGGAAGGTTTCGCGTATCGTGGCTCTCGGTACTGGGGGTTTCGCGACGGAGGCTTTAAGTAGGCGGAAGGTCAACGCGGGGGGCCACACGAGGGGCCTAGGGGGTAGGTCGGCGCGGCCAGGGCTTGGCGCGCCGCCCTGGCTGCCTCGTGGCCTCGTTATCTCTTCGGTCTCGGAAGCTTCGTGCAAAAATAGGACCCCGGGCGAAAGTTTCGTCCAATTCCGAGAATATTTCTTTACTAGGATTTCTGAAACCAAAAACAGAAAACAACAACGGCTCTTCGGCATCTTGTTAATAGTTAGTTAAGAAAATGCATAAATATGACATATAATGTGTATAAAACATGTAGGCATCATCAATAAAGTAGCATGGAACATAAGAAATTATCGATACGTTGGAGACGTATCAGCATCCCCAAGCTTAGTTCTGCTCGTCCCGAGCAGGTAAAACGATAACAAAGATAATTTCTGAAGTGACATGCCATCATAATCTTGATCATACTATTTGTAAACATATGTAATGAATGCAGCGATCAAAGCAAAGGTAATGACATGAGTAAACAAGTGAATCATATAGCAAAGACTTTTCATGAATAGTACTTCAAGACAAGCATCAATAAGTCTTGCATAAGAGTTAACTCATAAAGCAATAAATCAAAGTAAAGGTGTTGAAGCAACACAAAGGAAGATTAAGTTTCAGCGGTTGCTTTCAACTTATAACATATATATCTCATGGATATTGTCAACATAAAGTAGTATAACAAGTGCAATATGCAAGTATGTAGGAATCAATGCAGTTCACACAAGTGTTTGCTTCTTAAGGTGGAAGGAGATAGGTAACTGACTCAACAATAAAAGTAAAAGAAAGGTCCTTCAAGAGGAAAGCATCGATTGCTGTATTTGTGCTAGAGCTTTTATTTTGAAAACATGAAACAATTTTGTCAACGGTAGTAATAAAGCATATGAGTTATGTAAATTATATCTTACAAGTTGCAAGCCTCATGCATAGTATACTAATAGTGCCCGCACCTCGTCCTACTTAGCTTGGACTACCGGATCTTTGCATGCCATGTTTCAACCAAGTGTCACAAAGGGGTACCTCCATGCCGCCTGTACAAAGGTCTAAGGAGAAAGCTCGCATTTTGGATTTCTCGCTTTTGATTATTCTCAACTTAGACATCCATACCGGGACAACATGGACAACAGATAATGGACTCCTCTTAAATGCATAAGCATGAAGCAACAATTATTATTCTCATATGAGATTGAGGATATATGTCCAAAACTGAAACTTCAACCATGATTCATGGCTTTAGTTAGCGGCCCAATGTTCTTCTCTAACAATTTTGCATGCTCCAACCACTAAAATGATAGATCCTTCAGACAAGACGGACATGCATAGCAACTCACATGATATTCAACAATAGTTGATGGCGTTCCCCAGAAGCATGGTTATCGCACAACAAGCAACTTAATAAAAGATAAAGTGCATAAGTACATATTCAATACCACAATAGTTTTTAAGGCTATTTTGTCCCATGAGCTATATATTGCAAAGGTGAATGATGGAATTTTAAAGGTAGCACTCAAGCAATTTACTTTGGAATGGCGGAGAAATACCATGTAGTAGGTAGGTATGGTGGACACAAATGGCATAGTAGTTGGCTCAAGGATTTTGGATGCATGAGAAGTATTCCCTCTCGATACAAGGTTTAGGCTAGCAAGGTTATTTGAAGCAAACTCAAGGATGAACCGGTGCAGCAAAACTCACATAAAAGACATATTGTAAACATTATAAGACTCTACACCGTCTTCCTTGTTGTTCAAAACTCAATACTAGATATTATCTAGACCTTAGAGAGACCAAATATGCAAATCAAATTTTAGCAAGCTCTATGTATTTCTTCATTAATAGGTGCAAAGTATATGATGCAAGAGCTTAAACATGAGCACAACAATTGCCAAGTATCACATTATCCAAGACATTTTACCAATTACTACATGTAGCATTTTTCCAATTCCAACCATATAACAATATAACGAAGAGGAAACTTCGCCATGAATATTATGAGCTAAGAACACATGTGTTCATACGAACCAGCGGAGCGTGTCTCTCTCCCACACAAGGATGAGCTTATTTAGAGAACTAAGATAACAAAACAAAAACAAAAATAAAAGCACACAGACGCTCCAAGTAAAATACATACGATGTGACTGAATAAAAATATAGTTTCACTAGAAGAAACCTGATAAGTTGTCGATAAAGAAGGGGATGCCTTGGGCATCCCCAAGCTTAGATGCTTGAGTCTTCTTGAAATATGCAGGGATGAACCACCGGGGCATCCCCAAGCTTAGACCTTTCACTCTTCTTGATCACATTATATCACCCTCTTCTATTGACCCTTGAAAACTTCCTTCACACCAAACTTCAAGCAAACTCATTAGAGGGTTAGTGCATAATCAAAAATTCACATGTTCAGAGGTGACACAAACATTCTTTTCACTTCTGGACATTGCATAAAGCTACTGGACATTAATGGATCAAAGAAATGAATCCAACATAGCAAAAGAGGCAATGCGAAATAAAAGGCAGAATCTGTCAAAACTGAACAGTCCGTAAAGACGAATTTAAAGCTGGCACAGACTTGCTCAAATGGAAAAACTCAAAACTAATGAAAGTTGCGTACATATCTGAGGATCACGCTCGTAAATTGGCAGATTTTCTACAGAGAACTGTGCCCAGATTCGTGACAGACAGCAATGCTGTTTCTGCGCAGCGATCCCAAATATAACATCAACTTTGACATAGAAACTTTACTTGGCACAAAAACATGATAAGGAGAGGTTGCTACAGTAGTAAACAACTTCCAAGACACAAATATAAAACAAAGTACTGTAGCAAAATAACACATGGGTTATCTCCCAAGAAGTTCTTTCTTTATAGCCATTAAGATGGGCTCAGCAATTTTGGTGATGCACCCGCAAGAAATAGTATTTGAAGCAAAAGAGAGCTTCAAGAGGCAATTCAAAACACATTTGAGCCTAACATGCTTCCTATGCAAAAGAATCTTATACACAAATGAATTCATGAAGAGCAAAGTGGCAAGCATAAGATGAACACGAGTAACTTAAAGATTCTCAACATAAAGAGGGGAAACTTAATATTATTAAGATGCATATAACCATATTTCCCTCTCTCATAATAACTTTCAGTAGCATCATTGATGAAATCCACAATATACCCGTCACTTAAAACATTCTTATCATGGTTCATATGCATAGAAGTATCATTAATTTTGGCATAAGAAGAGTTATTCTCATTAATAGTAATTGGAGCAAGATTATTATCAAGAATTTGAACATGGTAAACAAGTTGCATATTAAAAGAATTGTTTTTGGCAAGCCCATCATAACTATGACAAGTTTCATAAGGATAATTGTAACATGTGTCATATACATCTCTATAGCAATTATCTAAACCAGAATATGTAATATCATCATTTTCACTAAAAGTAGAAGTCTCAAATATAGGATCTTCAAGCACAACATCCCCAAGCTTAGGGCTTTCAATATCATCGTTTAAGGGGACATGAATAATGCTATCATCATTACTTTCATAATCAGTACCAAAGAGATTTCCAATATCAAAGCTAGTGTGCTCATTCAAATCATGATCGCTAATGTATGTAAAGGGCATAGGAAGATCATCGTATTCAGATTCATTATCACAATAATCATTAGGAGCAACATACTTACGGTTACCTAGCGTTATCTCGTTCACGCGGGGATACGCCGTTACCTCTTTCTTTTCATTCTCCTTCTTCTTCTTCGTTCCTTCTTCTTCTTCTTCTTCTTCTTCTTCTTCTTCTCTTCTCCTCATTCCCTTCTTTAGGAGGAAGAGGCTTGAAGGGTGGCTTGTCCGCATAACCTGATTTACTTTTAGAAACAATAGAAGAAACTTGGGAGGATCCCTCCTTTTCATTAATTAGTTGAAAACACACAGCGGTCCTATCATATTTTGGCAAGGTGTCATCTTCTAAAATATTTTGTATGTAAGTATTTGTATGGCTATTATCAATGCAATAAGAAAGACAACCATGCAGGACATCATCAATATCAAGATCGTTAATATTTAACAAAGAAATTTTTCTTGACAACTCTTCACACTTTAAAAATAAGGTAAGTTCATCATGCTGATTAGGAATAATTTCATCATCACAATACAAATTTGCAGCACTCATGGGGTTTGAATTATCATTGGAGGAACATTGAAAATTAAAATGACCAACTCTATGGCAAAGTTCACAAATAAAAGGATAGAGGGCACACACTTTTTCTCCAAGATCATCTAGAGCTCTAGACCACTTTCTAGTTTTTTCATTTCTGTGATGGATACAATATTCATCTTCTATTTGATTAATTCCACAAGGTCTATGTATTCCGCAAAAATTAACATGCTTATAGGAAATAGCATTCTTAGGAGTTTGAGCATGCTTATTGCAATCATTAACAACAATGTCATTCTTCATGCAAGCCTCTTTAAAAGGTTCATGATACTTATCAAAATTCTTTTTAGGCAATTCTAAATGAGAAGCAAAGGCTTTATAAAGATTTGCAGCAACTTGAGAGTCAAGACCATAAGTAGCACTCATATTTCGAAATTTATCAGTATTCATAAAAGTTTCAATGCATTCATAATCATAGTTTATACCTGACTCTTTACCTTTGTCGTTCTCCCAATCTTCAGCGTTCTCCTTAATCCGATCAAGAAGGTCCCTTTTAAACTCTTCTTTATTGCTCGTGAATGATCCAGAACAAGTAGTATCTAGCAAGGTCTTATCTTGAAAAGAAAGTCTTGCATAGAAATTATCAATGATGATATTACCTGGAAGCTCATGATTGGGGCATTTGAGCATTAAAGTCTTCAATCTCTCCCATGCTTGGGCAATACTTTCTCCATCATGAGGCCAAAAATTATATATATGGTTTCGATCTTTGTGAATTTCACTTGGAGGATAGAACTTGGAATAAAATAGAGGCACAATATCCTTCCAATCAAGAGAGCGCCCGTCCTTCAATAGTTTATACCAATGCGCCGCTTCACCAGATAGCGACATAACAAATAATTTCTTTCTAACTTCATCCATTGAAATACCTGCACACTTGAATAACCCGCATAATTCATGCAAAAACAGTAAATGATTCCTAGGATTGACAGTTCCATCCCCTTCATGGCGGTTATCCATAACACGTTCAATAATTTTCATAGGTATTTTATACGGAATACTTTCAGGTGGATTTAAAATATCAGAAGCATCATTAAAGTTATCGCATATGGGAGATAAAACATTATCAGAACAAAATATTTCTTCCAAAGCGGAGGAGCTAAAAAGATTATTTTTATGTAAACCAGCTTCCCCAAGCTTAGACTTCTTCATAGCATTAGCAGTAATTGCATTCATACTAATAACATTGCTTCTATCATGTAAATAAGGTTCCATAGGTTTTTTAATTTTTGTATCAAACCATCCATGTCTTAAATCAGGAAATAGAATAAAAAGGTCATTGTTGTCCATTATGCCTAACTAGTGTAAACAAGAAACCAAATGTCGTAATTGCAGAGTCTAAAGGAAATAGCTTCGAGTACACACACAATGGCGCGAAAAATATTAACCGGAGTGTGAGTACCTTTACCTTTCCTCCCGGCAACGGCGCCGAAAAGTGCTTGATGTCTACGGGTGCTTCTATTCTTGTAGGCAGTGTTGGGCCTCCAAGAGCAGAGGTTTGTAGAACAAGACAAGTTTTAAGTGGATTACCCAAGGTTTATCGAACTCGGGGAGGAAGAGGTCAAAGATATCCCTCTCATGCAACCCTGCAACCACAAAGCAAGAAGTCTCTTGTGTCCCCAACACACCTAATAGGTGCACTAGTTCGGCGAAGAGATAGTGAAATACGGTGGTATGAATAAGTATGAGCAGTAGTACGGCGCCAGAAAATAGCTTGCTAGCGTGCATTGATGGTAGTAATATTGCGGAAGTAAACAAGTAATGACGAGTAGTATCGCGATAAAAACAGTAACAAATGATAGCGTATTTAGGAACAAGGCCTAGGGAATAGACTTTCACTAGTGGACACTCTCAACATTGATCACATAACAGAATAGATAAATGCATACTCTACACTTTTGTTGGATGATGAACACATTGCGTAGGATTACACGAACCCTCAATGCCGGAGTTAACAAGCTCCACAATAATGCTCATATTTTAGTAACCTTTAGTGTAAGATAGATCAAAAGACTAAACCAAGTACTAGCATAGCATGCACACTGTCACCTTCATGCATATGTAGGGGGAATAGATCACATCAATATTATCATAGCAATAGTTAACTTCGCAATCTACAAGAGATCATGATCATAGCATAAACCAAGTACTAACACGGTGCACACACTGTCACCTTTACACACGTGCAGGAGGAATAGAACTACTTTAATAACTTTGCTAGAGTAGCACATAGATAGTAGTGATACAAAACTCATATGAATCTCAATCATGTAAAGCAGCTCATGAGATCATTGTATTGAGGTACATAGGAGAGAGATTAACCACATAGCTACCGGTACAGCCCGAGCCTCGATGGAGAACTACTCCCTCCTCATGGGAGCGGTGATGAAGATGGCGGTGGGGATGGCAGCGGTGTCGATGGAGAAGCCTTCCGGGCACTTCCCCGTCCGGCAGGTGCCGGAACAGAGACTCCTGTCCCCAGATCTTGGCTTCGCGATGGCGGCGGCTCTGGAAGGTTTCGCGTATCGTGGCTCTCGGTACTGGGGGTTTCGCGACGGAGGCTTTAAGTAGGAGGAAGGTCAACGCGGGGGGCCACACGAGGGGCCTAGGGGGTAGGTCGGCGCGGCCGGGGCTTGGGCCGCGCCGCCTGGCTGCCTCGTGGCCCCACTTCGTTATCTCTTCGGTCTTGGAAGCTTCGTGCAAAAATAGGACCCTGGGCGAAAGTTTCGTCCAATTCCGAGAATATTTCTTTACTAGGATTTCGAAACCAAAAACAGCAAAAGCAACTCTTCGGCATCTTGTTAATAGGTTAGTTCCAGAAAATGCATAAATATGACATATAATGTGTATAAAACATGTAGGCATCATCAATAAAGTAGCATGGAACATAAGAAATTATCGATACGTTGGAGACGTATCACTACCGTCGCGATCTAAGCAAGATAAGATGCATAAAGGATTAACATCACATGCAATTCATAATATGTGATATGATATGGCCTTTCTTCTTGTGCTTTTGATCTCCATCTCCAAAACACATGAGCATGATCTCCATCATCACCAGCATTGCACCAAGGTCCATGGCGCCGCTTCATGGTTGTCCATCACTTATAGCTACTACAACAACTACTTGAAATAAAGCTATTACATGATGAATAGACACGCAGGTCTTAACAAATTTAAAGACAACCATTAGGCTCCTGGTTGCCATAATACAATAATGAACATCTCATACATCAAATATAATCATCATCACATCATGGCCATATCACATCACCAAACCCTGCAAAAACAAGTTAGACGCCTCTAATTTGGTTTGCATATTTTACGTGGTTTAGGGTTTTCGAGTAAGATCCAATCTACCTACGAACATGAACCACAACGGTGATACTAGTGTTGACAATAGAAAGTGCAAATTGGAATCTTCACTATGGTGGGAGAGACAGACACCCGCAAAGCCACTTATGCAATACAAGTTGCATGTCAAGCGTGGAGCAAGTCTCATGAGACGCGGTCATGTAAAGTTAGCCCGGGCCGCTTCATCCCACCATCCCGCAAGATGCAAAGTGCACAAACTAAAGCAACAAAAGCATCAACGCCCACAAAACCATTGTGTTCTACTCGTGCAACAGATCTATGCATAGACATGGCTCTGATACCACTGTTGGGTTTGGTAGCATAGAAAACAAAAATTTTCCTACCACAAGACGAATAAATCCAAGATCTAATCTATGGAACACCCAAGATCTAATCTACAAGATCGAAGCAACGAGGTGGAGATGAGACTAACCCTTGAAGATTTCCAAAGCCTACGAGATCAGATCTCGTTGTTGATGTAGACGATCGTCCCCGGTGCTGCAATCCGGCAGCACTTCCGTACTCGGTCACGCGTACGGTGTCGATGAAGCCCTTCCTCTCCCCGTTCCAGCGGGCAGCGGAGGTGTGGTAGATCCCCTCGGAATCCCAGCAGCACGACGGCGTGGTGGTGGTGGTGGAGGAGAAAGGGCTTCGCCAAGCCGGAGCAGACTTGCGGTGGAGGAGAGAGGGCGGCAGACTTTGTGTCAGGGGCAAATGGTCGGCTGCCCCTCTCCTCTATTTATAGAGGGAGGGGCGGCCAAGGCAGCCCCTTGGACCCCACCAGTGCACAGAAGGAAAGGGGGATCCGAAATCATCCCCTTCCAAGTTTGCTTCCCCTTCCAAAGTTGCTCCCTCGATTTTAGGGATTTGATCTTATCCTCCGGGATTTGATCTTATCCCTAGGGGGCTGGCCGGCTGGGCCTTGAGGGCTTGGTGCCCCTGGCCCATTAGGCTAGGCTGCACTCCCTTGGCCCATGTGGTCCCTCCCGGGGTGGTGGGCCCACCGGTTGCCCTCTAGAACCTTCTAGAAGCTCCGGTCAAACACCGAAACTTTTCCGAACCCCGGAAAATAACTTCCCTTATATGAATCTTATTCTCCGGACCATTCCGGACCTCCTCGTGATGTCCTGGATCCCATCCGAGACTCCGAACAAACTCTCCATCTCATATTCGAATCTACTTATGCGACATCGAACCTTAAGCGCGTCACCCTACGGTTCGCAAACTATGCATACATGGTCGAGACTCCTCTCCGAGCAATAACCAATAGCGGGATCTGGAGATCCATAATGGCTCCCACATATTCAACGATGACTTAGTGATCGATTGAACCATTTACATACGATGCCAATTCCCTTTGTCACGCGATATTTTACTTGTCCGAGGTTCGATCATCGGTATCTCCATACCTTGTTCAACCTCGTTACCGACAAGTACTCTTTACTCGTACCGTGGTATGTCATCTCTTATGATCCAATCATATGCTTGCAAGCTAATCAGACGATATTCCACCGAGAGGGCCCATAGTATATCTATCCGTCATCAGGATGGACAAATCCCACTATTGATCCATATGCTTCAACTCACACTTTCCGAATACTTAATCCCATCTTTATAACCACCCATTTACGCAATGGCATTTGATGTAATCAAAGTACCCTTCCGGTGTAAGTGATTTACATGATCTCATGGTCGAAGGACTTAGGCAACTATGTATCGAAAGCTTATAGCAAATTGAACTTAATGACTTGATCTTATGCTATGCTCATTTGGGTGTGTGTCCATTATATCATTCACCTAATGACATAACCTTGTTATTAATAACATCCAATGTTCATGATCACGAAACCATGATCATCCATTAATCAACAAGCTAGTTATACAAGAGGCTTACTAGGGACTCCTTGTTGTTTACATAACACACATGTATCAATGTTTCGGTTAATACAATTATAGCATGGGATGTAAACATTTATCATGAACACTAAGATATAACAATAACTAATTTATTATTGCCTCTTGGGCATATCTCCAACATTTACAACACCCATTTTTTATCATTTTGAGATTAGAAAACAATTATTAAGTAATCTCTAGTAGAAATTAGCAAGGGATATCAAGATCATTACTGGTAGCTCCTCGTGGTTCGATACTCTTATTTCGAAAGTAGCTACAACTGATATGGATACTTGCAGCCATCAGTCGCCCCGTTGGAGATGCCCTTATATGATAAGAAAATATCATCCATCATTTAAAATCATAAGGATACCACTAATACGTAACCCTAGTCACTTTCAACATCTTCAGTAGAGAATCATCTGTATTATACTAAAACCTTGCATAGCCAAACCCTTGTAAAAACCTTAGTAATATTTTGAGATAAGGATCCCATCAATCGTGAGGAAGAGCAAACCCTAGTCTATCCTTAATATACCTGGTTAATTACATATCCTTTAACACTTGGAAACCCTAAACCACATTCCCATTTCATTTATGCTTTAATGGGTAAGCATAAGGAAAACCCTAGTTAACTTAACATGTCATCAACACACACATAAAACCCTATGCCCATGTCCCAAACTTAACTTGTGTATCACATGGGGATCATAAGTAAAACCCTAAGATCATGCCCTAAACTCAAGTATAAGTGAGAGGATTAGTTAACCAACCCTAAAATGAGTCAACATACCAACTCAACCTATATTTCAAGCCATGCATATGTAGGTTCACACAACTATTGTTTCCCAATAAATAAAAATCTCATGAGATGAATAGATATACCTAAGCAGTTCAATTGAGGGTCTAAGAAAACAAAACTAAAAACTCTAGAGTAGCCCTAAGTAATATCATAGTCCTTAGGAAAATCATGGACACACAAAATAATGCCATGAGATCATATTTCCGTTACATGAGAAATGTATAATAAAAACCCTTAATTATAACTAGATAATTTTACAAGTTTCAAGGAAAATAATAATTACATGAAAATAAATAAAATAACAATCATCCTCCTTAACCCTTTTATTTGAAATATTGAATCACGATTTACAATGCAATAACACCCTTATATTTGCTAGTATTTTAATACAAGATCATGACTTGGACCTCATCTATGAAAACTTCCAGTAAAGGACACACCTTCCAAATATTTCAAATTGTTTTGTAATTAACAGAATTCAAAAAGGAAAATACAAAATGGAAAAAAGAAAAGGAAAAAAGAGAAGGGCTTACCTGCCACCGTAGTCCAGCAGTGAAGCCCAACCCACCACCGCACCAGCCCAACTGCGCAACCAAACCAACCCGACCTACATAACGCTTCACATTAAAAATCATGCAAAAACATCTTAAAAAAATATCTCTACTTATATTAAATGGAAGAACTGGTTGTGTTTCCTCCGGTCGAAAGTTTCGTCCAACTTATTTTCAGTATGACGGAATTGCCCTCCCACCAATTCTACCATGACACCCGCGCCAACATGGGCCGTGGGCCGCGCAGAAACCGCACGACCGAAGAGAGCCTTCCCTTCCAGTGCAACCTCCGCGACCCCCATCTCCTCCGCCGCCCCCATCGATCCCCAACATCATACCCCTCTCATGCCCGTGACCAGCACCACTGCCGCCCCTCCCCCTCCCCCGGGCACTGCACACGAACCCTATTTGAATGTCGGATCGAGCCCGTCGATCGACCACGAACTCGTTCTGCTTCATTAGTTCGGCAGTCACTCCTTCGAACCCTAGAAGGGCGGAGCGCAGCAATACGCAGGCGGACCATGCCACCACGATCAAACAGATCAAAGGCGGGCCGGTGGCGGCAGCAGCAAGGGCGGCCGCGCGCCTGGCTTATACGCCCCAGCTCGCCAAGGCAGTTCGTCACATAAAGTCGATCTTTGGAGGTTTTCTCTATCTTGAATTCTCGATGCCTGATATTTCTTGATTTCTTGTTCGCCCAGGCAGGTCATCAGGCAGCATCATTTTTTTTTTGAATTATCAAATTCCTTATGTATTTCTTGCTGCAGCTCACGGTGCCTTTGTTGACTTGTCAGATTTCTGTCAACAAGTGCAAAAATGCAGAGGAAGGCTGGAAGGGGAAGGGAGCAGCGAAGAGGAGGTAGTTTACTTTCCTAAATTTTTACAACTGTGTCCACCGGTGACTAGCAGTAGTGGTGGAGGATTTGGCTAATTCACAACTGTGTTCATTGTAAAACAGAGTGTGCATTTATATTCTCCCCAACAGAAGAAGGGGAACAAGTCATGTTGAAGAAGAGGAGAAGCGAAGTATAAAAGCTAGACGGAGAAGCGAATGAGCTAGGGGGCAGACTTCACGAGGTGATGAGCTTGGTGCAATGACAACATGAATGCCGAACTCGACGACAGTGATCGGCAACAGTGGCACGTACATACGAGAAACATCCGATAGGTACTGAGCGGCTTGACAATATTATGTCATATTATGCGTTGAACAGCTATATGCATCTCTTATTTTTTCTTATTGCTCGCTGCTAGAGGTTGCAAGTACTAGCATTATATGTGTTCCATGTATATGTGCGATTTTGAAATACTAGCTGTAGATGCATCTATTTTCGATGCATCTATTTTCGATAACTTCACTGCAAGAGTCTCCTACTGCTTAATGGATAGAAGAAAATAGTTAGTTAAATATGAACTAATATGCAAGTTTATATCATTTATTAATCTGATCTTTTTCATGGCAGGCATTCAGAATGCCAAGAAGAAAAAAGTTTGGGGCCGTAGCAGGAGGATACTTACATGGATCTTCTTGTTGCATTAATAGTCGGTTAGTTGTGAAGTTTGGCCTCTCAAGTAGTCTGATCCTGGATAGCAACCGACGTAGATTTTCTTTTGTTATCTAAGGCTGGTCAATATTTGTATGGCGTTTGAAGTTTACATCAAACCTACTAATAACTAAGTTTACTCAGAAGTGTTCCTCTGTTTCTTGTAGACGAACATAGGTGTATATACTGCCGTGAATGCAGGAGGAGCAAGCGTCGAGCATAACATTTCACTTTCCGGAGCCGAAGAGAAGACGACCAGAGACATGAATCTGCCAACTTCAGTATGAGGGGCTCAATGACCATGGAAAGAAGTCTTGAGAAAATAACAAGAGAGGTGTTGTACAAGGTGACCAAGAAAGGAAGCAGAAAGTCGACTAGGGACAGGATTTTTCCCACTTAAATCAGAGGTACAAAGTCAAGTTTCCCTTGCTCCGTTCTATAATTGCTTCACTATAGATGATCTACTGCAATACTAGGGCTACTAATTTGTGATGTGTAGAGATGAAACCACTAATTGCGTATGAATTGCTTCAGCTACGATTCAGTTCCCTTTTCTCCCTTTCTTTGTCAACTTCACTCAGAAATACATGGTGAGGTATTTGTTGTGACTTATGCTCTGTTCAGTCAGAAATACATGTGGAGTTATTCTACATGATGTGCCCTGATTTCTTACTTTCCATGTATTTATTTCCTGGGGGCTTATCAACCTTTTGCCAATGAATTGGTAATATCTATGGCTGCACTTAATAGTTGTTATGTAGGCCAATTGCCTCATGGACTGATATGCTATTCGACAAGATGTGCCCTCATTTCTTATTTTCCATGTATTTAACACTTGATGTTTATCCAATTTATTGAATCACCTCTGATTTTTGTATCTCAGTTCAAATTTTCTCATTTTTTTGCTAATATGATATAAGGTTCTGAGAGTGTTGGCTGTGACGCACCGATTTCAAATCAACAAAAGGAGGTAATCTATAATAACCTTGTGAGCAGAGGTAATTATCTCTGTCTCTTTCACATGATGTATTTAAGTTCTACTGTATTTTGATGCCAGTCATGTATGTCTCTTGGAGTGCTGTTAGTAATGACTTAGTAACAATTTACGCTTAACCATTTTACAATATGGGATGAAACTTTGTGCAAGTTTTAGATGATTTACTTTCTTTTGGTCCATTATGAGGTGTGAAGTGGTAAAGATCAACTATTCTCACTTCCATGCATGACTTCTGGAGAGGTTACTTTCTTGCTCCCTTAAGTCTTGATACGGTTAAACTTGGTAGATGGGCACTATGCATTCAACCGTCATCATTATGTTACTTAATAGTATTCTGCATTCAACCTTCGTACAATGGAAATGCGGATAACGAACGGTGACGACGAGGCCATCTACAAGATCGAGGTTGCGGCCAACAAGGTTAGGGATTTTTTTGGCATTTCTTTTTAGTGGTTATAAACTGGTCTGGTTGATTGTTTTCACGTGTGATGTTTGCTTGGTAACACTAGCTAAATTACTCCGTGGAAGATGATACATATTAAATTAGATGGATGTGGTAGATATTTGCATCCTGATGGTAATGGGGACATATCATTGTTACCAGCAACTTATGTTCCGCTATAGTACTCCGCGGAGATTAGCCTCCTTTGCCTGTACTAATTGGCGTGCATCATGCTTTCTTAATCCTTGTGAACATTCTGTTTATAATGTGTTCTTTTTTTCTTCTTTTTTTAGTTTAGTAAAAAGTCTATTTGTACTTGTGAGAAGCTAATTAACTGTGAAGTTATTTTCTCCACTGCCGCTTGAAGCCGTAATTTCCTGTGTGCGAGACATTCAGTATATAGAAAGAGTCTGGGTGGCATACTGTACGTGAGGATTAAAGTAGTTGAACTTTAACCGTTTCATGTAGCACATCGCAGTGACTGTGACAGTCTACATTGGTACGTTTATGGGGAATGGCATCTACTAGATCCACCACAAGGACATGTTTGAGAATTTTTCTTTTTCTTACAAAAGATATGAACAATTGGGGGGTGATCTAAGTGTTTTTGTGGGTGATCTTAATCGATTACTTCCCTTTCCCTACTTTCGACGGTGCTCTTATTTCTATATGATACGTAGTAATACCTTTCATACATAAGTGCTTCCAAAATCTGTAATGCAGATGATTGTCGAGGAGTTATTCGACGAAAGCTACCTTGTTGAGAGCCCGTTAGTTGAGTAGAAATATTTCTGCATAAAAAATATTACGAGCTTTCTTTAACATCTCGGAATATTGATACCTGCTATCGTAAATAGAATTTACTGGTCCAAATAGTTTTCAGAATGCATGGTACTATATTTTATTTCTTGTAATTTTGTAGGTGTGCTGCTCGTTTTCGCTTTGGTTACCTAACAGTTCAATAGTATAACATGGTTCATTTCTGATCATCGATGTGATGCAATTCTGTATTTCATACTATCAGTTACTAAATGAGATGCCAATATTTTCTTAAGATTCTGGGCGGTTGTGTTGTAAGTATACCCTTTCTTGTTTATAAATTATAAACAAATAGTACATTCTAATGAGTGTCTCGAGTGCAGTAGCACTCTCTTTAGTGTCTTTCGCGTTAGCCGATATCTTTGCGGCGGGTGGAGAAATTAAAATAATGATGCAGCGCTATTGTAAAGTTGTTCTTGAAAGTAGTAGCATATGTATGTTTAGAGATGCAAGTATGATGGAAGCTGCAAAATTCTTTTAAAGAGCAAATTTGTTCTCCCAACTTGATGGAAGTGGCGAAGTCATATTTTTTTATAATCCCGGCCATTATTTAAGAGCATGTTAGTGTGGCAGGTGTAGTTGACGAGCATGATCCAACTATAGAGATCGCTGAAGGAGACATATAGAAGGTGTATGGTAGCACTTTGATAGTGTTTTTGAAGGTGAAGAGGAGATGTCGAGCAATTGAAGGAATTCCCGGAGGATCTAGAGATAGTTTCATGCAGCGGCCAAGGAGATTTTGTTATAACCTAATCTTTTTTTATGTTGGTGTCATGACTTGTACCAATGATTTTAAATTAACACGAGAGATATTTCTATAAGTAGTACTGGTTTCTTTGATGATTATAAAATATGATATCTTTGATTTATTTTGGTTTTTCATAAGTATTATGAACTATATATGTGCATTGAAAAATGAAATTTGAGGACCCTTGCCACGGGCATTTTAACTAGTGCGAAGAGAAACACCGTCTTCTCCCTGTCGCCGAAGAACGACAACCACGTCCTCCTCGGCGATATGGCGATATGGACAAGCCGGACACCATCAACCTGCTAAGACCCTCGCCCTAGTCATCTCGCGCCCGTATTATCGAAAAACCGTCGAGATTCACGCCCGAATCGTGCTCGTCGTCACCGTCGCATTTGCACCGTCGTCTCTAAGCTTCTCGGGAACTATAAAATGATCAGGAGTGTCCATTACCATGGACATTGCGGAGGTCACCTATCGTCACCATGGACATTGCGGAGGTCACCTATCGTCACGCCCTCTCTGGGCGGTTCCTATATGACGACCAGGTTGGCACTTGCACCGCGCCGCACCCCGCGCGTGGTGTGGGCCGACTAGGTTAGGCGCTAGGCTGTGTTTTTTTTTTGTTTCTTTTGTGTTTTCATTACTATTCTTTTTTTGTTTCTTTTTTATTTCTGTTTTCTTAAGATTCGAAAAATGTTCAAATTTTAAAATGTTAAGATAAAAAATATTTGAAAAATAAGCAAATTTTAAAAAATCGAATTAAAATTGTTCAAATTTTCAAAATGTTCAAATTTAAAATTATTCGAATTTGAAAATGTTCAGATAAAAATTATTCAAATCTCAAAAATGTTCAAATAAAAAATTTCTAATTTGAATTTTTTTCAAATTTATAAGATGTTTTGAAAATTATTTAAAATTTGAAAATATGCGGATATTAGGAATTTGCTCGAATTTTGAAAAATTTCATATTTTTAGAAAATATTAGATTAATTTTTTTCTGAAAAATTAATATTTTCGAAATATACATATAAGAAACATGAGAAAATGAAAAAAACAAAAAAATAAAACCGGTACCACCGATTGAGCCATCGCCAACTAACCACCTCAGTGATGACCGGGTGAGGGAGGGGTGTGCGACGCCCCCGATTGTCGCCTTGGTCGGTGGCGAGGAGTACATGTTGGGCATGGGCATCCGAGCGAGGATGACCCGGCCCGAAAAATCCCAGGTCGGGTTGGGTCGGGCTTTTTTAGGCCTTACCCAAAACCTGGCCCGACCCGAGAAGGGCCTAAGTGTAGCGCGGAGTGCCCCCCTCCGGCGGCTGGGAGGTGCTATATGCCGACCGGGTCGGCACTGACGGGTGCCGCACACCCCTCCGACCCGGCGGCCCATCAGGTAAACATCTTTTTTGTTTTCTTATTTTCTTTTTTGTGTTTACAATACTTTTTTTATAGACTAACGTTTTTCTTCTTTTTTACGTTTTTAAAATTTGTTAAAAATAGATTTTAGAAATGTACAATTTTTTTTTCAAAATTCAAAAACCGTTCAAAATTTAAAATTTGTTTAAAATTAGAAAATTGTTCAAAATTTAAAATCTCTTCATAAATTTGGAAATTGTTTGAATTTCGAAAAATTGTCCAAAACTCGAAATTCCTTGAAATTTCAAAATTTGTTCATATTTTGGAATTGGTTCAAATTTTAAAATTGTTCAAATTTTGAATTTCGTTCAAATTCTGAATATGACCACTTTGCGTTTTGAACATTTTTCATATTTGATAATATTCTGAAATTATTTGTGAACAGAAAAATAGAAGGAGAAAAAAGGAACACGGAAAAAGAAAAGGAAAACAGAAACGAAAACCAACAAACCAACAGCAAATGGAAAAACCAATAGGCGATGGATCGTTCCCCGGCGGCCGAAATTTTGGCCCAGCCCAACGCGGGACGCGCCGCCGGCCGTTCTCTCCTCCTCTACGGACTCAGGTTGCCCCGTCAGCCAAACCCTAGTGGGGATGGCGCCGCCGCCTCTGCTCCTCCCCAAAGCAGTGGCCCTCTCCGGCCACCGCTGCTGGGGGACGACATGGACATGATCGTCCAGTCCCATCTCGACCTCCAAGGAGAAGCCGTCGAGGCAAAAGGTCCATTATTACCCCTGTTCTGCCTCGTGCTCTCGCCTAGTTTCCATGTTTGGTTCAGTGACAAATTAGCCACCGTACATTGAACGTTTTTGCCATAAGCCATGCCACGGTTGTATATCATAGTACTACATTATACTTATGTATGAGAACTTGTACTACTTGCAAACTAGTGCTAAGCTCTGTATGGGCTGTTTTATTTGCTTTCTTGGTGTGGTGCTTCTCATTTTAGTAACACCAGTACACCACTTACTAGTGTTGATTTCAACATGTTTCTCTCAGGGTGTTCTCCAAATGGTTATGTACAACTTGCTAGAAATGTATTGTTATCTATCTCCACAGGGAATGTTTCATACTGCTTGCTGTGACAATTCACAACCTTTTGTTATGTCTTGAACTCATTGTGAAGTTTGTTTAGTAATGCAAACTCAATATAGAGCATTGCTGCAGATGAAATTTTGTTAAAATTTCATTTCACTTGCCACCTTCTGTTGGACTATATGACAGCAGCGCGAAGAAATTTTACATAAAAGCTCACATCTGCATTTAGATGTGTTTTTAGGGAGAATAATTAGCTTTTAGTTGACAGTTAATACACAGGGGTTGCTTTTGCATGTTGTATCATCAGGTTGCATGTGCGATACTAATTAAATGTATTAGGAAAGAAACTTGAGGGGTTGTGACATGAATTATTTTGATGTGGTACACATCAGTCCATCAATTGGACAGAACATCCTATCCTCTTTATTGTGTGCTTGCATCTTATACACATGCAAGATACTGTTGACATGCTATATTCAAGGGAGCATATGTAGGCTGGAGCGCCATACTTTATTTGATGTCCTGTTTCCTGTGCCGTTTGATTTCTCTTCTATTTACACATACCTTTTATTTTATGTGGATCCAACGTCAGCCACTGTAGCAAGAACATGAGGGGATTTAGCTATTATTGGTAAATGCAGACTGTGTGTGAGGCTTGAGAGATTTTGTTAGAGTTCTGGCAAGGGCAAGTCACATCGCTCAAGGGCGAGTGTGCAGCTGCCCTGGAGGTCTAGCCGTCTAGGTCTTGGTGATTGTCCACTTGCACCTCCTCTTAGGAAGGCCTCCATCGCACAAGTATGTCAGCATGTGTCTTGACCCTGGGAGGATTTTCTCGCATTGTTTGATTCTTGGTAATTTTATCTGTTTGTACTATAGAGATTCGAACATGTGTTTCCTTGTCAGATCATTGCAGGAATTCTTGATCAGCATTTGTTTGTTACTGCATTCAATATGATGTGATGGATAAACCTACCCTCTTCACATTATTAGGAAAATATATAAGCATCGTTGCAACGCTATAGGATAAAGTTTTGATGGACACGAGCTCCTGCAATGAATCATGTACTTTTGTTGTGCACATGAAATTTCTATATTTGCATTTTGCTCCTGAACTATTTTTGCTTCTTGATGATCACTTGTTGTGTGTTCAACTGTTCATGCCCATATGCTGGTAATAGTGCATTGCTGCAGACGAACTCACATAGGCACCCTACAGAACGTCAGTGCCATCCTTTTCAATTTGGTGTTGTGTTAAACTACTATGGCCATGCTAGCTCCTTACTCCCAACATTTTTCTGGATGATACGAAAGCACATACGTACAGATTTTGCAAGCTATTATGTACTTAATAGTTGAAGAAATAGTTTCCTTCCAGTTAGCCAACACTTTTAGTGATGCTTCTGTAATTCCTTTTCTATTTTCACATCTTCACAGGCTGCACTAAAGGCTGCAAGGGAACCAAATAATGGTAGAAATGGGGACATTAAGCATGAATTCGAGGTAATGGTACTTCCTACAAATCAACATTTTGTGGCCTCCATTGGTTTCTATACGGTGCTATATTTGACTCTTCACCCTTGCATTAAATAGTCTGCCAAAGAGGAGGTTGCAGTGGCTGCAGACCAGCTAAAGGAGGCATAGTCTGAGACAAAGGCGATGCGATCGATGACTCAGAGAATGATCTTAACACAAGAAGAAATGGTTGGTCTGATTTACGTCTGATTCTACTCATTTTAATTGCTTTTGACATGTTATTTGATTTATTTATAACTTTATACCAGGAAGTTGTCCTAAAAAGGTGCTGGCTTGCACGGTATTGGGGCTTAGTGGTTCAATATGGTAAGTTGCTTAAGAAGCCGTGTCATTTGGTGGGAAAAAGTTGAGCATGATTTGATTTAGATTATCCAGTGTGACCTAATCCTATAATTGTGCTCAAGGCATTAAAGGAATACAAAGCTTATGTAGCATTCACGCAGTAAATTTATCGTATGGACAAATGTTATATGTTGGCTCTTGAAATGAAGTTGCTTTCTTCTGTGATTTACCTTCTTTGGGTAATGGTCTATAGGATATCCCGGCTCTGACCTAACCACATATCATATTTTGCTAAGATGTGCATCGACTTTGTGGGAATTGTGCTATGATGTGCTTATGTTTCGAACTGTCATGAAAAAGAAATTGTGATCTACTACTATGCTTGCTAAATCAGATTAAAGTGATCGATAACTTCTTATCACAGTGGCTGTCCTCTTACATCTTATCACAGTGGTTTTGGCACACAATAATATATCCCTCTGCAACTGACCAAGAAAAAGAGAGATGCTACCGAAACATCCACATATCCCGCTTTCCCTGCGGTTTTCTTCTAATACACAAAGACACGCTTTGGCGTGTGTTCGAGAAAAAACACCCACATATCCACCAAACAAGATTATTATGATCCATCGGAATTCCTAATGGAGCCATAGTTTTTCTTTTTTTTGAAACGGATGGAGCCATAGATTATAGACAAAGCAAAGTTGTCTTTTTACGAAACACTAGATAAGACCTATTGAATAAATATATTTAAAAATAAAGCAAGTGAAAGTATAAATTAAGTAAACACTAAAAAAAAGGGCACATAAGAGGACTATAGGGACCATTTTGTACATGGATGTGATAATCCTTTAGGCTGCTATGCTTCTGTGGATGTTTAACAAGCCTTTGTACTGTCTGATTGATATGTTAGGCTTGCCTGGTCTCCTACTCCTAGGGGACTCTCTTGCACCTTGCACGATGGCTGACAATAGAAGTATTGATGCTTTAGAACAGATTAACAGAATAAGAGCTAACTGATCGAACTGCTAACCAGGACAGCCCAACTATGTATAGGACTGGACCTGTACTTAGGTTAGGGGACCAAAAGGAAAAGGACCCCCCAAGCCTGAAATTCTTAAGTTCATTCACACGTCATGCTAATTTCTGATGTGATTTTATTTCTAATCCTGATACTTGGTTTCTGATGGCTTGGCTTGCTGACAAACTTGAAGGAGTTTATCCCGAGATTGCGGTATCAAAGCATGAACATTGGGCATCTTTAGCCCATGTTCCTCTTGAGGTGGTTCTCTCTGCTGGTCAAAAGCATAAGGAGGAGCCTAAGATAGGCAAGTCTGCATCTAGATACTGTAGAAGTTGTAGATCATAGTTTATTCCACGCACACTCCAATGAACTATTATTGGAATTTATTCAAGCAGGTGAGGATGATGCTAAGAGCAGAAACAGGCTTGTGCGAGATATGAGTGATATTATGGGAGAAGGCAACATAGAGAGCATGTTTTCAATCGAAATGGGACTGAGAGAGCTTTCTTCTTTGAGGTATTCCTCTATCCTTTTCCAGTAACAAGTTATGTTAACATATTGTTCTAGATTTCAACGGAAAAACTACATATGTAGCACCTATTCAAACTTCAATATAGGAACAAGCTGCTGCACCAAATACATGGATATTAGCTTCTAATATTCTACAAAGTTTGACTGAGCCTCTGTTGATTCTACCTAAGTGAAAACATAATTTAATGTGCTGCCAGAGTTTACATCTGCCAAAAATAAAGAGTAATTGATTTATTTCTGATGTAATAGAGGATTAGATGGACTCAAAACTAATCAGTTTCTTTTATGGAGACTATTTCAACTACTGTACACATGACACACTCTTAATCTTTTATCACTCTACAGTTTCTCTCCTATCCGATTCAAAAAAGAAGAAGTTTCTCTCCTCTCTGTAACTGCTAGCTGGCTTCACTATCACTAGGGTCCTCAATATAGTTTATTGTCATGTAGGTAGAAGATGCTGTTGTGGTTGCACTTGGTCAACACCGATGACCTAGCATAGTTCGACAATTCACATCAGATTTGTTCTTTTGCATTGTTTCTATCATGCTCATTTACGTTATGTCAGTATTATAAATGCTTCTTTATTGCTCGCTCTGTAAAATATTATGAGTATATTGGTTGTAATAGCATCTTACATGAAATCATTGGTGGTGCTACAGCTTTATGATGCCTTCACTTTAATAAGCAAATACTTCAGCGTAGCAATTTATTTATTTATTTTCATCTTCTTTTAAGTTTACAATGTTTACAATTGTAATTTGACTATTTTCAAGGCTCATTAGCCAACTTTTTTGTTCGGTGCAATTGGTAAAGGGAAACATATGAAAGGGGCAAATCTTGCGATATACTTGTTGGTAGGTACCTTCCGAGCACTAATTCCCTTGTACTCCTAATTTGAAGCTCTGTACATGTATTTATACATCAGACCATGATCAATAAGTCTGTTGCATCCCCATTCTCTCGTGTTATCTAATCCTGAATTATTTTTCTCACTTTGTCTTTCTAGTTCTAAGTCAAGCACATGTCCAAGGAAGGAAATGCACTAAGTTATACGAATTTCTTTGTTTAATTTGAGTCCACCTTTTGCTTACAAATTCCATGTGCCACCATGACACTTGGTTGGATCAGTTTGCAGTCCATTTTGACACTGCAGTTGTTTATATGTTTTGTTATGTTCAGATAAGAAGCGTGCATGTTTGCTTATTTCTTCGACTTCCTCCTTCAAGCCTGAGGAAAGGGAGGCCACTGGTGTTGAGCATAACGATATGGACTGCCGGCATGTCCATCGACAACCAGCAGCAGGTATAACATTGATTTAATTGCTCCCTGATTGCTACTGATTTCCGGCGTTGAAATCTGATTAAATGCCTATTATGAGGACTGTCTACTGCATTCTATCTGTATGTTGAGATGTCGGTTTATTGTTTGGATGCATGATGTGTGAACTATGATACTGCTCATGCATCAATCTTGTTTCCTAGCATACTAGCTAGCTATATCTTGTGCCTCGTGAGTTGTTGCAGGTTGCAGCTCCTTATCTTAGACGCAAAGTATCTTTTCCAGGTTGGTTTACTCATGCATTAAGCATCCCTTGGGGATATTTTCTAGGTGGCGATTTTCTTGTAAGTGAAATGAAAAATTGACTTGCTTTTGTATATGGATATACACATGCTTATGAGAAACAGCCTCCTGGCAGTTTTTGTTGCATGATGTGATTGTGGAAAATTCATCCTCTTTTCTGCTTTTCTTGTGCGCATGTTGTTGAGCTGAGTGAGATCAAGGGATTATCGTCATTGAAATCTTTCTTTAATGATCCGTACGACATGTACCTGGTGGTGAGCTTTATAAGCGAGACACATGGAAGATGAATTAGAAGAAATGGAGATAGAAGGCTCTGATGCACAAATCCAGACTTTGTTTTGCCAGAATGCCATCAATGATCTGCTTATACATGTACATTTCTGATGAATCTTTTTGTTTGTTTTCCTTTCTTGATAAGCCGTACCTGGAGTATCCCAGTAAAAGGTAGATTTGGTGGGTTAGAGAAGCTAAACAAAACATAGATGAAAATGAATGAATCCTGAGTAAAGAATGAAATCATTGTGGATGATTCTAATGGTATTTAATGTGTGTTTTGTTGGTGCACACTGCATCTGTACCAAACATGGCCAACAACTGGCCTCCTAATTTTTTTGGTCAAAGATTCATGCACCTCCATGTTGCCAATCATTTGGTAGGCATCTGTGAGAGGGATGGATGAGTTCTCATGGGTAGCCAAATTTTTTGTAACAAGCATGCAAGGGAAAGAAAAGATAGGATTTTCATTTTTTTGGCGTTGCGAATATGGGCAACAAATGGACATGCCCTTGACCTTGAGCCAGTCCGTAGCAAGTTGTACATTCCAGGTTTATCACCTTTTGACTACAAAATAATGTGTTTCCATTCAGCCTCCCGTGTCTGAACTTGAGACACTTTCTCGTAAGTCAGACTTAGACACACCCCAACATATTCTTTTCCTGAAAATCCTAATTACATTGAATTTGAATTCACATTTATACTTTGTTATGTGGCTGCTAGGGTTTGGGAGGGAGAGAGAGGGCTGCGAGGGCGCGAGAAGGCCAGCCGGGGGCCTTTTGCCCACGGCCGGTGGCAAGGAAGGGACGTCCTTCTTAATTCTTGCTTGATTAGATTGATACATCTCCTCTCCATATATAGAGAGGTTTACTTGACTCCCAAGCAAGGCTTACTACTTCCAGACCTTGAATTAATCAGGAAGGAAAGTTTAGGTGGAGAAATTATTCCTTGGTCTATTCTGCTATGAACCTTTGAAGGGGTATGTTTCTGACCTACCTATCATGAAAAGAGAGCCCATATAAGTGGCTGATGCTTGCTGTTCTTCTTTTCAGGTTTCATATTTGCTTTGTGCTCTCGGAGATTGTGACCTGTTTAGTTTTCTATTAAATGCAAATACAGGAGAACTAACTGGTACAAAGAAGGTCTATCTTGGCACCCAACTAATTAGCCTTCGTACATTCTCATCAAAGGGAACAACAACCCATGTGTTTGCTTCATCTGATCCGACTGTTACTATAGCAGCAATAAAAAGCTGCTGTATAGCAATGTCAATTTGAAAGAAGCCAATCATATGTGTCCTTTCAATACAAGTGCTTTTCCTGACAGGTCTTTCCTTGTTTACATGTAGGTAGGAACCCGATAGTGCTATTCATTCCCTAGTTTTCTCATATATTGTCAAGTAACCGCGTTTTGTACTCAATGCGTACATACCAATACCATGATTAACATTCAGTATGCTAGTTTTCTACATGTAACACCATAAAAATAGAACAGATTATCGATGACCTGATAGTGTCTTCTAATTTGCTAATTGAAACATAATTTTTGCCAGTGCTATTCTACTCTTGCTATGGGCTTGTCACATGGTCCTCATGTTTCAGTAGTTTCTTGGCAGCATTTATTTGGAAGCCACATTATTGTCTAATATGTGCTTCTAAGTTATATTTTTGGTGTATATTTGGAGACATGCTCACAGTCTGGTGTCATCGAGCTTTCTGAGGATTTGCTTGTCTATTTTATCGAGCAGGATTGAAGAACATGTTCTGTCTGGATTACTTCTTTCGTAATTGAGTAGTGGTATACAAAATATGCCAATAGTATCACCTTCTTTCTAGATAATTGTAATTTATGTTTTCCTGCTTGTTTCAATGACATTGGTTGCCTTCCATAAAATTGCATACTGCGTCTGTAGTCAGCACACTAACTAAATTAACTGTATATAAATACAGGAAAATTGCAAATCAAGCAAGCACAGAAAAAACTCATCTCGCTTATGTTTTTCTTTTTGAGGTACTGGCTTGTATTGTTTTGGCAGCGTTGGTTATCTGTGCAGCATTGCATTTCTAATAGTTAAGCATGTCTGATTGTGTGTGTTGCAGGAAAATAAAGAATGTTTTGCTTCTTGCCTTTTTATCTGTTACGGCTTGATTCGCGCGGATGTTACCCTTGCGCTTGCATGTAAGAACAACATGCTAGACTTTGCTTTCCCCTACCTGTTACAGGTATCTTATTTCCGTCTGTATGTTTGGAAATGTTCAGTTCCATATATTTTTCTGTAATAGCATTCTTGTTAGGCATGCAGTACATCCGTGAGAAGCAAGGTATACAGGAACTCTGGCCATTAGCGGAGGTGTAAGTAAATATGCTAAACCTAGCTGTCTTAAAAAAAGAATCTATATGTTTCTTTGCCCCTTTTCGTCCATTCTGGTATGGTATGATCATGTCAAGCAACAACAACAACATCAAAGCCTTTTTCCCAAGCAAGTTGTGATAGGCTAGATATGAAACCCAACGAAACATAAGGAAACCAAAACAAGGAGAGATAAGAACACAAGTAAACTGAGACTTCGGCACATGGATCGCTGATTTCCATGCAGTCCTATCAAGAGCTATGATCATGATCATGTCAAGCATTGTACCTATTTCCTGCCTATATGTATAATTCCTTGATTGATATAGATATGGAATTTAAAATTCTTAGTGGTTGTAGGTACAGAAATTTTTTTTGCTTCTTTGTGAAAGTGTTCCCGACCAACTATTTTTTAGTTGGGTACTTATTTGTGAGAGAGTTTCTGTTTCGTACTTGAAACTAGCGTATCATTGTTTTTTGTGTCTTAGGGCTTACTGATAGGTGGAATTTCTCTGCAAGTTTGCTGTGCTTAGAAGCTCCTCTATCCCTGTACTAGTATGTGACATTTCTTTTCGTTTTGTATACCTAAATCTCTTTTTAGCATATCGTTGTTTCATAGTTACTTTGTTATGCTTCCCTGATTTTCTCAGTCTACGTGTAATGCTTCGTGGTAGGTTTTTTTTATCCAATTATAGTTCATAAATCTCTGAAATGTTGTTGTCTTAAGTAGTCTTTTCCTTCAAATTATTAGCCGCCAGCAAGATTACTCCATAGCTGTGATGATTTCAGTATTATTAAATCTGGAGTGTAAATTAAAATTGAGAAGCCAGCTATATATTGTCTGCATGATGCATTGATCATGCTATATGATTCTTCAAAACAAATTTTTTGCGTTACAAATTTTCTGGAAAATTTCCGAAGTACTGGCCTGGAAACAAATGCAAAACAAAAGTATAAAAGCCTGGTGGTTGCACTCTATGTAACTGTGCTTAATATAGTGAAAAAGTGAATGTGTTTGTAGTACAAGGGAAACTTTTCAAGATGTGCTGTAGGAGTGTAGGTCATTTCAAATTTTTTAGGCATCGACATAGACAATTTCTCACTTCATTGCCCTATAAGATTGGAGTATCTTTCTATCCTAGTTTGCATTTCCTTGCCCTTATGTTATTCTGTGCTTTTGTGCAATGGTCATTGTATTATGCTTCGTTAGGTATGTTTATGACATTGGAGTTTGTATTTCACTCTGAACTAGATATCATGACTGTACAAATGTACAATATACTAAATTCTGGTGGTGTTGCTATCATTCAGGTACGTTGAACATGTACGGTGCATCATCCCCACAGATGTGGCTATGTAGTTCCCCACAGATGTGGCTTGAACATGTACGGGGCATCATCCCCACAGATGTGGCTATCTAGTTCCCCACAGATGTGGCTTGAACATGTACGGTGCATCATCCCCACAGATGTGGCTTTCGTCCAAAGCGACCCTGATGACAACGGCCTTGCTACCACAGAAGAGGCCATCCGGAGGTATGTCAGCGAGCTGTGGTGCTGCCTCATGGACCATGCCGGTCACCTGCCGTATCTACTCCTTCCTTTAGTCGCAGGTGTTTACATTGTACTCTACTGACCTTTGTGTTCTTTGGGTTGTCCTGTCTCAAGTAATGGAGTAATGTATTAGCCACCACTCTTGCTCTGAACTTCTGATAGAATTAAAGAACAGTATTTTCTTTTTCCTCACAAGTAAAATAAATATTCGTCTTTGCTCATCACCTGCATATTCTTGTTCTGATTGACCTGTAACTGTACATTAGTCTTAAACTGACCAACCACTGCAGTAGACGTAGTTTGGTGTGTGCAATGTCAGTGCTAAAACTTAACTTCTGTCTAAATAGCAATACCTTAACTGATGTTATCTCATTTCGGTAAAGTTACTCAATTAATATCTACTTTGTGATTTCACCATGCAGCACCTCACTTCTGTCCTCGCGATCTTCTCTGACATCCTTGCCTGGAGCAAGGCCACACAGCCGGTGAGACATCTTGTCTTCTCTCTATCCCTAGACTGAACTGATATTGCTGGACGCTGCCCCAGTGTAAAAAATACGATCTTATGCAGCTTTTACTGATGAGGGCTGCTGTTTTTATATTCATGGGGCGTTCTAGGTTTACTGCAGGACTGCAATCACTTATTAGTTCAAGTTGGTTTGAGAAGCTTGCAAATGTTTTCTCCAAGGTTGGATAGTAGTTCGACTACCCAGATATGCTAGTCAGTATCCTCCTAACTAACTCTGTAATTTGAGTACATCGGATTCTTCACTTTAGGATTTGCATTTGCATCAGTTGGGCTAAATTCTAATGCACGTGCTTATGTGTTTGTTGTTGGCGGAAAGAGAAGAAGCATGTGATTGTGATGTACTAATACCAAAGTTTTAATTGCAATTAGTAGCCTATTAATTGTAGTTTGCTACTGCTTTCTTCTCATGGATTTTGTCATTGGTTGGTCAGTCGGTGTATGGCTTTTAAGGAAAAGGGGTACTTGTTGGGAACTTAAATAATCCTCTCACCCCTCCTGTATTTTTGGAATTGGAGCACTATTTTATTGTCTAGGTCTCCTGTAATAGCAATTCGTAGTCTATTGGTTGTTCAATACTGAGCTTTTTCATGTTCAGAACCAATACTTGTTCATGAAAAATTGTCACTTATGTGTTCTTAATTGGAATTCTCTCACTGTATGTAGGTAGTGACACGTGAAGTGGCTGCAGCTCATCGCCGGTACGGATCCTATGTCAGCTGTGAGGTGGGAATCAAACCTACTTAATTGTTCATTTCTGTGATATAGTATATGGATAGATCGAAATGCCTGAACTTGCCCCATCGCCATCCCAATGCGTTAGAACTTCTGGAGATATATGTGTATGCTACCAGAGGGACGTGGTGCCCAAAGCTTTTTTGCTTGCTGACAGCTAGACCTCTTCTTTCGTGTGTGGCCCTGTTTTTTATGCTTTTGGCCCCTCTGCCTCGTGCTATGACGTGGTTGCACTGTCATGTGGGGGCGGTGCTGGTAGGCCCTGTGTGTCAGTAGCCCGTGGGCTTTTGGGGCTGGTTTATTTTGTTGGTGGCGTTGGTCCATCTTGTCTTTTTTTTTTCCCTGACGGTAGCTTGCTGTAGTTTATTTTGCTTGAGCTATATTTCTCCAATATTATAATTTCATCCTAAATTAATTTTGACTAAGAGAGATATGAGAATATGCTCTAGGTACTAGATGTGTTCGTAAACTCGTAATCCTTTTTGCATACAATAGTACTAGTTACAGGTACCTGTATTCACTATATAATCTTTCTGCTTGTTGATCAGTGTGTCCGAAGTCATTAGTGATTTGTAGTTGATCAATGTTGTTGGGCAGTTCAGGTGTCCATAGATCCCTCTGCTGTGGGCGTCCCCTCCGGTGTGCCCGCCGGCGAGAGAACCCGGGAAGCTTGGACGCCACCAGTACCACTTGCCCTGCATCAAACAACAGGGTCAAGCCAAAAGAAGGACTATGACACTGCGAATGTTGCCTTCTTCTTTTGGTTTTTAGGGAAACATATTTTAGACTAGCAAGCAGCAAGTAGTAGGCACTAGCTAGGCAATGCTGTTGTGGATGATTGTGTCGGTATTTGAGCTGTCATTATTGAAATTACTTGGTTTATGCAAATATAAATCAGAAGCTTTGAAAGCGTCCCGCTCAAAAAAATAAGTAAAAAAAAGTAGCATGCATTGCATACTTGTGTCCTGAGCACATGCGTGTTGGTAGGTAACTCACAGTTCCATTAGCCTTGGTAGTTTTCACTTGTTTCATTCAAGAGGCTGTATTTACAATATTTTTCATGTCCTACAGCGTATATCTTCCCATCTTGATTATTCAGGATAACCAGCCTTATGTTATGTGTATTTTTCCTTCCATCTAATATATGGTGGTTCAACTAAAATAAGAGCCTGGATCCTAATCTGATGATGTCCGTAGATGTATTTGCTTGTTGCAGCTGTATTTGTTCATATGGTATTTATTGAAACCTGATAATGATGTATACTTGTTTTAGATTTAAATTCCACAGGGCATGTGTTGTGCAATAGTGAAGTTGTCAAAAACATGTGTTTTCTTCAACTTGAGTTGGTGTATGTGCTGTGCTTACTAGTCATTTGTGGTGATTTTGGCATTAAATAGTATGCATGTTTTCCCTGTGTCGGTGGAACTAGAATGCATCTATCCATTCTTCCATAGCAAACTGGTATACTGCAGATAAGTTTCGTGAGATTAGTTGTTGATGCTAGTCTGGTAGAACGCTGCCATCGCTTATGACCATCAGTGTGATTTAGTGCTATTTAAGGTTTTACAAGATGAACACATAATTTGGTCGTGTGGACCGAAGATTTGATTGTTATGTGCTTGCAAGATTCCATTTTCTTTGTTCAGACTAAGTCATTTGTGTGAATAGTTTGTTATCAGCTGCCACTTACTAGTCATTTTGGTTCCAAGTGTTTTTGTTGGCTGGTTATGAATGAATGAATGAAGAGCGGCAAGCAAAGCAATATTGTCTCGGAAATGATTAATAGTCGTGCTTAGGCACCTGTACTCTCTCTCAGGTTTGGGTTTGTTGCATGCATAGCATAGAGCTGCTATGTATATTGTGGTTTTGCAGTTTCTCTAACATATTTTTGTGTTTATATGCCCATCTTCAGGATTGTGTGGCGGCTTGTCTTTTCGTTTCCGGGACAGTTGGACGATTCACTTGCTCAAAGTTGTGTCTTTGTGCAGTTGCAACCATGCACAGCAGATGCAAATGGCATCTACACACTCAGCTGACCGGCTGGTGGGCAGTCCGGCGTGGCCTGGCTTAGGCTCAGGGCGGCGCTACGGTTTTGCTTCATTTTTTTTTTTGTAATGCTCCAGATCAGGTTTTGTAATAGTGTAGTTGATTCCTTTGATCAGTCTTGCGATAGATGTAAATTCTACATTTGAATGTGCAGTCGGAGCTTGTGCTCTATGCATGTTTATTGTACATTATGTTGCTATTTGAAGTGAATGTCCAAAAAATGGCAATAGTCATGCCAGAATTTGGAACAGTATGAACTGCTGCTTATTTGTTTCATAAGGCCCGTCAGGGTGAGAGATTGTACTAATATGAGGTTGTCCCCTGCCTTTGTGTGCGAAAACTGAGAGAAGGTTTTAAGATGTTTTTTTTTTGAAACCTGGGAACAAACTTATTTATATTACCTAGGAGTGCAGATCCTTGTACCTGAGACCTGCAATTTTCTTGGAGAGAGAGAGAGAGAGAGAGAGAGCTTCTCCCAGCTCAACCAAAATGCACTTTATTATTATCCTCATGTTCTGCCCACAAGAATCGACACACCATGGAACTGACAAACCATTTTTTTCATCCTGCCCATGATCTTCCTACACAATCTGTCCTTGAGATAACCAAAGATTTTTGTTTTTGATTTTCCCACATGAACCAGGAGTCTCAAATACCTCTCACTATGTGCCCCGACAATAATTTCAAGAGCATCCATCATTTTCCACTTGTCCCTTTGGTTTGTATCTTGCTAAAGAAAATAGAATATTTGTCAATTTTCTCCGTTTGCCCCGAGCAATTTTCATAGAGGGCCAGAATGTTGCGCACTCTATTCCGTCACCTTCAGCAATATCAGTGATTCGTCAGCGAACATGAGATGATTAAAACTAGGAGCATTAAGAGACACTTGCACACCAGCCAGCCGGCCATCTTCTTTCGCCGCATTAAGCAAACAAGAAAAGGCCTCTCCACAAATCACAAACAATTATGGTGATATAGGGTGGTCTTGTCGGAGACCTCTCCCAAGGATCACCTTTTCCTTTTGATTTCCATTGATCTTGAACCTATATTTCACCGTAGAGCAACATTTCACCTATATTTCACCGTAGAGTAGCATTTCATAATTAAGCCAATCCATCTCTCATCAAAGCCCAACCGACACAATATATGTTCCAAGAAACTTCACTCAAGTCGACCATAGGCCTTGCTCATATCGAGTTTTAAAGTCACCACAGACACAACCCCGGATCTTTTATATTGCATATGATGTGTGTGACCTCATAAGAAAGCAAGATGTTGTCTGTAATCAACCCCCCACACACAACACGTTAGAGCCACCAATAGGCCGACTTCATTTGTGAGCTAGGGCCCCACCACCTCTATTAGCCGCCGGCCTCCTCCAATGGCGGCAGGGTGAGGGGGCGGCGATCTAGGGTTCCCTCGATTTGCCACAATGGGCGACGTGAGGTACGAGAGTGACTCCAGAAAACTTGGGGGACAATTTCACATCCGAGGCTGCACCAACTATAGATACACACGACCTATTTTTATCTGGTTAATAACCAAACCTAGTGCACACCATAAGTTGTATGAGTAGAGAATGTCTGGTTCTCAAGAATAAAAATAGAAACCTATTTAAATTCATATCCGTAATGATTTGAACTCATGTATTCCAAGTCGAGCACCATGCGCTCTCACTCCATCAATCAGTTCAAGCAGTGTGTTCCAACCAGGCACATTTATCGCCATCCGTGCGGGCATGGGATAATTGCAACATTTGCCGTAGTGTGTTCACCAGTCGAAGTGAACGTAATCAAATTAGAACTCAAGTAGTACTCTAGAGCAGTACAAAAGTTGGTGTGAGAAAGAATATAGGATCAGGCCGGCGTGCAACTGTTGAGGCAGACGGCCGGACGCGCGTTCATATCTTGGAGAATCAATTGATTCCAACGCCAGCCGGCTTTTTCCTGCGTGAGAGACATACACCTTGGCTTGGCTCTCTTTATCTTTTCCCGCAAACGGCAATATGCGCGGCGTGTGAGCGAGCAGCCAGGACTTCCCAAATCGGCAAGACGACCCGACATCGACGTAGATGGACGCAGTCACTTTTCTTTCCCAGCTGCCCGCCCGCCGGATGACAGACGTTTCGTGTACAGCTCACTGTTGCCGCGTGTCGATCCTGGAGTGTTCTCTTCCTCTTGTTGTTGGTAGCCACAAATGCTTTAGACTAGTCATAGTGAGAAATAACATTAGATAGATTACTCTTTATTACTATCTCTATAGTGGTTAGTATCACTGGAGTAGTTGTCAACTCGTGCACTGCACAGACTAGTTAGTTTTATGCCTTTTTTTCTCTCTCTAAGCCATTTTTAGGTTTTCGTATGCGGCGCCTCTGTATAGCACAGTCAATCATTAATTATTTTAGTTAATACAAAAGTGTTTTTGCGACTTTGTTTAATATTAGCAACTATTTTTTCTATTCTTATAAATATCTCTTTTAGTTGGGTATAATTATGGTTATCCTAAAAAGTCGGTTGTATCCCGTAGACGGCATGTGAGTACATATGTGTCTATGAATATTTATTTTGATTCAAAAAATTAAAGTAGCAGTCAGTATTTAAATAGTTCATTAAAAATAACATTTAGCATACTCAACTACTATATTAACCATTCAGTGATCCACTCGCTTTTCAGACCATTCATGAAAAAATACCATATCATAGTGTGCTTGTATATGCACGTATAAGTAATTATACAGATGCAACGTATATGCATGAACCCACTTGCAATAACTATATGACTATACAATGGCATATTATATTGTAAGTACAACACAGATTGTTTGATCCGCCAACCATATTTTTACATGCCAGTGTTGTCGGCTGCCGCACACGTATGCATGTGACTACAGAAAGACGGCAGCGACTTTTCCCATGCATCTTGCACCGTTGTGGCAAAATCAATTTTAGGATTCTGAAGATTAGCCTAGTGATCAGATTAATCGTCTCTTGTGTGGTCGGCACATAATTGCAAAAGGCTGCTCGACTACCCCAGCAAGATCGGCATTGACGACATAAAAATAGGAGTCATGCTTCATGCCGTCAGCTCGTCTAGCGGGAGGATAATGATGAATTGGACGGATTTAGACGGATCACGGTTAATTGGATGCACAAAATGTCCTGTAAAAAACAACACTACATTTGTTACAATAATATACTTATCATAGTATCGCTGAAATAAGGATTCAATTAAATGGCCTCTGTTAATTTGATCCACAGAGCTAGAATATTCTAGTAGCAAATAAACTGCATCTCCAGTTAACAGAGAAAAAATGATGAATTATTAAATGCAGAAGCAGATGTTAGATGTTAGAACGACTGTGCAGCTGACATATTATGCAGCCTGCCTACCTGATGGATAACAAAATAAAATATGAACCAAAAATTAATTAAAGATCTCTCAATATAATGGACAGAAGCCAATGGTTAGCATGGTAGAAAATTAGGATGATTAGAGCATGTCTTGCAGAACATACTGTTCTTAAAACTATTAAGATGTATAATTCTTATTTTTTCCCAAAAGAATTCATATTGTTGTGTTTGTTTGATTGTATCCAGAAACACATAATTAGAATAATTTCTAGTTTATGGTATTACTATTTCATTGTGATAAAGAGTAGTTGAATATTCTTAATAAATTTCCTTCCGCTATATATAGTTGAAGCTCTTACGGAGGAGCTGGATGAAGGGGAAACAATGAAACTGGGTAGAAAGAATCCAAGATTGCACGTACTTCTAGCTGGGATGGACATTAGACTGATAGATAAGCTTACTTTCAGGTGATTCTAAGCCTTGTCCAATGTACGGCCAGATCCATGTGAAACAACTTGTAGGAGAACCGCTTGAATATGACTAATCTCTAATCTGCCAACTCCTTCCTCCTCCTCATGCTGATCTATCTTGATTAGTTGAATGAAAACATTAGAGCATCTCCAGCCGCGTCCCCCAAACCGTCCCCCAAACCGCGCCGGATTGAGCGTTTGGGGACGTGTTTTGTTCGTGCCGCGTTTGGGGGACGTCGCTCCCCAGCCGCGTCCCCCAAACGCCGCCCCCAAACATTTAAAATAGTTTTTCTTGCCATTTTTATTTCAATTTCCACAAACTAATACATAATTGGGAACGTGGTTTACACGAAGACATAGTTTGGAACATGGTTTTCCACAAACTAATACATAGTTTGAACCATGGTGGACACAAATATAAAATATTGCAAAAAAACTAAACCTAACTAGGCCGTGCATCGGCGGTTTCCTGTGTTCGCTGCTAAGAAACAACACTCCAGGGCACACCCAGTCACCTAAACTGGAAAATCCAGCGGGAGGATGGTGCCCTTGTTGGTTCTACCGATGAGGCGAACAGCAGAAACCTCCGTGCACGTATTCGCTGCGAAGAAACAACACTCGTCGTCCTCCGAGTCGGTCTGTCGTCGTGGGAGTCCCGTCGACGTGGTAGTCCCGGCGGCGCGACTCTCGTCGAAGACCTTGATGCTCATGTCCCTGTTGCCGAAGTAGGAGAACACGAGGATGAAGCCGGCTTGGAGGCGGTGGTGCGCGCGAACTTCTCCCAGCCGATGTTGAGGTACATCTTGCCGCGCGCGTCGTAGATCGCGTCGACGATCCACCGGCAGTAGCCGCACGAATGCTCCCGCAGATGCATCGTGCGCGCACGCCGCCGACGTACTCGGCGAAGGAGTCCGGCAGCCTGGATGCCGCGGGTCGCCCTTGAGGACGTGGACGAACTCGAACAGGACGTCCGGCTCCACGTCCATCTCCGACGATGAAGACGACGGCGCGGGAGGCGACGGCGACCGTTCAGCTATGCCGCGCCACGACCACGACCACGACCACGGCCGCGGCCGCGAGGTCGGCCTCCGCCTCTACCAGACATGGCGGCGAGTCTTGTTGAGAGATGGTGGCGGCTAGGGTTTGGGAGAGAGGCGCTAGGGTTTGTGTGTGAGAGGGACGATGAGAGGCGCCCTTTTATAGGCCGGAGGGAGGCGGAGGAGCGGTGGCGCTCATTAACGCCGGCACGCAGAGCTAGGCGCGACGGGACGCGGCGCCTCTGCGGGCGCTGCCGCTGCGCGCATAACTTCCGTCGCGAGGTAGGCGACGGTTAGGTTTAAATTAATTGTGCCGCGACGGTCGGCCCTGCCACTCCCGCCTCGCTCGTTGTGTCCGGCGTCCCGGTGCGTCCCCTGTGGGACGGGGACGGGCTCGGGCGCCGGACATCGGGGCGCGGACAAAAAGGGTTTTGGGGACGCGGCTGGAACGCTTTTGTCCGCGCCCATCGGTGACGCGGACTGGAGATGCTCTTAGAGACAGAAAGGTGAACGTAGCAACAACTCCATACACATAAGAATTCAGGAGTGGCGAGGCGGTGTACTACAGCAGAGGCGCCGCCACACATCGCGAGACAAAAGCGGCAACAGTGGCCTGATGCGGTGTGCCTAGGCCGGGTAATTTCTGTGGACTGGTAACTCTCGTATTCACCGTCAAGGATGATACTAAAAAATTAGTTCATGGCAGATTAATGGAGATGGAGAGTACTTGAGACTAAAGGGGCTTGAATATGTAGAATTACCATTGATCCGACATCATAACAATCGTCCATGCATGGTGGTGAGCTTGGTACGTCCTACTTCGACGGCCGGCCGGCCGGCCGCCGGCAACTGCATTGATACATACGGAGTAGATTTATTTTTAAAAGCGAATCTTCTACGTTTTCTGCCCCTAGTAAATATCATTTTCAGTAGTTTCGTAGGCAAAAAGCTCGGATAGATGATATGAGCCGTGTATGTGCATGATCTGGGGCAGGCGTGCATAGGTGGGACTCCACGGACATGTTTTTTTAAGTCTTGCAACAGCTAACCGTTCCAGCGATATTTGGTTTTGCACGATCTGGTGCGTCACACTATAATTAAGCGAGGACCATTTTTATTTTTATTTTCCAAAAAAAGAAACAATCGCGTCAACGTAACTACTTCCATGACATTATAAATTGCGACTTTCTCACCTAATCGGAGTCGTCAATTTTAGATCTAATTGACTTAATTATTCTAATGATGTGGATTAATGTGAAGTCTTTTATGGTGCCTCTAATTAGTAAATATAAGATATAAGATATAAGATGGGTGTACTTTAGTAACACCCATCTTATATCGGGCTCGGTCGGCCTGGGGGGCGGTCGACCGGGCCTGGGACCGGCCGGTCCGGTCTGGACCGGGCCAGAGACCGGATGGCGACCGGGCGGGCGTCCAGGCTTACTGGATACGCCCCGGCTGGCACAGGCGTGGAGCCCGGTTTGGACCGGGCTGGTCCGGCGTGGGGGCCGGTCGGACCGGGCCTGGGGCCGGGCGACCCGGCATCACGGCCGGTTGACCGGACTGGGCGCCGGCCTGGACTTCTCCTCCTCTCGCGCATGCCTCCCGCTCCTCCCTCGCGCGTCCATGAGATGTCTTCTTGTCCAGCTCCATGTTCAGCTTCTTGTCCATCTTCTTGTCCAGCTGCTGTTCTCGTCGATCAAAGTATCATTTAGGAACAAGTTCACCTGTTGTTTAAGTAGCTTCGTACGGGCTCGTGTCATTGGTCCAATCCTAATTTCATTGGATTTGAGCTTCACAACAGGATTATCTTCAACTTGTAATGACGGAGGTAGTAATGAGGTAGGATGTCCTCATCATAGACTTAAGCACACTTCTGACTATTTGGAGTCCACTTCTTAAAATAAATCTCGGTCCACAACTAGACTACTAGTACTCCAAGTTACAATACTCGCTCGTTATTCTTCTTGGATCTAGTGCACTTTTAGTTGCCTAAGTCTAATTTTGGTCTTTTCAACTCTTTTCTAGTCTAAACATGCATACACTCAAAACTTTTAATTAAGTCTAATCTTAGTCCCGTTTAATGTGGTTTGTGTTGAGTAACATATTTTATAGGTATAGGTCCCCGTGTTTTCTCAGGGTTGTACCTGTAATTGTACATGTGTCCGCCTATATATACATGAGCAGCCGACCCTATTGGTGCTGTGCAATCTCCAATATCTCTTCTACATGGTATCAGAGACCCTTCGGGTCCTGACCTAGCCGCCGCCTCCTCCCTCCTAGGGCGCCGCCGCCTCCTCCTCCTCCAACCCTAGCCGCCGCCCTTCTCCCTCCTAGGGCGCCGCCGGCCCTCCCCACCCAACCCTAGCCACCACCCCTCCCTCACCCCCGGGCGCCGCCGGCCATCTCCTCCGCTTCCGCCATCCCGCCCTAGCCCTAGCCGCCTACCACCACTTCCGCTTCCGCCATGGATCGCTTCGACTCCTCCGGCTCCGGCTTCAACTCTTCAAGCTCCGGCAGCAGCAACCCCTTCGCCGGTCCGTCGTCATCCGCGACATCATCGGCGCGTGCCGGTGAAGCTCTCCACCACCGCTGCCAACTTCTTCCCGTGGAAGACGTACTTCGGGCTTCTCTTCCGCGAGTATGATCTTCTCGATCACGTCGACGGCACCATCGACCTCCTCGCCATGCCGCACGACCCCGAGCGGAAGGCGAACATGTTTGCCTAGACGACATGCTTCACAAGAGTGAGTATCTGTTTTATTACAAGTAAAGGAAAAGCCTTGCATTATTTGACGCAGAGCGGCGTAGCTAGGATGGCCAAGACGGGCATGCCAAAGGTCGACACCGGCGGAGAGGGCGAGTGGGCGGCCGGTGGTGGTGGAGGCCGCGCCAACGGGGTAGAGATCGCCGGGGCTGTCACATCGGTGGAGGAGCATCCGGGTACGACCATCCTTGACAGAGAAACCAAAAGCGTCAAATTCCATAGTCACAGGGTTATCACGACAGAAAGACTTAACAGAAACAAGGTTTTTAATCAAGTCAGGAGAAACAAGGACGTTATGAGAGAGAGAGGAGTGGAGGTGGAAGGAAAAGACACAGAACCGGTGTGAGTAATGGGAAGAGCATGACCGTTGCCAACGATGATGCGGGAGGAAGTGGAAGTGGGTGTAGAAAAGGAGAGGTTACCGGGGTGCGCCGCCATATGCGCAGAAGCGCCGGTGTCCATGAACCAGTCGCCACCGCCACCATACGCGCCAGCGGAGGGGGCGCTCTGGAGGGCGGCGAGGATCCCACGGGGTCGCGCCCGGGTGGGCGGCGTAGGCCGGGCAGGCTGGGGCGCCGCGTAGAACGCCTGGTGGGTGGCTGGACGCGGCCCCATGATGCCCGGGTAGGGGGCGCGCGGCACGGGCATGGAGTAGGCGTGGACAACCCCGGTCCACGGATTGTGACCAGCGGTCCATGGCGGAGGGGCGGTGTGCTGAGATGGACGGGGCGCAGGGGCAGGGGCACCAGCGTTACCACCATTGCCGCCACCGCCACGGCGACGACGGCCGCGGCGACCACCGCCGGAAGGAGCCGCCTGCCCGGTCCAGGGGCCGGTCTGACCGGCTGGGGCGCCGGCATGGCCGGTCCAGGGGCGGGGCCGGTGGGGGCCCTGGCCGGCCTGGTGACCGGCCCGGGGCCCGGCGGCGGCGGCGCGGCGCGCGGGCGCCGCGCAGGAGCCGAAGGGGAGAAGCCGGCGAAGCGGTGTGCCGCCCGGCTTGAGGCGCTCCTCGAGGCGCAGGTAGGCCACGGCCTGCTCGAAGGTGGGGCGTGGCGGAGCGTGAGGTTGGAGGCGGCCCTCGCCGAGACCCGCCGATAGGGTGGAGAGCATGATCTTGTCATCGATCGGAAACTCCAAGTCGCGGAGCTCGTCGGAGAGGCTCTTCAGCTTGAGGGCGTAGTCATCGAGGGACATGTCGTTCTGATGGGTGCCGAAGAACTCTTGCTGGAGGAAGGTGACCCGCTGGATTTTGTTGTCGGTGAAGAGGCCGGTGATCTTAACCCAGACCGTGTGGGCGGAGTCGCCGTCGCGGACGACGGTGCGAAAGATGTCGTTGGAGACGGTCTGGTAAAACCAGCGGATGATGGTGGCGTCGATGGCGAGCCACTCGGGGTCGTGCGGCATGGCGAGGAGGTCGATGGTGCCGTCGACGTGATCGAGAAGATCATACTCGCGGAAGAGAAGCCCGAAGTACGTCTTCCATGGGAAGAAGTTGGCAGCGGTGGTGGAGAGCTTCACCGGCACGCGCTCGGCGATGGGGATGTCGCAGATGACGGCGATGGAGGGGCCGGCAAAGGGGTTGCTGCTGCCGGAGCTTGAAGAGTTGAAGCCGGAGCCGGAGGAGTCGAAGCGATCCATGGCGGAAGCGGAAGTGGTGGTAGGCGGCTAGGGCTAGGGCGGGGTGGCGGAAGCGGAGGAGATGGCCGGCGGTGCCCGGGGGTGAGGAGGGGCGGCGGCTAGGGTTGGGTGGGGCCGGCGGCGCCCTAGGAGGGGCGGCTAGGGTTGGAGGAGGAGGAGGCGGCGCGAGGAGGAGGCGGCGGGTGGAAAGGGGAACTGATGAGTAGAAGAGATTGCACAGCACCAATAGGGCCGGCATCTCATGTATATATAGGCGGACACATGTACAATTACAGGTACAACCCTGAGAAAACACGGGGACCTATACCTATACAATATGTTACTCAACACCCCCCCGCAGTCGAAGGGTCGACACCGACACATAGACTGGAGCGAAACTCAGGAAAGGTCGTGGACAGCAATCCCTTCGTCATGATATCGGCAAACTGCTGAGAGGTCGGTACGTGAAGAACTCGAACACGACCGAGGGCAACTTGCTCATGAACGAAGTGAATGTCCAACTCAATGTGCTTGGTGCGCCGATGATGAACGGGGTTGGCGGAGAGATAGACGGCCGACACGTTGTCGCAGAAGACCACCGTAGCCTTGTCAACGGGAGAAGAGAGCTCAGACAGAAGCTGGCGAAGCCACGTGCACTCAGCCACAGCGTTGGCCACAGCGCGGTACTCGGCCTCAGCATTGGAGCGAGACACGGTGGGCTGCCTCTTGGAGGACCAAGAGACGAGCGACGAGGTAGACGCAGTAACCGCTGGTGGAGCGCCGCGTGTCCGGGCATCCCGCCCAGTCCGCGTCCGAGTAGGCGACGAGGTCGGTCGACGTCGAGGGCGAAGCGTGCAACGACAAGCCGTAGCCCATGGTGCCACAGACGTAGCGGAGAATCCGCTTCACCGCGGCCCAATGGGCATCTCGAGGAGCATGCATGTGTAAGCACACCTGCTGCACAGCGTGGAGCTCCGGGCGCGTCAACGTCAAGTACTGAAGGGCACCGACGATGGAGCGGTAGAGCGGCGCGTCGGACGCCAACGACCCATCACTGGCGGAGAGCTTGGCCTTCGTGTCGACAGGAGTAGGTGCGGGGTTGCAGTTAAGCATCCCGGCACGCTCGAGAAGCTCGTGAGCGTACTTCCGCTGATGAAGGAAGAACCCATCCGCACACCGGACAACCTCGATGCCGAGGAAGTAGTGGAGCGGGCCAAGGTCCTTCAACGCAAACTCAGCGCGAAGACTGTCGGTGAGCTGTCGAAGAAGTCCAGCAGTGGAAGCCGTCAGGATGATGTCGTCGACGTACAGCAGTAGATAGGCCATGTCGTGGCCGGTCCGGTAGACGAACAGCGACGCATCCGAACGTGTGGAGCGGAAGCTAGGGTTGGAGGAGGAGGACCCTTCGACTGCGGGGGGTGTTGAGTAACATATTGTATAGGTATAGGTCCCCGTGTTTTCTCAGGGTTGTACCTGTAATTGTACATGTGTCCGCCTATATATACATGAGCAGCCGGCCCTATTGGTGCTGTGCAATCTCCAATATCTCTTCTACAGTTTGACCTTTTTTAAATCTTTTTTTTGGATATATTTGGCCGGTTTTAATACACATTGGATCATCATTTGTCCTCAATCAACATCCCACGAGGTACTGATTCGGCGGCAATATAAGAAACCACTCTCACGTCAAAAAAATATAAGAAACCACTCTCGATATGCTGCACATGTAGGCGTCACGGAGCTACCGACGAGCGACCTCCTAGGTGTCCATCGTGCACACCGCATGTTCCATCGCCCGAGTCTATGACCGCCAACACCATGCGCCGGCGAGCGCCCACGCCAAACGTGAGTCTGCGCCGCCGCACACATCAAAGCAAAGCAAGCAACTCGTCGGGCATACGTTGTTCATAGTACAGGATGCCTTGCTCGGGTACTTGATAGCCAATGCCATGCGCCGGCAAACACCGCCATGCCCTTCGGCGGCACACAGGCACGCCGCTTCCGCCTTTCTCGCCCAGCACGGACAGGCTCGTTGTTCCAGCCTACCCCGCCTTTCGTACCATGCGCGGCCGGTGCTCGTCGTGTCACCTACCACATCATTTCCCGCCCAGCCACGTACGGTGGCAAAAAAAGGTCAAAGCCCGTTTAATCATATTAAACTGACTAAAATTAGACTTAATTAAGAGTTTGAGGACAAATTTAGACTAAAATAGAGTTGAGTGACAAAAGTTGGACTTTGCCACACTTGAGGGACCAGAAAATACGCTCAAGCCTTATTTCTTTCATAATAAATGGGTTGCAGTAATTTACAGCACAATCGAGAAAGATAATAAAAGACCTACTCTTATGAAACTACTCCAGTCAAGGGCAAGGATGGTCATAACTAATGTCTTGATTTACTTTGAGTTTCTTTGCAAACATATCTACATATTGTGAGTACTACTCTCAGACTGGAAGTAACCTAACAATAACTAAGAGAAAAATAAAACAGCTAGTATAACTGAGCGCCCACGGTTTATATATTTTGTCCAATTTTGCACAACACAATTTTCAGTAAAACAGCTACTGCTAAGACTAGTCTCCTTCCTATCACTACTGCTAGTAACCGAGGGCTGATTTTAACACTGATGACAGTATATCACTACCGCTAAGACTAGTCTCCTTCCTATCTATGCACACGTATGTTTCCTGTGGCGGTCCATGAAAAATCCGCATATTAGATTTTGTTTGTTATTTTTCTTTGTGCATAAACATGTCATCATGCATAGTTTGGATCCCAAAATTATATTTTATTAAACCTTATTGTTGGGGGTGCTCCCTGACAATGCCCAACATGAGGGGCTTAGGGTTGACGGAATCCTGCAGGCTAGCGCGAGATATCGGTAACCAAACAAACGGGAGGAGAGAGATTTACTCAGGTTCGGGGCCCTCAATGAGGTAAAACTCTTACTTCCTGGTTGTCTGATCTTGATTATCGAGAATATCGGGTTACAATGGGGTAGCCGATGGGCTATAGTGGTGGTCTCGCCGAGAGGCAAGGGTTCTTGCTCTAATCCTGATCTTGCGGTGGTTCTATGTGTGTAAGTTCTATCTCGGCAGATCCTCTCATGGCCTTTATATAGCAGGCCATTTTCCAAGAGATCTGTCCGAACTCGACTAAGGCACAAAGAGATCTAGTCTAATCTTTCCTTGTATTGCATCTTCTTGCCTTGTTTATCAAGAATCCTTCTTCGGATGAGTCTCGCTCTCCAACGCCAACGCGTAGGCCCACCTCAGATGTTGGGCAATCTTCATGGGCCCCTAGTTGGGCAGGTGGAGGTAGTCTAATGTTGGTTACCCGAAGGGTAATGCACACATCAGTAGCTCCCGAGTGACTAGCCTAAGTAAAGCTTCGTGCATTAACTATAATTGTCTTCATCCGAATATCCTTATATGTCGAAAGAAATTGAATATCCGATGGGAGTAGCCCCCCCCCGGGTGATTGCAACCATGCGTAGACTCAAGTTGTACTACTCGTAAATCTTTGTTGCCGATGCTTTCCTCATTCACCATGAAGTTGAATTTTCTCGATATCAGGTGCGCCTCCAATGCTCTTGATGGGAGTAGCCCCCGAGTCTAGGGACGGATGCTGGCAGCCGTGCGTAGACTTAAGTTGTTCTACTCGGAGATTCTGATGCCGATGTTTTCTGAATTGTCTTCATCATCCGATATTTTTTTATACCGGTTCCTCTGAAACTTTGGGCGAAATCATTTAATGTGATAGTTCGTAAGGGATGGAAGTAGCGTGCCTAGTCTTACTCAACAGATCGATGCTAGTTAACTGCCGATGTTAAAACAACGTTACTTTACTCAAGATCAAGTCCCGGGGCTTGATCCTGGACCTTTTGGACACTTTCGGGTTCGTTTTTCTCTGTCTTCAGAATTTTTTATCGGGTGCGCGTCCAGCGCTCCCGATGGGATTAGCCCCCGAGTCTAGGGACGGATGCTTGCAACCGTGTGCGTAGAGTCAAGTCTAGCAACCCAATGCTGTAAATTCCTTCGGATGCTTCATTAACGAGGAGTCGATACTTTTGATAACATCATCAGTGACGTGGCTTCTGCAACGGCTCGATTGACAATACATGACCTAACGGGCCTACCCTACACCTGCGCGGTTAGTTAGGGAATAACTGATCCTTGCGCATTGACCGAGGCATTTCATCGTTTGTCGTGCGTAGTGGGGGTAGTGGGCCGCTGGTTTCTCTTCCTTCTTGACACGTGTGCGATTGGATCCTCGTCCACTTCCCCATGATGCGGATCTAACGGCCATGATCCACATCCATTTTTCATTATAAATAAGGGGACGTTTTAGTTTTAACCTTTTACACCTCTCATACCGCTCATCTTCTTCCTTTGCTTTCATCTCGCCATTGCCTCTGCATCCAAGAGATTTCACGCGACCATGGGAAAGAAGAGGGCGGCTACCAGCTCTGTTGCCACCGCAAGCACGGCCAAGGCCTAAGAGTCCACTGCATCACGCAACGCAGGAGCCTCCGCCAATCTCGACTGGGCAGCGTCCACCATCTCGAAGCTCGATGAAAGCAAGCTAAGGTCATTGGGACTTATCGCTTCTGATGAGTCGGACTTTATTCATCCAGGTGCTGCTTCTCACCCAAAGCCCCCAAAGAGCTACACTGTTATGTTCTCTACTTTTCTTCAGCGCGGGCTTTCTCTCCCAACCCACGAATTCCTCCGCTCCTTTCTTTTCTCCTATGGGATCCAGCTTTGGCAGCTAACCCCGAACTCCATCCTTCACCTCGCCAGTTTTATCACGATCTGCGAGGATTTCCTCGGCATTAACCCCCACTAGAGCCTTTGGCAAAAAATCTTTTACATCAAGCACCATAGCGGAGGTGAAGGCCCTCACGTCGTCGGCGGAGTCGGCTTCGTCGTCAGAAAGGAAGTCCACTACCTCAACTTTCCAATGAGGGAATCGGTCTAGGGCTGGCAACGAAAGTGGTTCTATCTTAGGGACCGTCCAGCATCAAGACACCGTTCCAATCTGCCGCCATTCGATGATGTTCTTGAGGTCGTGCCGAAGAATTCATGGAAGAATGCTTTGACTGTCGAGGAAGGTGAGATGGCCAACAAATTTTACGAAAAGATCTTAGATCTGAAAAGTACAGGAGGTCAGACGATGTGTGGTACCGAAGTCATCACGTTGTTTTTGAAGCGTCGGGTGCAACCAGTGATGTCGAGAGCTCATCAGCTCTGGATGTATAATGGCTCTAAGGACAAGACGCGGATCAGCCCAACTGATTTCTCAGAAGACCATCTTCGGGACGAAGTGAGACGCTTAACGCGCTTCAACCAAGAAGACATTATTGCCATGACACCAGCTCAATCCCCTTTTGATATTGATATTTCATTATTTAGTAGTCTTGCAGTTGATTTCTCTTTTTGTGTTTGCAACTAATACTTCCGTTGTGTCTCAATAAGCCTCTACCCTTGAAAATTGCTATCCTTTAGCACCTGAAAGTGGAGCGGCTCCCGAAGATGATGTTGCGTCTGAAGAGACCGAGGATAACCCCGACGTGCTTGAAGAAAGTGATGCTTTGGGTGATGAAGCTCCCGAGGTTGACGCACTTCTCGCTTCCAAGCGTCGCAGGATAGTCGATGAAGATTTATTGGAAACAGCAGAGTCTAGTCCTAGCGGACGCATCGATGATGATGCTACTGTAAGTCCTCCTTGCGCACCTTCTCATGAAGCTTCGGCTCCCCCTAGCTCAAAAGAGATCATCGGGTTTCTTCGCTGATGAAGATTGCTTGCTATCGATTTCGTAAGTTTTTTCTTCCCTTATGTTTCTTCCGTAACATTTTCTGGTAATCTTCTCCTCATCACAACCTACGACTTCTTTGACCAGTTCTGATGAAGACAAAGACGCTCCACCTTTGAAGAAGATGAAGATTAGCTCTGACAATCTTGAATCGTCGAAGAAGTCGACGTCCTTATCTCCCGAAGATGAAGCTGCCGCTCCTCTCTCTCCAAGGAGAGTCGTGGCCAAGATCAAGGCATCTTCAGCTGCTCCCTCAGCGAGTACTTCCATTCCTCCATCGTCGAATGATCATGTAAGTGTTTTTCCTATTTTTAATGGTCCTTACCCAATAGCCCCCGAGCCGATATTCGGCTGGTCGAAGCCGAGTATTGGTTAGATGTGTTTGCAGCATATTTAAACACAATCCTTTGATTCCTTTGCCGCAACCAATTCACGCCGCAATATATATTGTGGTGGGCTTTCCTGATCAATTCGCTCGCTTGGAAGCAGAGAACGCTCACCTCCGTGAGGCTGCCAAAGCTTCATCTGATCAATTGCAACAAGCAAATATCCTGGCAGCCAGAGCCCAGAAAGAGAATACGAGCATGAAAGAGGAGTTGAAGAAACTGAAGAAAAAGATGAAGGAAGAGGTGGATTCGAAGATTAAAGTTTATGCTCAAGCGGACAAGAAAGAGGGTGCCCTTCGCTAATCCATCGAGAGCTTGCTTGGTAGGACTTTTTCCCTCGTTTATTTCCTTTTTTCCTTGCGGTTGTTGTAATGAATTGCTTTCCGTAATGCTTTATAGGTACTGCCGACATGCCCGTCGATCGTACCAGCAAGCTCAGAGTGGATTCCATGTCGGATGCCCTTTCCTTTGCTGTACAATCCAACTATCAGGTCCAAGTGCTTCTGAAGAAGACACAGGGAGCTTTGTCGAAGCTGTTCTCGTTGATGTTCCCCAAACTAGACCAGAACAAGACTCTTGGAGATCTGGCAAACACCTTCTTTGTCAATTCCAGCAGCGCTATTGAGGTATTGAAGCGTCGCTCTCGCCTCTATGGAGCGGTTGTTGCTTTTCGGCTCTTGATGGGGCATGGTCTTGAATCTGAATTGGAACAACTATCCCAAGCGTTACCCCCTGACGCGGATGGTTCTCCTATCGAACTTGGATCCTTCAATGAATCAACTCGAATGTGTGCCGGCTCCTTAAGCTAGTTGATGATGAAAAGAAGAAAGCTGCATCCGAGACTGCACCAAGCTCATCTGCGCGGAATCGATGCGGCCAGGCGGCGTCAGTTGGTGATGTGCACTGTGGGCTCCTGAAGTATTAAATGTACAATTTATGATCATCTTCTCAAATATCTAGTCATGCTGCCTCCTCAAGTATTATACGTCGAAACCACACCAAGCTACAGTTATAAGGATAAAAGGACAAACAAGTTACTCTGCTGCAACCCATAAAATTCAGAAAGATTACAAATCAGTAACCCACAAAATTCAGAAAATCACAACTCACCTCTTAATCGGATTCTAGAATCAAAATGAAATGAAACAATGAGGTGTTTCTTGTGAGGTCTAACAACAATGGTGAGGAGGAGACCACAAGCGGACTTCATGTTGGATGCAGATCAAGTGCAGGGCTGGGCAGACATGTTCATGTTGAGATCTACGCCTTTGTCCAGGTAGTTTAGATCGCGTGTGTTCCAAGAGGTGAGGAGAAGTTTCTTAAGACGGGCTACATATATTGGCATAGAAGGCACACCCATGAAACACAACAAATTACAACCAACACGCAGCTAACAGAGGGCCCTGGATCCGATAAAATTGGGTTTTTCAAATTCACATGGCATGGGCCGGGTCACAATGCAGACTGATGGAAAAATGAATTTGGCTCGTTGGGGACCAAAGACCATGATGCATCGAGCTGCCGCGACCACGAAAATTGTCCGATCCGACGGTGATTGCCGAACGCATCAGGTTAAGGTGGGGGGAGCTGTCCTGGATGGGCCTTCCGTAATCTGTTAGGGTTGGCATGGAAAAAGATCGAGTCTGGGAAGCCTGTCGTGCAACATCGGCGATCTGGTATACCGATGAATGGCGACGATGGCCAAGGTTTCAATCCGGGCCGTGGAGGCTTAAAACATGGGTGTAGCTGTTCCATCCTCGTGCTGGTTTTGGCAATGGTCGCGGTGCTAATGGGGTTCGCGATGATCAGAACCAGAGGGGAGGTCGTGGAGGCCAGCGTTTTGGAGGCGGCCGGGGCAGTCAAGGAAACACATGTAACAATGTGTTTGGTAGGAACTTTGTGCATGGAGAGGCTAGTGCTGCTGTCGACATGAACAATGGCCAAGGATACCATGAGGAGAATTGGGACGGTGGCCATATGAATTATCAAACAGGGGCTAATTTTCAAAACAGCAATAGATTTAGCTATGGTGCAAATCAGCAACGGTGGAACAATGGCATCAATCCTGGTCGGGGTGATTATCAGAACCGCTTCAGGGCTAATGCACATGGGGCTGCGGCAAGGAGTGGCATTGATGCCGATATGTTACAACAAATAGTGCAAGCGGTAGTGGAGGCGGTGATGGTGGCTCAAAAAACTCCAGATGCTGCTGGGGGGACACAAGTGCATGTTGAAGTGGGGACCAATGCTGGGGCCCCAAACAAGTCTGCGGTGGTGTCGGTTGCGGCGCCCACTATTAATCAACAACAAGGAGAAGTCCCAAATCAGGAGGTTGTTGATGCTCAGGTGGCAGGAGCAAAAGGGAAGGAGACTGAAGGGTTGGGTCCTTCAAAGAAGAAAAAAGAGGATAAGATGGCAAGCTTCAGATGCAAGAAACCATGACATTATATTGACGATTGTCCTACACCTTTTTGTGAGCTATGTGAGTCTATACATGATGCAACCTCTGCTTGTCACCTTCTGCAAGCTCCAAAACCCACTGTAACCATACATGGATATGCTAATGAAGCCCTAATGTTTTTTGAGCATCCATATGAGGATTTCAAGGCTAAAGTTGAGAATCCTAAGTTGTCCAAGGTTACTGTTGATGGTGATGCAATGACTATCCTAGAGATAATTGAACAGTTGAAGAAAATTGTGCCATATAAGAAATTTAATTCAAAGGTTTTTCACTTCAAGGATAATGTACTTAGAGTCAAGTTACCAAGCAAGCAGGAAGTTCAGAGGTTGAAGAATTTTGGCACCTACATATGCAGATACAGGGAATCTTGTTTGTCTTTTGACCTCTCTATATGTTGCCAGAAGTTTGGGTATAGGTCTACGGGTTGCCATCTGATATGAGATTAGATTATTTATCTTTATGTGGGGTAAGAACTCTTTTTGGGAAAACCCTGGATGTGGATATGGCATTTACTCGCAAGAACAAGGTGCTTAGGACCAAGATTGGGTGCTTGGATAGTAATCTTATTCCTGCAGATAGTGATATCTCAAGAGGTGAATATGGTTGATGCAAACAATGGCAGTGATGGGAATGATGATGCCCACCATGGAGAGGGAAATAATGGTGGTAGCAATGGTGGCAATGCTATGGACATGGATCCTAAGAAAAATGATGCCGATGCAACATCAAATAATAATGAACATGATGTCTCAAATGTGAACAATAGAGTAGATAGGATGCAAGAGCAACTTCTGCATTTTGATGCAATTTGGATTGGGACAATGAATGTCAAACCTACTCCTTCATGTAGCTCTCCATTTGAGTCAAATCTGAGTAAAAATGATCCATTTTATATGTCTTTATTTCATGCTGAAAATCTACCATTAGATGAAAAAATGTACACTAATTTTGGAGCAGATTCCATGCTCAGGGGATCTGCCTCGGGATTGCACCTGGTCGGGCCTTGAGCAGCGTGTATGCATGCTTCCAGTGCACAGCGCAGTAGCCCACCTGCTCCTCTATCCACGGGGCCTCGAGAGATGGTCTTGTGCAGAATGACGGGATGTGGGGAACAGCTCGGCAGCGACCTTCAGGGGGGACCCAACCAGCACCTGCCACGTGTGCACGTGTCGGCGGGGGAGTTATCGAGAAGGGATCATCTATGGCTGGTGGTGTGGAACTGGCCGCGCCTGCTACTATCTCGATGCAGAAGATCCGTCAGGAGAGCGAAGGCGGACCAGTGCTGCACAAAGCTGCCAGAACCAATCTTTCGGTCATGATTAGCAATGATGACCAATCATTGCTGGCAGTTGATGGATCTTTTGTGCTTGGTTCTTCTGCAACAAATGGTATGGCAAATGTTTCAAAGATTTTAAATTTTTCTGGTTTGGATGATGATGAGCATTTCATGTCCGTTTTCATTTCCAATTTTTTAATCGATGGGGGGGGGGGGGTGACACTTATGATGCAGGTTTGGTAGTCAAGCCTAAGTTGGTTAGTTCGTTGGAATAAACTAAGGGTGGTGTTTTGGAAGATTTGTTGGTGAATGCCAGAGAGGGGCCAGCTAACATGGGTATTCAGGGTTCGATGGGAATTGCCTCATCTCAGAGGGCCAATGGTAAGGTTCCTATTTCAGCCTGGGATTCACCAAACAATACAAATTCTCCATTATCTTTAATTGAGAGCTCATCTGATATTGTGTCAGTTTGTCCTTCTACAGAGGAGGTTATTGCGTTTGGGGGGATTCCAAAGCCTTCAAATGGAGTAAGGTCTAGTACCCGGCTAGGAGGCCAGCCTAATGCGGATATGCCACAGATGGAGAAGGCGATGAAGAATGCACAGTTGCGTGATGATTCTTTCATACAAGTAATTTTGTAATTCCAAAATATTCTATTGCTAATATCCCAGATTCTGAAATTATTGATAGAGTGGATCGATTAGGTGTATCCTTAGGATCAGAAGGAGAGATAGGAAAATCTATTAAAGGGATTAAAATGGTAGAAGAGGAACATATTTTAAAGATTGGGAAAATGAGGCTGAGATTGAGAGTAAGGAAGAAGGTCCAACTCTTGTGTTGTCAAAAATATCTACTATATGTGAGGATTTGATTGAGGATGATGACATCCCATTGGACTTAGATGATCATTTGGAACATCTTAAGTCGGTTGTCAAGGTAAAGAAAACTAGGCAGATAAAAGTTTATGATACTAATAATATTCGCAAAAGTAGTAGGAAAGGAATTAAAAAACAGTTTTCATAATGCATAATCTAAAAGGAATAAACTGGAATCCAGGGGGATTTGGTGATACTGCTAAGCATTTGTTTGTCAAAGAGGCAATTAGAGAACATAAATTAGACTTTATAGCTTTGTTGGAGACTGGAAGATCTAATTTCTCTATACCCTTTTTGAACCAAGTTGCTGCGGGTTATAATTTCTCTTTGTTTTGTTTACCACCACATGGTCGTTCTGGGGGTATTCTAGTGGGAATAAACTCCGACACACTTCAGGTGTTAAAGGTCAGCAGATGAGATTTATGTGTTAAGCTTCATATTAAATGTAAGAGAGATGGTTTTGAATGGATTCTGGTGCCGGTTTATGGGGCTACCCAATACATGCACAAAGCAGAATTTTTGTCAGAATTAGTAAGAACTTGAGAATCTGAAACATTACCTATGTTGGAAGGGGGTGATATCAATATTATACGAAAGAGGGAAGAAAAAATAATGATAATTTCAAGGTGTGTTGGCCCTTTGTCTTTAATGAAATCATTAAGCATTTAAATTTGCGTGAAATTAAACTTTCGTGGAGACAATTTACGTGGGAAAGTCATCGAGAGGAACCTACATATGAGAAGCTGGATAGGGTACTAGCATCCATCTCTTGGGAACAAAAATTTCCATTGGTAACTGTACGAGCATTAACAAAAGCTGATTCCGATCATACTCCAATACTTACTGGTTCAGGAGTGAAAGCACATCTGGGTAATAAGTCAAAATTCTCTTTTGAGCTACATTGGTTGCGACCAGAAGGTTTTTTTGATATGATAGTAAAGGAGTGGAAATCAGTTTTGGTGGGACGAATCCCATGGAGTTTTGGCTGAATAAGCTAAGACATGTTTGAAGATTTCTCAAAGGATGGCCAAAAAATCAAAGTGGAAAGTATAAAAAGAAAAAGAGAGATTGTTATATATCATTGATCAATTAGATTTGAAAGCAGAAACAAATCACATGAGTGTGAATGAAAGGGAGGATCTTAAAAAAGCAAATGATAACTTAAAAAAACTAAGAAGGGAATATGAGTCTAAATGGGCTCAAAGAGCAAAAGTTAAACATATTCAGGAGGAGGGGAATAATATGAGATACTTTCATTTAATAGCAAATGGTAAACATCGGAAAAAGAAAATCTTCCAATTAGAGCAGCAAGACGGAACTATTGTTGGGGAAGATAATTTGAAGGTTTATATCACTAAATTCTATATGAAATTGTTTGGGGCACCGACACCAAGTAATATTTCTTTAATAGAAGAGGTGGTACATGATATCCCGCAAATTTCATCGGCTGAAAATAAGATTTTGACATCTCCTTTTACGGAAGAGGAGGTCTTTGAGGCAATTTCATAGATGGAAATTAATAAATCTCCTGGGCTGGATGGCTTTCCGGCGAAGTTTTATCAAAAAATTTGGGAAGTAATAAAAGTTGACTTGATGGCGTTGTTCCTACAGTTTAGTAAGGGGGATTTGCCCCTGTATAATTTTTTTGCATAAACACATTATTACCCATGAAAGAGGATGCGGTCCAAATACAACAATATAGACCTATTTTCTTGTTAAATGTATGTTTTAAAATTTTCACTAAGGCTGGTATGAATCACATTTCAGGGATTGCCCCGAGAGTTATAAAACCAACTCAATCAGCCTTTATGTCAGGTAGAAATATTTTAGAAGGAGTGTTCATTCTTCATTAAACAATCCATGAGCTCCATAATAGGAAAATGGATGGGGTGTTATTTAAAATCGACTTCGAAAAAGCTTATGGTAAAGTGAAATGGCCCTTTTTGCAACAGACATTGAGAATGAAGGGTTTTTCTCCAGAATGGGGTAGATTAGTCCAAAAGTTTGTTCAATGGGGGAGTGTGGGTGTAAAGGTGAATGATGACATTGGTCATTATTTCCAGACAAAAAAGGGTCTACGGCAAGGGGACCATTTGTCTCCAATGCTTTTTAATATTATAGTTGATATGCTTGCCATATTAATTGAACGAGCAAAAGAGGATGGCCAAGTCGGAGGGCTTATTCCCCATTTTGTTGACGGTGGTCTCTCCATACTACAGTATGTCGATGAACGATTCTTTTTGGAACATGACCTTCACAAAGCGGTTAATATGAAACTGATCCTATGTCTCTTTGAAGAGCTATCAGGACTTAAGATTAGTTTCCATAAAAGTGAGATTTTTTGTATTGGAAAGGCCAAGGAAGAGGAAGACCAGTAGAAGCAGATCTTTGGATGTGATGCTGGATCACTCCCCTTTAGATACTAGGGTATTCCTATCCATTACAGAAAACTCAGGAATTCCGATTGGTATCCGGTGGAGACCAGGTTTGAGAGTAAATTGGAATGCTGGAAATGGAAATTGCTATCCTATGGTGATAGGTTAGTCCTTATCAATTCAGTGTGAACTAGTTTATCGATGTTTATGTTGTATTTCCTACAAATACCTGTTAGGGTAAGAAAACGTTTGGACTTTTAGAGATCTAGGTTCTTTTGGCAGTCCGACAGAAAAAAAATTGGCTCACAAAATGGAACATCGTTTGCCGACCCAAATATCAAGGGGGCTTAGGTATTGAGGTTTTCGAAATTAAAACAAATGTTTATTGAGTAAATGGCTCTTCAAACTTCTTAATGAAGACGGGGTGTGGCAAGAACTGCTACATAATAAGTACCTAAGACAGAAGACCTTAGCTGAGGTGTAGGCTAGGCCTACCGATTCTCCTTTCTGAAAAGGATTGATGGGGTTCAATGAGTAGTTTTTTTCTAGAGGTTTTTTCAAAGTGGGTAATGGAATGAGTACCCGTTTCTGGGAAGATATCTGGCTAGGAAAATTTTTGTTGGCTCAGCAGTATCCGTCTTTATATAATATTGTACATTACAAGAATGTAACGGTAGCTCATATTTGAACTCAAACCCCGCTGAATATTATTTTCCGACGGGTGTTGAGTGGTAACAAATAAACTTCATGGTTACAATTATGTTGTAAACTGATGATGTTAAACTTGAATGAAGAGAATGATCATTTTGTTTGGGATCTGACATCCAATGATTTGTTTATGGTGAAGTCTATGTATGAGGATCTTATGAGTGACCATACCCCTTTTCTGAGAAAGTATTTCTAGAAGGTTAAAGTTCTGCTTAAGATAATGATTTTCATGTGGTTCTTGAGTAGTAAGGTTCTGTTAACTAAAGATAGTTTAGCTATACATCATTGGAATGGGTGTATGAAATGTGCACCTTTTTATTGAGTGTCCTCTAGCTAAGCTTCTTTGACGTACGATTAATTTCACTTATGATCTTCCGTCTCCAACCAATATTACTAATATGTTTGGTAACTAGTTGAATGAAGTAGATAGAAAATCTGAGGATTTTATCTGGATTGGGGTTTCTGCTTTATGTCGGTATATTTGGAGGGTCCAAAATGACATTATTTTTAACAACGAAAATTCTTTTCACTTCTTGCAGGTTATTCATATGGTGTCACATTGGGTTGGCTCTGGGCCCTCCTTTCGCCCGAGGAACAGCGGGATGCCATGGTTTCTGGGTCGCTCTGGATATCTTGTGCCAGCCTGGTTGGCGATATACTAGAAGGCTATGTTGATGTGTAGTCATAATATGTTTTGCTTTTTTCGCTGGTTGATTTTTGTATCAATTCTTGGCGATCTTGAATTGTAAACATTACCATATTGAAGCTCTTTTTCAATAAATGGCCATGTGCATCATCATGACGCAGGGTATATCCCCATTTCAAAAAAAGCTAACAGAGGCGAAGCTCCACCTAAAAATCATGGAATAGACTCCATGAACGTGCCTCCGTACAAACTGCAAAAATTGTGCTCTCTTTATATACAACAAACATTGGGACGCACCCAACACAAACAGCAGGAACTACAAGGCGGCCACAGGAGGAACTAGAGACGGGCAGCATGTGCAGCGGGAAGTCACCATGCACACAAACTGACTAAAATTGGCCCGCTCCACAACAACGGGCGATTTGCACAAAAATAACCCAAAAGTGAAAGAAAAGCATAGATTGACCCTCCGGCGAAACTATTTTACCAATCTAACCTTTTTGTGTGGCGTCCCTCCCATCGGCGCCACACATGCCAGTATAGCTCCCCTCCTGCCAGCGCCACAAACCCATCCGACGTGGCCCGTCGACGCTAAGCTGGTGAGCCGATCCGACGTGGCAGCATGTGTGGCGCCCCTCCCATCGGCGCCACACATGCACTTGTAATTGTCCAAAACATACTGTGAGACAAATCGTCTAGGACTTAGCCGTTTTGCGTGGCGGTGTGGCGCCGATGCCACACGCCACACAAGGCTCGCCAAAACGGCTAAGGACTTATCGTCCGGAGCCCTGGATGTTTTCGACCCAATACTTGATATAAGTTGGCATGTGTGGCGCCGATGCCGTGGCGCCACGGCAGTGTGGCGCCACTGTGGAGGGCGCCACACGTTGACTTGTGTTAAAAACATGAAAAATCCTACCAAACTCCAACAGTTTTCATTGGACACAACAAGTAGCAATCTCAGAACATACACAACAAGTAGCAATCTCAGAAGATGTAGTCTACATCGTAGCAAGTAAATTCAAACAACAAGTAGCATTACAAACATTGTTCAAAATGACATAGGGTTCACAATTCGATACTTATGAAGATATAGTTCACAACAACACGTAGCACATCCTACTATCGTCCTCAACATGCCGTCCTCGCGGGCTGCTTCCGGATGGCCATCCTCTTCGTCCGCTGCCGTGGCTCTTGTTGCTGCTGCTCCTCCTGCTCCTCCTGCTCCTCCTCCTCTGAAGAGAACGGCTCGTCGTTCCTCATCCTCGACAAAGATGATCTCCGCGGCGGCCCCTCATCCTCCCCAATGACAACCTTCTTTCCTAGGGTGACATAATCTTCCGGAGTGTACCGTTTTGGAGCCTTACCCCTTGGATTCAACTGGTAAGCTGACCGTGGGGCTTGCTTGGAGGTATGCTTTGACTCAGAATTTTCTCGTCGTCGGGAATCTTCACAAACATGAACACATGAGATTACAAAAGTTGAAATAAGTAAGAACATGTTTTACATCAACAAAATAGTCCATACCTGCGCTTCTTCAGAAGAGGAGGATGTAGGGATTTCGCCTTCGCGGCAACCTAGCAAGTTGGCTAACCGCCGCATCTTTCGTGCAGCCACCAGAACATAATAGCGTACATTCAAAGTTGGTGATCATACCTTAATGAAATGCCGCAACGGTCCGATAGGCTTTTCATCTCTCCCGCTCTGGTCCCACATAACCTCGCACTCGTCAGCTGTTTTTTGGATCTCCGACCGCTGTGACAAACATAGCATACACAATTTAAGCGAGCACATGGCAATCTAGATGATGTACTAGTTAATGAGAGAATCCATTACCACGAAGTTCAGCTCGGAAGCAATAAAAGTTGATCTCCCTCTGCGAGCATAGGTGTCGTGCTGGCTTTACGCAACCTCATCGAACTCGATGGGGTCGTCCAAGATGTACTCAGCATACGCGTGCTTCACTAACTCGATACGCGTGTTTTCATGGAACCACTGGAGGTAGTTGTTGAAAGCGGCCAAGTCGTGAGGCACAATCTCCACAGGGCCAGCAGTCCGTGTCGCTCCCAAACAGTGTAGGAACGCTGCGACGTGGCCGCTATGATGAACTGGCCAATTTTTGATCTTTCTCTGCCGCTGCCTATCAAGCCTGCAAGAATCAAGAAGTTAGATTCTACCTCTTCTATCAAGAATCTTCCATCGCATGATTCCAGAAGTTTACCTATGAAGCGCCTTGTCCGTGTCTTGCCACTGAGGTGGGCACTCCTGATACAGCCCAAACTGTCTCATCACTCTGTGCGGCTGGTGGTGTTCAACAAGCCACATGCATATGAGTGGGCAGCGCATATGCCAGAACCGCGCCTCCTCCGTGCACTTGTGGTTGAGGTCAGGCATCCCCATGCCAATACGGTAGTAGGTACCATATGGCTCCCATTCCACCTGCACCATACAAATATTTCAGAATTTAGAACATGCCAGTAGAAACAATGAAAACTAGGATTGCAAAAGAGTGATCGGTTACCTGCTCAGCAGTAAGAGTGTCCAACTCCGCAGTGTACTGCCTGTACATGATCTTTGGATCGCTCGTCATCTCCGAAACATTGTCCCAAAGGTATGCCCAAGTTGGCTCCCGATCAGGGCTGTTCGGGTGATGAGGCCATGGCCTCTCGGGGAGTGTCCTAGGCCGCCCAACTGATATGCGGTCCCAGCTCCATACAGAAAGTAGGAGCAAGCTGATACGTCCAATTTGCATCACTATTTTGTATCATAATTTGCTGTTATTCATTGATATATTTCATATTGTGTCAACACCCGGATTTTTAAGTCCAGATGCCTATTATGCCATTCCTCGCAATCCCAGGAATATCGTTTTTGCGAGACATAATAGCTTGATATCACAACACATCATTTATTACAACACATAATCGTCTTACAACAAAGGATCACCTGATCCATTCTTAATACAACATAGTGGATCTAGAGATCCTATTACAAAACACATAGCGGAAGCGAAGTAACGGTCGTGGTCCATCTGTTCCAGCATGTTGACGTCAGGAGCGGTCCTAGTTGTCGTAGACGTTCCATCTTCCTCGTACAACTGTCCAACTTCATAGTCTGGCCATTTGAATAGCCAGGGACAAAGCCATGAGTACTTTTAAAGTACTCGCAAACTAATACTAGGGTAAGCATTATCAATTGTGGTAAAGGAATACTAAGCTCTAGGTTTATTTGCATAAAGCCAAGTTTATTTCATAAACATTTAGTAAAGATGCTTGAATCAAATAGACTATCTCAAGTGGGAACATTAGTGTCATTCCCACAACTCTGTTGTGGTCCAACTCAAAGTCACCATTCACCGGTCAACTTCAAGTCACCAGTCACATGTCACCTTTTTAAAAATGGTCTGATGACGGAACAGTATGGCCTTTCCAATCGTCCGTAACCGTGGACACGGCTATTCGAATAGTTCTACACTCTGAGGTCGTACACTTGTGCCACAATATTTGCAATAATCCGTCAGGGTTAACTGGCCCTGATTTATCATACTCCGTATGTGGACTACCAACCATAACCTTTCACTTATATACTCTAGTACAGGCACCTCTCCCCATGAGCTTGGCCTCCCAGTGAAAACCAACCTGTTAACCGGGAACTACACAGGGCTTGGGCCGGACAATTCACCTCAATCACGTCATTTCGCAATATCTCATATTGCTTCGGAGGCAGCCCTTGGCATAACCCCTATGACGCTTGTTTAGAGGGAACCCATACTAAAGCACATAAATTTCTAGTTAAGCCCGTACCCATTTTGGGTATTGTGGGGGTACTTTCAAAATTGGAATGGTATCGCATCCGAACCCAACCATCAGTTTTGTATCAAAAATCACCATCTTCTCTTGGTCATATTCACCTTCAAAGTCATTCAATGGAATGAACCATCATTCCAAGGTTTCAACTTCATTTCAAGTCACATGTTCCCATCTAGAGTAGTCCAAATTTTAATTGATTAGCGATAGCCAATATATGAGGGGTGCTATCTAGCTTTGAGGGGTGCCAATCTAAATCAAGTATTGTTCTACTCTAGACCAAGTGAATCATAAACCGAAAAGTAACTTTGATAAATAAAATCAAGTAAAGCTTATAAAGTAAAAACTTTGGGATAGGTTCATAAAGTAAAATGTAATGATGCCTTGCTCTAGTAGAGCTTTGCACCCTGATGGTTAGCAAGTTTATTAGCTTGCATTAGTCTAGCTTGCAAGAATGTTAGCTTGCTTGTAGGAGTAATATCAATATTAGCTTGCCTTGATTGGTGAAGTGATCAAAGTATTCTTCTTCTTCCTCTTGGTAGAATACCTCCTCCTCTTGATAGTCTCTGGTACTAGCGTCTATAAACGAATACGAGGATACAATCACCAAACAATACTTAAGTACTCTTAATTAGCCTTAGTGGCTCACACAATGATCTAGCATCACTACTTCACATTTATTACAAGATTATGCTTGGGTTTTCTTATTTAATAAGAGGAAAACAATTTCCTCTTATTGAAAAAGGAGTTAGGATTTCTCTTTAGTTTGTGAGAAAATAATTCCCTCTCATTGAATCTTCTTAAGATTTAATTCCTCTTATGAATAATATATGACCTAGGTTGACTAAAGTCAACCTCTTCATACTTATCATTTGAGGAAATGAGTTAAATGAGGTTCCATACCTCATGCAATTTAATAATAACATGGTAATGTTTTTTTAATGTCATCAAATAATTTAATATGAGGTTACTTAGACTATGATTACTACCTCATGTTGAATTACTTGAGAACAAGGTTTAAATGAGAGGGATATCTCTCATATGATTTAACACCTAGTGGTGATTTATTTAGAGGACTATTATTGAGGTGATTTAATATTCTTAAAATAACCAGGGATGATCCTATGTTGACCAAGGTCAACACTTCACATTTAGTATTTTGAGAAAGTGAGTTAAATGAGATCCATCATCTCATGTGATTTAATTAATTTAAATAACATATAGATTTAAGATTTATAAAAGAGCAAGCATGAGCCTAGGAAATTAAGGGTCAAAACATTACTTCATATTATTTGAGAAAGATGATTTAAATGAGGTAAGCACCTCATACTATTTTAGTAACACCTTGTAATGTTTTAATATTATTAATTAATTGAAGGTGAATTTTAATTGACCATGGGATCTACTTCTAATTTGGTTGAGGTAAAATGAGACCAAAGTCTATTATATGATTTAATAAATAGGTTTGAAATATTTAAATACTACTTATGAGAAGGATTAAGTATTTTCAAATATAAACCTATGGTTTATTAATATATGTGCTATTAATTCTCATTGCACTAGTTGGATTAATGACTTATGTGAGAAACTATATCTCAAATAAGTTACACTATCATCTAAATGATTAACCTCTCTAATTAACTTATTTGATCAAGGTCAGTACCTATTGTTGAATTACTTAGGATCACAATTTAAATGAGAGGTAAACCCCCATACTATTTAAATAATTCTATGTGTATGTATTAAATGAACTAGAAATGGCTCCATAGCCCTTTTTTAATTTAAATCCATGATCATGCAAAACAACTATGCTATATTTTTACCTAAACAATTAGATTATGTCAAATGTGATTTATTAGAGTTGGAATTAACTTAAAATCATTTCTAGATAATTTCTGATATTTATTTGAAGTCAGAAAAGTCCCTGCCTTGTTATTTTTATCATTTAAATTTAATTTCAAATTTGGACATGAGGCCAGTGGCATTGTTTAGATAATTTTATAAGCTTTCCGAATATATAAAATTTGCTAAATTTGGTTCAGTAGATTTTAAACTATTTGAATTTGAAGTAGACATCAGTATTGGATTCAGCTAAATTAATTAAACTCTGTTTGAATTTGTGGGCTGCACGGGAAAAGACTTTGGGCCGAAATGATTTGAATGAAGAAAACCGGCCCAGTAACGGCGCGGCTGGGTTTGAATTCGCGGGCAGCAGGAGGGGCGACGTGGCACTATCTGGAACGTCCAGGTGATCGGGCGGCTCACCTCCTCCGACGAGGTCCTAACCCTACCGGTGACAGCGAGGGTCGTCGGCGGCGTACCTGGGCTCCGGCAGGACTTGGCGAGGCGGGCGATCGAACGAGAAGACGATGGCGGGGCAGAGGGTGGTCGCAGGAGGTGCTGCGGTGGTCGGAGTCGTCGTCCCCGTCGAGCTACGGTGGCGGCAGACTCCGATGAAATTCCGGCGACGGCGAGCTTAATTGGAGAGGGGAGGTGGTCGAGGATGCTCAGAGAGGAGAGGGGAAGCGAATGGTGTGAGGAGATCGTCCAGGAGTGGCCTCCTTTTATAGGGGGTCGAGGTGCTGCGGGGGTGCCGTGGAGTTCGTCGACGGCCATGGCGCTCCAGGGCGCGAAGGGGCAAGCTAGAGGGCGCAGGGCGTAGGCGTCGTCTAGGCGGAGCTGGCGCGCGTGCTGGCGCAGCAAGGAGAGGACGATGGCAGGCTGGCGTCGCTCGAGTGCGGGCAGTACGTGCGCGGCAGGGTGGCGATCATGGCGACGGCTAGGGTGTACGCGCGGGCTATCGAGCATGTCCAGGGGGTAGAGGTAGGGGTGGTGAGCATGCGTGCCAAGGGAGAGAGGGAGAGAAGGACTAGCGCGACGGGTCGACGGCGTGCTCTGGCGTGTCCAGGGTGGTGCTGGTGCACGCTCACCGCGTGCCTGGCACGTTTCTGGGCGCGTCTGGGCACGCGCGTTCCGGCCAATGGGGTGCATGGGCGATCGATCAAACGGTACTGGCGTGATCCTGGTGCTCCAGAGATGCTTGAAGACAAGGGGAAGAGTTGAGATGGAGGCCTGAGATAGGGATGCCCAAAGGTGGCCGGGGTACACGGCATAGCTTTGTTTTAGGGTTTTTCTTCTCCCTCCTCTCACTTTACTTGATCAGGGCTAGCACTAGGGTGAAGCAGGGGTCGTAGGGGAGTGCAATGATCAAAGTTAAAAGAGGTTTAGTGAAGAAACCAGTGGGTAATAGGGTGACACACAATTCTGGATTGTTGCATGCAAGGTGTTCGGGCAAATGTCCGCAAGAACTTTTCTTTTGAGTTTTGAAATTCTTTTTGGTGAACCTCCTTTATATAATTAATGTGAAGTATTGGTGGTGGTGGTACTCAATTTAGTCAAGGTTTGTGAGATTTCAAATTTGGGGTTGATCTTCACATTAATTCAAAGTCCTCTCTTGTCCCTGTCTTTCTGGTCAACCTAGTCAACATTAGCAGAGATGGTCAACATGAAAGTTGTTGACCTTGACATGGTCTTGGATGACATGGTCATAGTTGACCAAGTTTAGTTTAGGATTTGAGAATTGCAGGGGGGTAAAGTAGTGAAGATTTTATAAAGTGACAAAATGACCATTATCACATGTATGTTGATTTTGAGTTTTGCTTTGATTTAATTCTTGATCCAATGATGCAATTGTGTTAGTTTATCATATTGAAGTATTTTAGAAACAATGGGGCAAGCAATTTTGGCCTTGGTGGGGGATTTGCATTTTGGCATATGTGTATGTGAGTGAATTTTGGGAAATCTCTCCCTATTTGATTTCTCTCCATTTGATTTGACTTTGGTTGACTCTAATGTGGTTCTTATGAGTTTAGAAACATTTTAAAAGTATTGAAACTAAATCAAAGGTTCTTGTTCAAAGATTTGCAAATTTGGCCTTAACACATAAGAAATGAGGTGTCCAATCTTAATAAACTTGCAAAGGGTTTATCTTGCTTCACTTGGACATGTGTTAGGGTTCATTTAGTGTTATATGGGGTTTATAGATGGTTTCACACCATTTGGTCATGGTTTAGGGACATAGGTCAAAGTTTGGTGAATTGGCTATGTGGCACATAGGCTTATATGCATATGTGGTATTTTATTTTTATTTTGACTTGGTTTGACCCAATTGGTTTTGGTTGAATGTTGAAATGATATATGGGGGTGATCCAACCATTTACACAAGTCCTAGGGTTAGTTTTCTTAAATTCACATATTTGCTATTTAGCTCTCATATGCCTCTATGGCATTTTTAGTTTTCTTTTTATTCTTTTTGGTTTCAACCTAGAGATGATTTAAGAAGTACTATATAAGGTTTATAAAGCTTTTCCAATCCTTTAAGTAAAGTGAAAAGGTCTAGGATAAATATTTATAATTGTAGCCATAGGCACATATGCCTTTTTCTTATTTAATTTCCTTTTATTTTATTTTCACTAGAATGATGAGAAGAGGGGTGAGTCTTTAGGGTTTATGATTGTTTCAAATACTAGTAAAAAGCAATCATGGCAATAGCACAAGGATTATGCAAGATTATTATGTATCAATCTTAATTTAATAAAAGTTTTTGTTGGTTCCAAAATTTGGAACTAGGGAACTTTGTTTGTTTTGTGTTGTATTTTCTGGGATGTTACAAACCCTTCCTTAAACAAATCTCGTCCCGAGATTTTAAGAGGAGTTAGGTTCCTAAGAGAGATTGAGCATTTTAATTAACAGGAAGGCATACTTGTCGGGTCTGGGGTGCTTCCGAGCTTCTGGCGTCATGTGGTAGAAACTGTGGTTGTTGTTGGTTCCTTCTACTGCGCGGCGTTGTTCTGGGCAGGTGTAGCGGTGTTGGCGGCAATCTTGGCAAGCTTCTTGGGGCATTCTTTGGAAAAGTGGCCCACAACTCCACATTCATAACAGTTTACCGTTGATTTGTCCTTCGGGCGACGGGGATAGCATTGCTTCCAGTTCTCGGGCCAGTGTTTGTGTTGGTGTTGTTCCCATTGTTGTTGTGGCTGTTGGGGTTGCGGTTGTTATTGTTGTTGCCTCCGGGCTTCGGGGTCCTTCGTGGTTGTTGTGTATTTGGGGCGATAAGTGAGCAGGTGGCCGGTTGTTTCGGGGTAAATCCTCTAGAGGAGTTATTGCGGTGCTTCGGGTATGGTGGGGTCCTCTGGTTCATCATTCTGCGCTTGCGGTTCTCATTAGCCTGATGCAGCTTTCCTTCCATCTGTATGGCTGAGTCCACTAGGGCTTCGAGGTCAGCGAACGGAATATTCACTAACACTGTTTGCATCTCGTCATGCAGTCCGTTCAAAAATCTTTCCTTTCTCTTCTCATTGGTGTCGGTCTCATCCGGGGCGTACCTTGACAGCGTGAGAAACCTGTCGCGGTATTCCACCACGGACATTCTTCCTTGCTTGAGTTCGCGGAACTCGTCTCTCATTTTCTTGATTAATCCTTGGGGCACATGGTACTTGCTGAACTTCAGCTTGAAGTCTTCCCATGTCATCATTTGTCCCGCATTCATTGCACGGGCACTAGTCCACCAGGCTCTTGCAGGTCCTGACAGGTAGTGGGTGGCAAACAGTACTTTTTCTGCGGCTTCAACTCCCGCAACTTCAAGGTTGTTCTCTATTGTTTGAAGCCAATCATCAGCATCGAGGGTTCTTCGGTTTTGCTGAACATTGGAGGGTTAGTGTTCTGGAAATTCTTCAGCTTTGACCCAGGGTGGTCGTGGTTTCCATGGCCTTGATTGTTCTGAGCTATCTGTTGTAGGGCAGCTAGGTTTGCTTGGCGTTCAGCTCTTTCGGCTTCCCGGTCTGCCATCATCGTCTGTAGTAGTTGCATCATGGCATCCGAGGTGGTGTTGCGGTTCGGTGGGGCCATCTGATTATGTAGATATATCATGAGGTAAGAGGGAATTTTCTATGGCTTATTTTGAGTTAAGTTTAAACTTAAACTTAAGATATTTTCAGGATGATTATAACGCCTAGTTTATTTATTCACAAACATCACACATTACAAGCTAAAGCACTAAGGGTTTTAAGAACCCTTCTTCCACAATCTACAATACATGGTGCGGGATACAACTCACACCTACGTAAGTGAAGCTAGTGAAGCTATTCCTCAGGGTCTTCATCCACATCGATGGGAATGATCCCATCCTCTGCAGCCTCCAGAAACTCGTAGTCTTCCTCATCGGTGAACTCGTCATCCTCAAAGTCGTTGTCATCACTCAGGAAGTCATCGCCTCCCTGAATGTCTTCTCCATCTTCCTCCATCTCCTGGATCTGGTCCTGCTGTGTCCGGACAGTCACCTCTAAGGTGCGAATCTTCTCGCGAAGACGGGTGATAGTAGCGACATTCTTGGCGCGCTGCAGGCGAAGTGACCGGCGGTCCTTGGCGAGTAGGATGGCGTCAGCATGATGAGCCAAAGCCATCTGAGCACGGTGGGAGTGAACACGTGTCAACTCCAGGTCCTTCCGGGTCTCATGAAGCATAAAGTCCAAATGCTGCACATGGATCTTGAGCACCGGGTGCGAAGAGAGTGCCATGGGTTCCCCCATGGTGTCGTGCCTCGCGAAGTGGGCGAAGCGGCTTCCCCGGAGTGCGGCGATGTTCTGTCCACACACCCGAGCAAGTCCCTCCTGAAGGGCGTGAGCAAGACCGTCCACCCAGCTGTATGCCTTGAAGGAGAAAAGGATCCTCTCCGAGATGGGAGGTTCCGAGCTTCCCTTCAAATCAGCGGTGATCATCCACTGCTGTTCCCCAGCCGGGGTGTTGTGGATCCGGACTCCGTGAACTGGGGAGGTGGGCGTTCGAGCCTCTCGGACACTAGGTACAAGTCGCGCTCAAACACCAGACTGCCTCCGTTTTCCAGATCGTAGGTCTCCGTCTGGACGTAAGGCTCCATCTGAAGGTGAAATGGATAAGTAAGTTAGAGATGTGAACAAGTGTGACAAAATTTTAAATGGATTGATAAGGAGGTGCATGGCTCATTATTTTTAAGAAGATTTGGTAGAGAAGAAAATAAATAAGTTTTTCACAAATACTCACTTCATTTGTTTTAGAAACTAAAATTTTCCGAACGTCCATCCTAACTAGGGTCTCCTAAGGTCAAACAATGGCTCTGATACCAACTTGTCAACACCCGGATTTTTAAGTCCAGATGCCTATTATGCCATTCCTCGCAATCCCAGGAATATTGTTTTTGCGAGACATAATAGCTTGATATCACAACACATCATTTATTACAACACATAATCGTCTTACAACAAAGGATCACCTGATCCATTCTTAATACAACATAGTGGATCTAGAGATCCTATTACAAAACACATAGCGGAAGCGAAGTAACGGTCGTGGTCCATCTGTTCCCAGCAACTGTTGACGTCAGGAGCGGTCCTAGTTGTCGTAGACGTTCTGTCCATCTTCCTCGTACAACTGTCAACTTCATAGTCTGGCCATTTGAATAGCCAGGGACAAAGCCATGAGTACTTTTAAAGTACTCACAAACTAATACTAGGGTAAGCATTATCAATTGTGGTAAAGGAATACTAAGCTCTAGGTTTATTTGCATAAAGCCAAGTTTATTTCATAAACATTTAGTAAAGATGCTTGAATCAAATAGACTATCTCAAGTGGGAACATTAGTGTCATTCCCACAACTCTGTTGTGGTCCAACTCAAAGTCACCATTCACCGGTCAACTTCAAGTCACCAGTCACATGTCACCTTTTTAAAATGGTCTGATGACGGAACAGTATGGCCTTTCCAATCGTCCGTAACCGTGGACACGGCTATTCGAATAGTTCTACACTCTGCAGAGGTCGTACACTTGTGCCACAATATTTGCAATAATCCGTCAGGGTTAACTGGCCCTGATTTATCATACTCCGTATGCGGACTACCAACCATAACCTTTCACTTATATACTCTAGTACAGGCACCTCTCCCCATGAGCTTGGCCTCCCGGTGAAAACCAACCTGTTAACCCGGGAACTGCACAGGGCTTGGGCCGGACAATTCACCTCAATCACGTCATTTCGCAATATCTCATATTGCTTCGGAGGCAGCCCTTGGCATAACCCCTATGACGCTTGTTTAGAGGGAACCCATACTAAAGCACATAAATTTCTAGTTAAGCCCGTACCCATTTTGGGTATTGTGGGGGTACTTTCAAAATTGGAATGGTATCGCATCCGAACCCAACCATCAGTTTTGTATCAAAAATCACCATCTTCTCTTGGTCATATTCACCTTCAAAGTCATTCAATGGAATGAACCATCATTCCAAGGTTTCAACTTCATTTCAAGTCACATGTTCCCATCTAGAGTAGTCCAAATTTTAATTGATTAGCGATAGCCAATATATGAGGGGTGCTATCTAGCTTTGAGGGGTGCCAATCTAAATCAAGTATTGTTCTACTCTAGACCAAGTGAATCATAAACCGAAAAGTAACTTTGATAAATAAAATCAAGTAAAGCTTATAAAGTAAAAACTTTGGGATAGGTTCATAAAGTAAAATGTAATGATGCCTTGCTCTAGTAGAGCTTTGCACCCTGATGGTTAGCAAGTTTATTAGCTTGCATTAGTCTTGCTTGCAAGAATGTTAGCTTGCTTGTAGGAGTAATATCAATATTAGCTTGCCTTGATTGGTGAAGTGATCAAAGTATTCTTCTTCTTCCTCTTGGTAGAATACCTCCTCCTCTTGATAGTCTCCGGTACTAGCGTCTATAAACGAATACGAGGATACAATCACCAAACAATACTTAAGTACTCTTAATTAGCCTTAGTGGCTCACACAATGATCTAGCATCACTACTTCACATTTATTACAAGATTATGCTAGGGTTTTCTTATTTAATAAGAGGAAAACAATTTCCTCTTATTGAAAAAGGAGTTAGGATTTCTCTTTAGTTTGTGAGAAAATAATTCCCTCTCATTGAATCTTCTTAAGATTTAATTCCTCTTATGAATAATATATGACCTAGGTTGACTAAAGTCAACCTCTTCATACTTATCATTTGAGGAAATGAGTTAAATGAGGTTCCATACCTCATGCAATTTAATAATAACATGGTAATGTTTTTTTAATGTCATCAAATAATTTAATATGAGGTTACTTAGACTATGATTACTACCTCATGTTGAATTACTTGAGAACAAGGTTTAAATGAGAGGGATATCTCTCATATGATTTAACACCTAGTGGTGATTTATTTAGAGGACTATTATTGAGGTGATTTAATATTCTTAAAATAACCAGGGATGATCCTATGTTGACCAAGGTCAACACTTCACATTTAGTATTTTGAGAAAGTGAGTTAAATGAGATCCATCATCTCATGTGATTTAATTAATTTAAATAACATATAGATTTAAGATTTATAAAAGAGCAAGCATGAGCCTAGGAAATTAAGGGTCAAAACATTACTTCATATTATTTGAGAAAGATGATTTAAATGAGGTAAGCACCTCATACTATTTTAGTAACACCTTGTAATGTTTTAATATTATTAATTAATTGAAAGTGAATTTTAATTGACCATGGGATCTACTTCATATTAATTTGGTTGAGGTAAAATGAGACCAAAGTCTATTATATGATTTAATAAATAGGTTTGAAATATTTAAATACTACTTATGAGAAGGATTAAGTATTTTCAAATATAAACCTATGGTTTATTAATATATGTGCTATTAATTCTCATTGCACTAGTTGGATTAATGACTTATGTGAGAAACTATATCTCAAATAAGTTACACTATCATCTAAATGATTAACCTCTCTAATTAACTTATTTGATCAAGGTCAGTACCTATTGTTGAATTACTTAGGATCACAATTTAAATGAGAGGTAAACCCCCATACTATTTAAATAATTCTATGTGTATGTATTAAATGAACTAGAAATGGCTCCATAGCCCTTTTTTAATTTAAATCCATGATCATGCAAAACAACTATGCTATATTTTTACCTAAACAATTAGATTATGTCAAATGTGATTTATTAGAGTTGGAATTAACTTAAAATCATTTCTAGATAATTTCTGATATTTATTTGAAGTCAGAAAAGTCCCTGCCTTGTTATTTTTATCATTTAAATTTAATTTCAAATTTGGACATGAGGCCAGTGGCATTGTTTAGATAATTTTATAAGCTTTCCGAATATATAAAATTTGCTAAATTTGGTTCAGTAGATTTTAAACTATTTGAATTTGAAGTAGACATCAGTATTGGATTCAGCTAAATTAATTAAACTCTGTTTGAATTTGTGGGCTGCGCGGGAAAAGACTTTGGGCCGAAATGATTTGAATGAAGAAAACCGGCCCAGTAACGGCGCGGCTGGGTTTGAATTCGCGGGCAGCAGGCGGGGCGACGTGGCACTATCTGGAACGTCCAGGTGATCGGGCGGCTCACCTCCTCCGACGAGGTCCTAACCCTACCGGTGACAGCGAGGGTCGTCGGCGGCGTACCTGGGCTCCGGCAGGACTTGGCGAGGCGGGCAATCGAACGAGAAGACGATGGCGGGGCAGAGGGTGGTCGCAGGAGGTGCTGCGGTGGTCGGAGTCGTCGTCCCCGTCGAGCTACGGTGGCGGCAGACTCCGATGAAATTCCGGCGACGGCGAGCTTAATTGGAGAGGGGAGGTGGTCGAGGATGCTCAGAGAGGAGAGGGGAAGCGAATGGTGTGAGGAGATCGTCCAGGAGTGGCCTCCTTTTATAGGGGGTCGAGGTGCTGCGGGGGTGCCGTGGAGTTCGTCGACGGCCATGGCGCTCCAGGGCGCGAAGGGGCAAGCTAGAGGGCGCAGGGCGTAGGCGTCGTCTAGGCGGAGCTGGCGCGCGTGCTGGCGCAGCAAGGAGAGGACGATGGCAGGCTGGCGTCGCTCGAGTGCGGGCAGTACGTGCGCGCAGGGTGGCGATCATGGCGACGGCTAGGGTGTACGCGCGGGCTATCGAGCATGTCCAGGGGGTAGAGGTAGGGGTGGTGAGCATGCGTGCCAAGGGAGAGAGGGAGAGAAGGACTAGCGCGACGGGTCGACGGCGTGCTCTGGCGTGTCCAGGGTGGTGCTGGTGCACGCTCACCGCGTGCCTGGCACGTTTCTGGGCGCGTCTGGGCACGCGCGTTCCGGCCAATGGGGTGCATGGGCGATCGATCAAACGGTACTGGCGTGATCCTGGTGCTCCAGAGATGCTTGAAGACAAGGGGAAGAGTTGAGATGGAGGCCTAGGATAGGGATGCCCAAAGGTGGCCGGGGTACACGGCATAGCTTTGTTTTAGGGTTTTTCTTCTCCCTCCTCTCACTTTACTTGATCAGGGCTAGCACTAGGGTGAAGCAGGGGTCGTAGGGGAGTGCAATGATCAAAGTTAAAAGAGGTTTAGTGAAGAAACCAGTGGGTAATAGGGTGACACACAATTCTGGATTATTGCATGCAGGGTGTTCGGGCAAATGGCCGCAAGAACTTTTCTTTTGAGTTTTGAAATTCTTTTTGGTGAACCTCCTTTATATAATTAATGTGAAGTATTGGTGGTGGTGGTACTCAATTTAGTCAAGGTTTGTGAGATTTCAAATTTGGGGTTGATCTTCACATTAATTCAAAGTCCTCTCTTGTCCCTGTCTTTCTGGTCAACCTAGTCAACATTAGCAGAGATGGTCAACATGAAAGTTGTTGACCTTGACATGGTCTTGGATGACATGGTCATAGTTGACCAAGTTTAGTTTAGGATTTGAGAATTGCAGGGGGTAAAGTAGTGAAGATTTTATAAAGTGACAAAATGACCATTATCACATGTATGTTGATTTTGAGTTTTGCTTTGATTTAATTCTTGATCCAATGATGCAATTGTGTTAGTTTATCATATTGAAGTATTTTAGAAACAATGGGGCAAGCAATTTTGGCCTTGGTGGGGGATTTGCATTTTGGCATATGTGTATGTGAGTGAATTTTGGGAAATCTCTCCCTATTTGATTTCTCTCCATTTGATTTGACTTTGGTTGACTCTAATGTGGTTCTTATGAGTTCAGAAAATTTTTAGAAGTATTGAAACTAAATCAAAGGTTCTTGTTCAAAGATTTGCAAATTTGGCCTTAACACATAAGAAATGAGGTGTCCAATCTTAATAAACTTGCAAAGGGTTTATCTTGCTTCACTTGGACATGTGTTAGGGTTCATTTAGTGTTATATGGGGTTTATAGATGGTTTCACACCATTTGGTCATGGTTTAGGGACATAGGTCAAAGTTTGGTGAATTGGCTATGTGGCACATAGGCTTATATGCATATGTGGTATTTTATTTTTATTTTGACTTGGTTTGACCCAATTGGTTTTGGTTGAATGTTGAAATGATATATGGGGGTGATCCAACCATTTACACAAGTCCTAGGGTTAGTTTTCTTAAATTCACATATTTGCTATTTAGCTCTCATATGCCTCTATGGCATTTTTAGTTTTCTTTTTATTCTTTTTGGTTTCAACCTAGAGATGATTTAAGAAGTACTATATAAGGTTTATAAAGCTTTTCCAATCCTTGAAGTAAAGTGAAAAGGTCTAGGATAAATATTTATAATTGTAGCCATAGGCACATATGCCTTTTTCTTATTTAATTTCCTTTTATTTTATTTTCACTAGAATGATGAGAAGAGGGGTGAGTCTTTAGGGTTTATGATTGTTTCAAATACTAGTAAAAAGCAATCATGGCAATAGCACAAGGATTATGCAAGATTATTATGTATCAATCTTAATTTAATAAAAGTTTTTGTTGGTTCCAAAATTTGGAACTAGGGAACTTTGTTTGTTTTGTGTTGTATTTTCTGGGATGTTACAAACCCTTCCCCTTAAACAAATCTCGTCCGAGATTTTAAGAGGAGTTAGGTTCCTAAGAGAGATTGAGCATTTTAATTAACAGGAAGGCATACTTGTCTGGGGTGCTTCCGAGCTTCAGCAGTCATGTGGTAGAAACGGCGTGGTTGTTGTTGGTTCCTTCTACCTGCGAAGCGGCGTTGTTGCTGGGCAGGTGTAGCGGTGTTGGCGGCAATCTTGGCAAGCTTCTTGGGGCATTCTTTGGAAAAGTGGCCCACAACTCCACATTCATAACAGTTTACCGTTGATTTGTCCTTCGGGGCGACGGGGATAGCATTGCTTCCAGTTCTCGGGCCAGTGTTTGTGTTGGTGTTGTTCCCATTGTTGTTGTGGCTGTTGGTTCCAAAATTTGGAACTAGGGAACTTTGTTTGTTTTGTGTTGTATTTTCTGGGATGTTACATATTGGGACACAATACTTATGTTATTTCATCTATTTTGCATGTTTCATCATTATTGGAGGATCAAGCACCGGAGCCAGGATTCTGCTGGAAAAAGCACCGTCAGAACGCAATATTTCGGAAGATCAACTGTGGAAGGAAATTTCACGTAAATTCCTATTTTTCCAGATGACGGAGGGAGCCGAAGGGGGAGAAGAGGGGACCCAAGGTGGGCCAGACCATAGGCGGCGCGGCCCATGGCCTGGCCGCGCCACCTTGTGGTATGGGGGCCCCACAGCCTCTTTCGCCTCCTTTTCTTCGCGTACTCCTTCGTCCGAAAACCTAAGCCACGAGAGGACCTCACGAAGGGTTACGCCGCCTGCGGGGCGGAGAACACCAGAGAGAAAGAGCTCTCCGGCGGACAGGAATCCGGGGAAATTCCCTCGGAGGGGGAAATCGACGCCATCGTCATCGTCATCGAGCGGGACATCATCTCCATCATCATCATCATCATCTCCACCATCTACACCGCCATCACCACCGCTGCACCTCGTCACCGCTGCACCTCGTCACCGCTGTAACAATTTGGGTTAAATCTTGATTGTATGATAGGGGAAACTCTCCCGGCATTATTCTCTACTTGTTATAGATGCTATTGAGTGAAACCATTGAACCAAGGTTTATGTTCAGATTGTTATTCATCATCATATCACCTCTGATTGTATTCCATATGATGTCTCGTGAGTAGTTCGTTTAGTTCTTGAGGACATGGGTGAAGTCTAAATGCTAGTAGTGAATTATGGTTGAGTAATATTCAATGTTATGATATTTAAGTTGTGGTGTCATTCTTCTAGTGGTGTCGTGTGAACGTCGACTACACGACACTTCACCATTTATGGGCCTAGGGGAGTGCATATTGTATTCGGTTGCTAATTGCGGGGTTGCCGGAGTGACAGAAACCTAAGCCCCGTTAGTATATCGATGCAAGAGGGATCGCAGGATCTCAGAGTTTAAGGCTGTGGTTAGATTTATCTTAATTACTTTCTTGTAGTTGCGGATGCTTGCAAGGGGTATAATCACAAGTATGTATTAGTCCTAGGAAGGGCGGTGCATTAGCATAGGTTCACCCACACAACACTTATCAAAACAATGAAGATTATTAAGCCACATGAAGCGAAAGTACTAGACTAAAATCCCCGTGTGTCCTCAAGAACGTTTGGTCAATATAAGTAAACAAACCGGCTTGTCCTTTGTGCTAAAAAGGATTGGGCCACTCGCTGCAATTATTTCTCTCGCATTTTATTTACTTGTACTTTATTTATCGCAATATCAAAACCCCGAATACTTGTCGTGAGCATTTACAGTGAATCCTTCATCGAAACTGCTTGTCAACACCTTCTGCTCCTCATTGGGTTCGACACTCTTATTTATCGAAAGTACTACGATACACCCCCTATACTTGTGGGTCATCAAGACTATTTTCTGGCGTTGCCGGGGAGTGAAGCGCTATTGGTAAGCGGAATTGGTAAGGAAAACCTTTACTGTTTGTGCTGATTTTATTTCTTTGCTGCTATAAGTCATTATGGAGAGATCTTCTCTTCAATTTCTATTTGGGAAATCTACTACTACTGCAACGGTAGTGGATGAAGCGCCAGGTGAGGAAGTAGTACCATATAAAATACCTATGAAAATTATTGAACGTGTTATGGATAACCGCTATGAAGGGGATGGAACTGTCCATCCTGGTGATCATTTATTGTTTTTGCATGAATTATGCGGGTTATTCAAATGTGCAGGTATTTCTATGAATGAAGTTAGGAAGAAACTATTCACTATATCGCTGTCTGGTAAAGCGGCGCACTGGTATAAATTGCTGAAGAATGGTGATTCTATTGATTGGGAGGACATTGTGCCTTTATTTTATTCCAAATTTTATCCTCCAAGTGAAATTCACAAAGATCGGAACCGCATATATAATTTCTGGCCTCATGATGGAGAGAGTATTGCCCAAGCTTGGGGAGATTGAAGTCTTTAATGCTCAAATGCCCCATTCATGAGCTTCCTGGTAATGTTATTATTGATAATTTCTATGCAAGACTTTCTTTTCAAGACAAGACCTTGCTGGATACTTCTTGTTCTGGATCATTCACACGCAAGAAAGAAGAGTTTAAAAGGGACCTTCTTGATCGGATCCAAGAAAATACTGAAGGATGGGAGAACGACAAAGATAGAGAATCAGGTATAATTTATGATTATAAATGCATTGAAGCTTTTATGGATACTGATAAATTTTGTAATATGAGTGCTACATATGGTCTTGATTCCCAAGTTGTTGCAAATCTTTATAAAGCTTTTGCCTCTCATTATGAACTGCCTAAGAAGAATTTTGATAAGTATCATGAACCGTATAAAGATAAAGTTGATTCATCTGTAAACAAATGTGTAGTGATTGAAACTGTTGATAATGTTATTCCTGAAGCTTATATTGAAAAAACTCCTTTCCCTGCTAAAATGAAGGAGTACTCTGTCATATCTAGTGCTGTTAATAAAAGTGAAAAGAAACCTAAAGAACCTGAAGAACAAATTAAAATTGAACCTGCTGTTGCAATAGTTAAAGATCTTGTGACTGAAAATGTGGAGGATGGTCATATTATTTTCGTGAAGATGCTTCTAATATTGTTTCACATCCTAATAAATCCAAACAAGTTAGTGTTCCTATGCTATCTGTTAGAATTGGTGATCATTGCTATTATGGTTTATGTGATATTGGTGCAAGTGTTAGTGCTATACCTTATGAGCTTTACACGGAGATTATGCACGAAATTGGTTCTTGTGAACTTGAAGATATTGATGTGGTTATTCATCTGGCTAATAGAGAAACTATTTCTCCAATTGGTATTGTTCGAGATGTGGAAGTTCTATGTGGTAAGATTAAATATCCTGCTGACTTTTTGGTACTTGGTTCTGCTGCTAGTGATCATTGTCCTATCATTTTTGGTAGACCTTTTCTAAATACTTGTGGAGCTATTATAGATTGTAAGAAAGAGAAAATTTTGACTAGATTTGCTGGTGAACCTTATGAATTTAACTTTTCTAAATTTACCAAAACTCCTTATAAAGCTGACTTGCCTAGTAATGATTTTAAAATGGAGCAGTGTGCATCTATTGTTCTTGTTCCTAATAATCCTTTGCAGCAACATTTGGAGAATAGTGAAAGTGAAGCTTTTAGGAAAGAAAGAGATGAGCTTGAGGAAATTTTTCTTCGTCAACCTATTCTCAAGCATGATTTACCGGTGGAAGATTTGGGTACAACACCGCCACCAAAGGAAGATCATGTTTTTGATTTAAAGCCTTTACCTGATAATCTTAAATATGCTCATATTGATGATAAGAAAATATATCCTGTTATTATTAGTTCTAAGCTTTCAGAGATTGAGGAAGAAAGGTTATTGGAAATATTGAAGAAAACGAGGAGCTATTGGCTATACTCTTGATGATTTGAAAGGGATTTCTCCTTCTATTTGCCAACATGCTATTAATATGGAAGAAGATGCGAAGCTTGTTGTTGAACATCAACGTCGTCTAATTCCGAAGATGAAAGAGGTGGTAAGGAACGAGGTATTAAAACTTCTTGAAGCTGGTATTATATATCCTATTGCTGATAGTAGATGGGTTAGTCCTGTGCATTGTGTTCCTAAGAAAGGAGGAATGACTGTTGTGCCTAATGATAATGATGAGCTTATTCCTCAAAGAATAGTTGTAGGGTATAGAATGTGCATTGATTTTCGAAAAGTTAATAAAGTTACTAAGAAAGATCATTACCCTTTACCCTTTATTGATCAAATGCTAGAAAGGTTATCTAAAAATACTCATTTTGCTTTCTTGATGGTTATTCTGGGTTTTCACAAATTGCTGTTAAAGCTAAAGATCAAGAGAAAACCACGTTTACTTGTCCTTATGGAACTTATGCTTATAGGCGTATGCCTTTTGGTTTATGTAATGCCCCTGCTACTTTTCAAAGATGCATGTCTGCTATTTTTCATGGTTTTTGTGAAAGTATTGTAGAAGTGTTCATGGATGATTTTTCTGTCTATGGGATAATTGCTTGCGAAACCTCGATAAAGTTTTGCAGAGATGTGAAGAAACTAACCTTGTTCTTAATTGGGAGAAATGCCACTTTATGGTTAATGAAGGAATTGTATTGGGACATAAAATTTCCGAGAGAGGTATTGAAGTTGATAGAGCTAAAGTTGAAGCAATTGAGAAGATGCCCTATCCGAGGGATGTTAAAGGTATTCGTAGTGTTCTTGGTCATGCTGGGTTTTATAGGAGATTTATTAAAGATTTCTCTAAAATTTCAAAGCCTCTTACTAATCTTCTTCAAAAAGATGTACCTTTTGTTTTTGATGATGATTGTAAGGAAGCTTTTGAAACTCTAAAGAAAGCCTTAACAACTGCTCCTGTAGTCGAACCTCCTGATTGGAATTTGCCTTTTGAAATTATGTGTGATTCTAGTGATTTTGCTGTAGGCGCTGTTCTTGGACAGCGGGTAGATAAAAAATTAAATGTTATTCATTATGCTAGTAAGACTCTTGATGCTGCTCAAAGAAATTATGCTACAACTGAAAAGGAATTGTTAGCTGTAGTCTTTGCTTGTGATAAGTTTAGACCCTATATTGTTGATTCGAAAGTTACAATTCATACTGATCATGCTGCAATTAGATACCTTATGACAAAGAAAGATGCTAAGCCAAGGCTTATTAGATGGGTATTTCTGTTGCAAGAATTTGATTTACATATTATAGATAGGAAAGGTGCTGATAATCCTGTTGCTGATAATTTGTCTAGATTGGAAAATATTGCTTATGATCCTGTTAATGATAGTTTTCCAAATGAACAATTGGCTGTAATAAAGGTGAGCTCGCGAGAGAGCCCTTGGTATGCAGATTATGCTAACTTTATTGTTTTGAAGTATTTGCCTCCAACCTTTTCAGCTCAGCAAAGGAGGAAATTTTTTATGACTTGAGGCATTATTTTTGGGATGACCCACACTTATATAAAGAAGGAGTGGATGGTATTATGCGAAGATGTGTTCCTGAATATGAACAACAGGAGATTTTGAGTAAATGTCATGGTAGTGTTTATGGAGGACATCACGCTGGAGATAGAACCGCGCAAAAGGTTCTACAATCAGGTTTTTATTGGCCAACACTCTTCAAAGATGCAAGGAAGTTTATTTTATCTTGTGATGAATGTCAAAGAGTTGGTAATATCTCTAGACGCAATGAAATGCCTATGAATTATACTCTTGTTATTGAACCATTCGATTGTTGGGGATTCGACTTCATGGGTCCTTTCCCTTCTTCAGAAGGTAACACTCATATACTTGTCGCTGTTGATTATGTTACTAAATGGGTAGAAGCTATACCCACAAAAAGTTGATGGTGAGACCTCTTTAAAAATGCTTTTAGATATTATTTTTCCTAGATTTGGAGTACCTAGATATATTATAACTGATGGAGGTTCTCATTTTATTCATGGAGGTTTTAGAAAAACTCTTGCTAAGTATGGTATTAATCATAGAATTGCTTCCGCTTATCACCCTCAAACTAGTGGTCAAGTAGAATTATCAAATAGAGAGATTAAAGCTATCTTAGGTAAGACTGTTAATAAATCTAGAAAGAATTGGGCTAGCAAATTGAAAGAAGCACTATGGGCTTATAGAACTGCTTATAAAAATCCTATGGGGATGTCACCTTATAAAATGGTTTATGGAAAAGCTTGACATTTACCTTTAGAACTAGAGCACAAAGCTTATTGGGCTGTTAGAGAACTAAATAAAGATCCTAAATTAGCCGGTAATAAGAGGTTGTTGCAATTAAGTTCTCTAGATGAATGGAGAAGTGAAGCTTATGAAAATGCTAAACTCTTTAAAGAAAAAGTTAAGAAGTGGCATGATAGAAGGATCATTAAAAGAGAGTTTAATGTTGGAGATAAAGTTCTATTGTATCGGTCTCGTCTCATATTCTTTGCAGGGAAATTACTCTCGAAGTGGGAAGGACCATATGTTGTTGAGGAGGTGTATCGTTCAGGAGCAATTAAAATTAGCTCTCTCCAAGGCAATGCCACACAAGTGGTGAATGGACAAAGACTCAAGCATTATATCTCGGGTGATTCTTATAATGTTGATGTTGATATTATTCAAGTGGAAACACCGGAGGCCTTCATCAAAGGACAAATTGACAGTCCGCCAGAACTCGACTTTGAATAGGTAACAGTACAGGTAATAAAAAGTCCGCGTTTACCTTTCGGAACATTATTTCTGCTGTTTTTAGGAAATATGAAAAATTATGAGTTCGAAACGGAGTGGAAAGGACGCACGAGGGCGTGCCACCATAGGCCGGCGCGGCCTGACCTGGCCCGCGCCGACCTATGGTATGGCCGCCTCGTTGCCTTTCGACTCTGGTTTGATCTGGTACTTTCCTTATGTCGTGAAAATTTTTGCTATATAATCCCCGGACCCCTGGAGGTCCGTAATATCGTTTCTCGTCGAGTTTTGTTTCGAGCTGTTTGCGGGATGCGCGGATCTAGATCCACCATGTCCTCGTCGGGAACTCAGAAGGACAGTTTCTTTGAGGACGTCGTCAACCCGTACGAGCTGAAGATGCACCCCAAAGAGTTGCAGCTCGTGGATGGAGAGTTGCAGATCAAAGATGTCCAGGGTCCTAAGGGAGAAGGGAGTTTGGAAGACAGGATGGAGAAACTGGAACAAGAGGTTTTCAACTACAAGAAGATGGCTGAGCGTGAAGTGGATATCTTTCACAAGATTGTGTCTGAACTCATTGATGGGCACAAGAAGGAGACTGCAAAGCTGTGGGACGATATCTTCTCACTTCACGACACCACCAACAAACTCCAAGCTCAACTCTATGATGTTCATAATCAAAACTGTGAGTATGAAAACAGGTTTAAGCGCATAAGTCATGCTGCTAGTTTCAGGTTTCCGGAGACCAAGATGTCTTTTGTTGATGGAGGGCCTCTTCCATGGAAGTCTGATGACGACAAAGATTCACCATCATCACCGAAGGAGTAATTCATCATCGGTATTGGCATCCCCTTGGTTTGTTCCAAGCTTGGGGGAGTGCCGCGGTATCACATCATCATTACCTTTATCTTTTACTATCAAGTAGTGTCATATCATGAGTAGGGAAGTTATCATATGGAATAGTATGCAATGTGGAAGTATCTCTCTCTTAGTTAGTTGTCTATGTATCCGTTGGTGTGAGTTATCGTTATGGAATATTAATGAGAAGTCTTATCATTTACTTTTTGCACACCTTATTTTAGTTTGCAATCTCCATTATATGATTACTCTTGACATGAGTATTGATATCACTTTGGGAGCATCAAGTAAATCTATTTGGTTTTGGCAAACTTAGCATTGGTCAATAGCAACAACATCTTGATGTTTAATAGAAGAGAGAAATACACTTAGATATATTACTCTATTATCTCTATGCTTAGTATTCTAAAGTTAAAATTGCTTGTGCTTATGAGAAAGATGCATGATTGTTTCTATCATATGTATATTTGTTTGTTTCCCTCAACCTTTATGCTTGCTATCAAACCTTGCTAGCCAAAGACCTGTATCGAGAGGAGATGCTTCTCATACATCCATAACCTTAGACCAAACCTATGCCATTTGTGTCCACCATACCTACCTACTACATGGTATTTTCTGCCATTCCAAGTAAATACTTCATGTGCTACCTTTAAATTATTCAAACTACTACTCCTTATTTGTGTCAATGTTCTATAGCTCATGAGGAAGTATGTGGTGTTTTATCTTTCAATCTTGTTGGGCGGACTTTCACCAATGGACTAGCGGCACATCCGCTTATCCAATAATTTTGCAATAAGAGCTGGCAACGGGGTTCCCAGCCCCAATTAATAACTTTCATTAATAATTCTCTTCACATGTTTTGCTCTGATTTATCAGTAAGCAACTTAATTTTGCAATAGACACTCCTCCATGGTATGTGAATGTTGGAAGGCACCCGAGGATTCGGTTAGCCATGGATTGAGAAAGCCAAGGTTGGGGGAGTGTCATCCTTAATAAAACTAAAATACATGTGTAAACAAAAGAGAAGGGGATGATCTACCTTGCTGGTAGAGATGCCGTCCCTCATGGGAGCCGCTCTTGAAAGGTTCTTTTGGCAAGGGGGTTAGAGTGCCCGCTACCATTCGTTGACAACAACAAACACCGCTCAAAATCTTACTTTTATGCTCTTTATATGATTTCAAAACTTGAAAAGCTCTAGCACATGATTTAATCCCTGCTTCCCTCTGCGAAGGGCCTGTCTTTTACTTTTATGTTGAGTCAGTAAACCTATTTCTCTCTATCTCAAGCAAGCAATTGAGTTGTTGTGAACCAACCATTTATGCTATGATTCAGTTAATCATGTCCTTTATACTTTCTTGTTTAGTACCAATTTTATCTGAATGAATATGACTTTGAAGCCATCAATGATTATGAGGAGATTGTTATGCTTAAATATGAAGGCTCAGCTATAAATTCTAATATGAAAGATTTGCTTAGAAGTACAATCCGTTAGTAGTTCTCTGACCAAGAACAAAGTTTGCCATCACCAACTATGATTTCTTATGCACCTTTACTTGTGATTTCTCTTTACCTATTTCAAGATGAGTTATATGAGGAAGTTGTTTACTAGAATGTCTTGTGTGAATGAATATGATGCTTCTTGTCCGTATTTTATTTATCGACTCTTCACTCCATAAACATGTGGTCTTGTTTATCGAGCTCAGTTTCGCTTGGGGACAAGCGAGGTCTAAGCTTGGGGGGAGTTGATACGTCCAATTTGCATCACTATTTTGTATCATAATTTGCTGTTATTCATTGATATATTTCATATTGGGACACAATACTTATGTTATTTCATCTATTTTGCATGTTTCATCATTATTGGAGGATCAAACACCGGAGCCAGGATTCCTGGAAAAAGCACCGTCGAACGCAATATTTCGGAAGATCAGCTGTGGAAGGAAATTTCACGTAAATTCCTATTTTCCAGATGACGGAGGGAGCCAGAAGGGGAGAAGAGGGGACCCAAGGTGGGCCCAGACCATAGGGCGGCGCGGCCCATGGCTGGCCGCGCCACCTTGTGGGGGGCCCCACACCTCTTTCGCCTCCTTTTCTTCGCGTACTCCTTCGTCCGAAAACCTAAGCCACAGAGAGGACCTCACGAAGGGTTACAGCCGGCGGGGCGGAGAACACCAGAGAGAAAAGAGCTCTCCGGCGGGCAGGAATCCGGGGAAATTCCCTCCCGGAGGAAATCGACGCCATCGTCATCGTCATCGAGCGGGACATCATCTCCATCATCATCATCATCATCTCCACCATCTACACCGCCATCACCACCGCTGCACCTCGTCACCGCTGTAACAATTTGGGTTAAATCTTGATTGTATGATAGGGGAAACTCTCCCGGCATTATTCTCTACTTGTTATAGATGCTATTGAGTGAAACCATTGAACCAAGGTTTATGTTCAGATTGTTATTCATCATCATATCACCTCTGATTGTATTCCATATGATGTCTCTTGAGTAGTTCGTTTAGTTCTTGAGGACATGGGTGAAGTCTAAATGCTAGTAGTGAATTATGGTTGAGTAATATTCAATGTTATGATATTTAAGTTCTGGTGTCATTCTTCTAGTGGTGTCGTGTGAACGTCGACTACACGAAACTTCACCATTTATGGGCCTAGGGGAGTGCATCTTGTATTCGGTTGCTAATTGCGGGGTTGCCGGAGTGACAGAAACCTAAGCCCCCGTTAGTATATCGATGTAAGAGGGATCGCAGGATCTCAGAGTTTAAGGCTGTGGTTAGATTTATCTTAATTACTTTCTTGTAGTTGCGGATGCTTGCAAGGGGTATAATCACAAGTATATATTAGTCCTAGGAAGGGCGGTGCATTAGCATAGGTTCACCCACACAACACTTATCAAAACAATGAAGATTATTAAGCCACATGAAGCGAAAGTACTAGACTAAAATCCCCGTGTGTCCTCAAGAACGTTTGGTCAATATAAGTAAACAAACCGGCTTGTCCTTTGTGCTAAAAGGATTGGGCCACTCGCTGCAATTATTTCTCTCGCATTTTATTTACTTGTACTTTATTTATCTGCAATATCAAAACCCCTGAATACTTGTCGTGAGCATTTATAGTGAATCCTTCATCGAAACTGCTTGTCAACACCTTCTGCTCCTCGTTGGGTTCGACACTCTTATTTATCGAAAGTACTACGATACACCCCCTATACTTGTGGGTCATCACAAGCATCCACCAATACCGCCGCTCCCAGTCCTGCTCCCAGTCCTGCGACAAGCTTCGTCCAACTGCGTACATAAGACATTTGGTTACTACTTTGTCTAGCACACTACTATAGGAAAATAGTACATAGAACAAGTCATCACCTGCCGGTAGAGGTAGGCAAGTGCCGCTGTTCCCCAACTCCACCGGTTTTCCAACACCGTAAGCGCCTTCAGCCAACACCAATGGGCCAGCTTCCCCCCACTGTCAGGAAAGAGAGTCCTCGAAATCATGTACCATAAGTACACGCGGGCGTACGTCCTCCGAGTGTCCTCGTTGACCCCGTCCGGGCATTGTGCAAAGTTAGTCCTGATCCAAGAGAAAGACGCGCCGGCGGGAACTCTCTCCTTTGGATTTGCTGGCGCCGGAGGAGCCCTGCCAATAAGCGTCTCCATCTGCTGGCGCCACCCATCAGAAGCTGTGTTCATACACAGTGGCTCGCCCTGAATAGGTAGTCCAAGGATCATGGAAACATCCTGGAGAGTAGGGGCCATCTCGCCGGCCCTCAAGTGGAAGGTGTGAGTCTCCGGCCTCCACCGGTCGACAAGGGCGGTGAGTGCCGAGGGGTTCATGTTCGGCCCCCCACGGCTTACAAGGGATATGAACGGCAGAAGACCGGTAGGCTCGATGAACTCCGTGTACCTCTCATCATACGGTATATCCACTGTGCCATGGTAACGAATATTCAAAGGGTGAAGATCCGTTGTCCTCTCCGTCATATGAACAACCCGGTGCTCCCTGTCGTACTCTTCATCCAGGAGCCACACCATCCTACATGTCTACACAAATACAACATATTATGAGCAACACATACATGAGAATATATCCAAATAAGCCATCAAATACATACATATACATTCATATCTAGGGATAGAACACCATATGAGTTATTCCTACACATACACATTCATGAAATTTGAGGCCTAGGGTTCCTCCACAAATCTAGGATACATACATATCTAGGGTTCCTACACATACACATTCAACAGTTACATACCCATTTCAACACATACATAGCCATTTCAAACATATTTGGATACAATGCATACAATCTAGCAAAATTTAACATCTACGGTTCAAACACATGCATACAATCTATGGTTCCAACAAATCTATGGTTCAAACACATGCATACAAATCTATGGTTCAAACACAACCAACATTTCAACACATACATACATAGGATTTCAACACATACATGTAAAATTTCATATCTAGGGTTCCAACAAATCTTTGGTTCAAACACATATACTACAATGTAGATTCCACCAACATTAATTTCCATATCAATGGTTCATATCCAAATCAACCAACATAAATTTCCATGTGTAGGGTTCATATCCAAATCTACCAAATCCACCAACACTAGTGGATGAATCGGAGGGAATCGAAGGGAAATACCTTGAGGAATGGAGGAGGAAGGAGTTGGCCGGATAGATCTGACGAATCCTTGGTCGATTTGGTGGGGGGGCGAAGGGGCGGCGGCGGCGGTTGGGGAGGAGAAACAGAGAGGAAGAAAGAGAACGGGCTGGGTCGGGCTGGGGGCGGGCGCGGGCGCCACACTTAAGTGGATGTGTGGTGCCCATGGCATCGGCGCCACACATGCTAGTGTGGCGCCCGAGGCGCCTCGGGCGCCACACGTGGCTCGCCAAAACGGCTAAGTCCCAGACGTTCCGGAGCCCCTGGATGTTTTCGACCGTAAACCTGATATAGGTTGGCATGTGTGGCGCCGATGGGAGGGGCGCCACACATACTGCCACGTTGGATCGGCTCACCAGCTCAGCGTCGACGGGCCACGTTGGATGGGTTTGTGGCGCCGGCAGGAGGGACGCTATACTGGCATGTGTGGCGCCGATGGGAGGGGCGCCACACAAAAGGTATCCGAATACACGCATGTGATCGTACGGCCCCGTACTGTCGATGCCTGAAGGAGAACGTCCGGATCACGCGTGGCTAGTTTGAGAATCGCACTGAAAAGTGCCGTGGTGAAGGATGAACGAGCGATATATATTAGTTGTGCGCGCGGTCATATTCTCTGTCGCACTGAGCAGCGGTAACACGCATGTTTTACCTCGCAAAAGAAAAACATGCATGTTTTCACAAACTACATGCGCCAGCCAGGGCCCAGGGGTTTTGTTTGCAACCAGAAAAATTTGTGGGGAAAGGAAGTAGCGTCGATCGCCGGGGTGCCCTAAGCGCCGGAGTTTGCAACCCAGCCGTTGCTGGAGTTGCGCAACGGAAAATTGTGTAGGGCACCCATCAACGTGCGCCGCCTGATGGACGAGAGGCAGATATCATACCAAAACTGGACAGCTTCCGATCGAGGATAAGCAGAGAGAGAGAGGATCGTATATATATAGCAACACACGTTCAAGACGTACCATATCCAAGCAGCTGAGAAGCAATACACATGCATAATATATCTTGTTATCACACACAATAATGCATATCACGAACAAACAGCTAGAGAGAACGTTCGACAACCAAACCTAAGCAGACGAACTGGATACAGACCACCAACATGCAGACCTAGCTAACATAATTAAGGACCTGAGAGATAAAACATGACAGGAAGAACCAGCATGAGCACATCATCTAATGGAACCGAGAACGATGAGCACCTCAGTGCACCTCACTCGTCCCCGGCGGAGGCCGACGCGCCGCTTGTCTCGGCGTACCTCCAGTACAGCCACTCCGGTGTCCCGCCGGGGTAGAACTCGGCCGGCTCGTCGAGGCGAGCGGAGATCGACGCCGGCGGAATGGCTGGAGCTGGCAGCTGCGCCTCGACGGACCGGCCCACCCCCACCATGGGCCAACTGTAGGTGCGCTGGAGGGCCGCCCGTCCAAAAGGGACGACGACGGCGGCCTGGAGTGCCGCCTCGGCTGAAGGCGCAGGCGCGACGACGGCGGTCTGGAGTGCCGCCTCGGCTGAAGGCGCAGGCGCGACGACGGCGGCCTGGAGTGCCGCCTCGGCTGAAGGCGCAGGCGCGACGACGGCGGCCTGGAGTGCCGCCTCGGCTGAAGACGCAGGCGCGACGGCGGCCTGGAGTGCTGCCTCGGCTGAAGGCGCAGGCGCGACGACGGCGAGCTGGAGGGCCGCCTCGGCTGAAGGGGAGACGCCGAGCTGGAGGCCTCCGCGCAGTGCAGCCGGTGACAGTCGGCCACCGCGCTGCTCCTGCTCGACCTCGGTGATGTCGGGCGACTCGCCGCCAAGATCGAGGCTGACGTCGCGACGCAGCCCGGGCGCCTGGAGGTCATCGGGAAGCGCCGATGACTGGCCTCTTTCGAGGCTGCCCTGTGATCGTCGCACGTAGTTGAGCAGTTCATCGAGGTCTTTGCTCGGCGACGAGAAGCCACGTCCGCTCTCCTGCCTAGGCGCCTGCACGGTGTGCTGGATGTGGCGAGGGCCAGCTCGTCGCTGCCGACGGAGCCGGAGGCAGCGCCGGCAGAGCCAGACGAGGAAGCAGAAGGCGCCTACCGCAGCCACACCTCCGATGACGATACCGACAATCGCGCCGGGGTTAAGGGTGTGGCCGTGGCTGTGGCCTTGGCCGTGGCCGTGGGTGGGAGCGGTGGCGTTGCCGTGGGAGCGAGCGGGGGCGTGGCCGTGGGTGGGAGCGGTGGCGTTGCCGTGGGAGCGAGCGGGGGCGTGGCCGTGGGAGCGAGCGGGGGTGTGGCCGTGGGAGCGAGCGGGACCGTGGCGCGTCATGGCTGGAGCAGGGCGAGGTGTGCACGAGCTTGCGTTTGCGGATGAGCAGAGGAGAGGCTAGAGGGAGAGCAGAGGCAGTACGTAGAGATGATTAACTAGTAACGATGTATCCCTGACCACCAGCAGCGATGCAAGCCGGCCCCTTATAAAGAAGATTTTGGTCCTAGCTAGGGTTGGAGCGCTTCGGACCTTACGCGCGTTGCTGCGCCGTGTTTGCTCTTTATGTGTGTTTATATTCCTGCTATACGCATAAAGCGTGTGATTTTGGCCTTTGCCGCGGTGATTGATCGATCTGGAGAGGTAAGGGTGTTCAAGTTGATGTCAATGCTCAACAGAGCTATAACTCCAGTAATTTGAAGGAAAAAAACGAACGCGCCCAAGTGCATATATGACATATGAATCATCCCTAAACTGTTTCTCACTACTTGATGGTAGATCATAAGCCCGGCCAGGAGCTAAGCAAATATTGCTGCTGCGACTTCACTCATAGAGGATGTGAAATCAATATAGAGAAATAATATAGACTTTGTAATTATAAAATGATGCCCATTGAGTAACTTAACACTAATGCACTCTGTATTAAACCATGGAAATGCTTTCTATTGAGAACACTGACATATACTATACATGGGTACAAAAATACAAAGATTCATTGACTGACGCATAACTGTAAGTAGTTAGAATCGCAAGAATAAATTATAATTTCTCTAAAATAAGAAGGCAGACATTCTTGTCCTTCAGTGCTCTTCTAGCACATAATATTTTTCTTGACATGAAAACACCTCTTGAGACTCCTGCCCATATATAGTAGTAAACTTCTTCCAAGCAAAAGAAATTGCCAGCGAAGTTAGTTTTGATATACAGCGAAAGTAAGATCCAAATTGCCCTTTAATCTCCCGAACAATAATGAACAATAAATGAGCTTTGACAAAGGATTGCAATTTGGTAATAATTTGGTATAATTATATCGTGTAGTACATAAGGTGCAAACCGGTATAAATAGCATCTAACCAAGCATATGTAAGACTAGTCATAGTGGTGAGTAACATAGAGTAGTAACATGGTGCATGTTACTACCCTATGTTACTACCTCCATAGTGGATAGTTACTTATATGTGGTACTTCCTCCGGATCGGTTTAACAGGCACGCACGTAATTTAAGATAAAGTTTGACCGTTGAATTGGTCAATGAAATATAAATTATATATCTAAAAAAATTATACCATTAGATTCGTATTCAAATAAGGTTTTCAATGATATAATTTTTGTAGCATATATTCTATATTTTATTAACTAAAATAATGGTTAAAGTAATTTCTTAAACTACGTGCGTGCCTGTTAAACCGGACCGGAGGGAGTATCATGCATGTTATATTTGTTAAATTGTAGACTCAACTTGTATTGAGAAGTGTGATGTTATGGTAACATAGCTAGTTACCACCTCACTCTCTTTCTTCATTTATTATCATGCCATGTCACCAAAATGCATTGGGGTGTGTGATGTTACTAGCTATGTTACTCCCACTATGAATAGTCTAACGTACATGAAACAACAAAGTACACCATATTATATCAAGTTATCTGTTGCGGACATAAAGGCCGCATGTTTCGAGTTACAACCATAAAAACAATATGAAGACCATAAATATCTTATACAGCCAGAAACAGTATATGTTTATTTGTACATACGTGTATTTTTTAACCATAGCTCTTGCTTCGCCGTCATTATCTCAAACTTTCTAAATTCTTGAGCTCCAATATTTGAATGCAAAATCAGAAACAAAATATCATATCAGATCAGAACACTCTATAGCTGTCAGAAAAATAATAATTAGCCTGGGAATTTACAAAACTCCGAGCAAGGCACACAATTAATTCATCATTAGCCATATTGTCTTCACATGGCCTCCATGCATGACATCCATATTCAACTACCACCTGACATCAAACGTCCTACTGCAAAATTTAAAGCTTAACTTTTTGTCAGAGAATGATCACTCATGCAATTGTTAAATTACATATAAGGTAAAAATTGTTTCCCTCGGATTACAAAAGGAACAGGTTTAATTTTAGAGCAAAAAAATAGACATTTCATGACATTTCTTCAACTATGTTGGATAATTCCAGCTCCTGTAACTGAAGATATTTTTTTTAACAAATCTAGGCACCAAATTTTCAGTGTCGTTGTTCATTAGACAAACCTTCTACCTAAATCACAGGGATTGAATTGTAACAGATTGTCACAACAACTAAAAATACACATGGCCGGGCTCTCTCAATGTAGCAGCTCTAGCTAGAACGCATGCTTGTCGTTGTTGCTTTGAGTCACACAGAAATTTAGGCATTGAGTTTTGACATGAGTCACCTGATCATCATGATTAGAGCATGCGGAATCCAGAGAGGACTTGAACCTATACTTGTGGACTGAAGATATTGTGAAGGAGGTGGCTGTCCGACATGAAACAACATCTTTGTGATAGTCTGTATCTCTGTGAGGAGATATTGAATTATCATTTTTAGCTGTGGTGGCATATGCAGTTTAGGCAATGAGTTTGTATGCACTTTGAGCTGATCAGTCACCATGCATGGCATGAGACAAAAAAAATCTTCAGAATTAGCATGAGATATGGGGTCTGACTATAACAAGGAAATTTGCTCACCAAAGAGTTCAATGAGAAAGTTCATGTTCCAGCGTTTGGCGTTCAGAAGCAAACACTACATACCTTTACTGCCATATGGAAATCTCGTCATTGTGGTAAGGAAGAAACTTGCAAGAATACCATACCACAATAGAGTGAGCTAAATACTGTTATAGGTAAAGTAAGAAGAAGAAGATGCACCGAGAACAACTAATGTGAATGGTGGTTGGTGTGTCTTTTGCAATAGTGCAAGTTCTAGGCTGATAAGTGACCAACGTATCACCAATTGTACAACCTTACCAGTTTTCAAATGCACCAAACACGTGTCATATGAGTGCGTAGAATATAAACGAATCACTTGCCAATCTAAATCGCCACAATATAAAATAAGATCGGGATGATAAAAGACTAAAAAAGAGTAAGCATATCGTAACATTACACATTTGACAGTAACAGCAAAAAGTTGATCTCTCAATAAACGTAATACACCAACACAAGTCCAAATTAAGATGATTATATTGTGAGCAAGCTGACATACCAACAAATCCATATTGGAATCTTGTGATTAATATACTCGAGCAAATAGAACCATACTATACTGAAATATTATCTATTAATATGAGCTGGCTTTTCTTTACCAAGAGAAATATATGTATTAAACTCTAAAATGTTTTATTTACTGCCTTTTAAAATCTAAACACGGTCAAGTATGTATAAAAGATGGTAGAGTATCTGCTTGGGTTTGAGGACTCGCTGCAAGTGAGAATGGTCCTCCATATTGGCGTGCGGAGCCTGTTATAGCAACAGCTGTTGAGGACGTGGTTTAGAATTGTAACATCTGTGGGTATTGCATATTGTAGCCATGTCCACTGGCATAGTTGGTCACAGTGCATCCTGACAGCCTAAACTGGACATATGGATTAAAAAAAAAATGAAACCGTGTCTAGAAGGAACTAGACACTTTTTGATATAGTAGAAGCGGGACTTGGCGTGACAATTCCGAAATTCGTCCCTGACAGGAATCGAACTCCGGTCGTTAGGGTGCGCCACTGCGACCCCAACCACTGGACATATGGATAGAAGGGACTGGTTCCACTCACCATGTCCGTTCCTGCTCCAGTGCTCCTCCGTAGAATGGGTATTGGGTATTAGTTCCAATTAACGGAAGAATGAGAATGTATTCAAGTCTTATGGCATGATGTATATTCAAGTCTTATGGCATGGTGTATATTAGGAGTTCTGGTATGCATAGTTTACACTACAAACAAATTCCAGTTTGGCCAGTCAAGTCAGCATGTGCATCTCGATGGAGACCGCCGTGACCCATTGAACGAGCAAGAGCTGCCCAGGATCTGACCGCGCCGCTTCCGGCGACGGGGAGCACACCGCACCATTTTTTACGAAGGAGCCAGTCGTGGCGCCTCGGAATAAATAACGGTGTTGGGCCAACACGGGGGAGGCGGGGAGCTCGCCTCGCCGCTCCGCAATTGGTCACTTGGACCACTCTTGCCGCCTCGGAGAACCTCGATGTGTTGCCCTGACCTTGCTGGTTGCGCGGCCAACCTGTACGACCGCCATCGGCCCTAGAAAAGGGATCGTGACTGGCTAAATTTTTAAAATTATACTTTTTTATTCAATTCTAGAAATAATATGCATTCTTGGCGCCGCTGCCCGACACTTCTTTCCATGGACAAAGACGAAAGGCAGCTTTTCCCTCCCCCACCCCCATCAATCGACAAACGCGCCGGTCTCGTGGGGGAAGGAATTGACCATTCGACAACAAAAGGACCCGTTTATTTCGTCCAAGCTGATTAGTCCCAGACAGGACAAATGACGCGGCGGATCCGTTTCTTCCTCCTCTCTTCGTTTCTCTGGTTCTCTCTCTCTCTCTAATATCAAGCACCGTCTTTTCTATGGCGGTTTTTGGTCGATTTGAGACATTCTTCCACCAAACCAAAATGCTAGACCTAGTAGGGAACACGGACACCCCGATCTACTCGTGGGATAACTCATGGATGCATTCTGGTTGTGCTATTTTGGAGTAATGGATGTGCTGCGGTGGAGCTTGGTGTCGGGGTAGTAGGTTAAGCTACGTGGTGACGGTGGTGCTAGTCGGCTGACACAAAGCCACTGGACGGAGGTGCTTCGCACGCTTCAAGAGTAAAGTCTAATCCCTCGGTAATTACAGTTTAGTGTATATTACTTATGCGGGCATGCTGGTATGGTTAGTTAGCTTTGCGAATATTGGTCTGGTGGATTAGTTATTTTATACTAGTCTATTGGTGTTTTGGTATTATTTATTGAGTTGTCCCAGTAGTATGTTTATTTATTTATTTATAGGTGGATTTTTTTAAAGATGGTGTATGTCATCTGCTTAGTATGTGACGAGCCTGAACATTTCTGTAGGTCAGTAGAGATGTACGAGCCAGTGAAATTTGTTGTTTACTACGGTTCTGGTACTGCTCGAACAAATCAGATCAGAGCTGATCATCCTATTGAATTTCAGTTTATGGAGTTGGAACTGGTGGCCCCTCAAACATGGACCATTGCTCTGTTGAAGAACTTGCTGATAGTATGATTCGGGCTTAATAATGAAGCATACATCTTCGGTGTGCATGCATTGTGGACCAAGTCAAGTGAAAATATTTTATGGGATTTGAAGGCCATAGATTGGACCTGTAAATGGGTGCACTGATTATAAGGGTGCAAAAACAGGGGTATTCACCATATTGCTTTAGTGCTTCCTGTAGCGAAGGAGATCATCTGAAGGCGAGAGTGCATATAATGTTGGCCAAAGCAGCCAACCAAGTGATGAGATAGTTGTATCTATGTCAGGTTATGTATTACTTGCTGGAAGTGGTGCTTGCGAATCAGGGCAGACTAAGGATTTAGACCTGGAAGCAAAGCATATATTGAAACAAAATATGAGCGACTAAGGAAGCAAAGCATATATTGAAACAAAATATGAGCGACTAAGGATTTAGACCTGGAACCGCCCAATTCTAAGAAGAAAGACCTCACAAAATCCTCATTATACAGTCTAAAGGTGTGTGTGCCGGGTCGGTATGGGAAGAGGTGGCCATCGTCGATGTTGTACCAATCGTTTTTCCGACACTCCACATATCTATAGAGCAAAATGCTATGCCACCATGTGTCTCTTACTGATCTAAGATTAACTGAGTAGTTAGACCAGGAAAAAGAAACAATTTTGCTAAATAAACCTTTATTCCTATTTCATGCACAAAAGGTGTTTGATTATTAGCATAGGTTCTTCCTCAAGTCCATTGATCCAATATTTCTACCAAAGGTGAAAAATGATGTTAGAGATTCCACCGAGTATGATGTCATTTGGAGGAGTTTATATGGGATTTTTATTTTATCCCAAAGCATTAATGTTATTATTAGTGGGTAAATCATGTATTGTAAAAAAAGTTGAAAACTCCCTTTCGTACCTTCTTTTTGTCACTAGATTTAGTTGTGCGCCTTGGCGCACCACCCCGTGGACCTTGTGCTAATATTTATTTTATATAACAACGATGAAAAAGTACCACTATGATGTTTATTTTTGAGAAGGTCGGTGTTGAGTAACACAGATCAATTAGATGTAGCAAAAATAACTCTACCAGCCTGTGTGTATTAATACAGAAGGTGCATTCAGCTCATTCTAGTGCGTTTTTAACTTGTCGATTTTCTCTGTAGTTATTTGTAATATGTATATTCATATTATGTTGATAACAAATCATAGGATTATACAACAACCAAAGATGTCATGCAAATAAATATTACAGCCGCATGGTACTTCTTTAATCTAGCTTGTTAGCTTTCCATAAACGTGATCGTTGTGCAGTTTCCATGGTGATCGTTATGTGATACTTATTTCCACATAGAACTGAAGTTAGCTCCCTAGCTATTCCATGGTGTTTTTAGGAGTCATTTTAAACATGAAGTCTCTTTTCGTGTCAAATTGGGTGTAATCTACGGAAGATTTTGCTAGTTCATAAGGTTAATTGGATAGATGCCACTACAATTTTCGGCGATTTGAGAAATTCCACTAAAACTTTTTTCTTTTAAAAAATACCACTACAATTCTATATACATTCTAAAAACGCCATTCTACCCACTTAAACACATATAGCACACAATATACACTTGTATTTCCATCATATATATATGTACATGGTGGACCCCACCTGAATCAGGCTGACGTGGGTTGGGCCACTGGCAGAAAAAAAACATGAGCAACGCAACATACTTTTGTTCATACAATAATAATAATAATATGTAAGCCACATTGTCTATCCCTTATACATACATAATACATGAATACGATGCAAATTTCTATCTGACAAGGATCATCACGAGGATATATATGAGCATGATCACAGGAATCATAACTACGTGCATGCACCAAATTATAAAATAAATAAGGATAAGGACTATGAAAACAGCTGCCGGTTAGAATTTAAACACAATCTTCTTTTTAGGAAAATTCAAACACCATCTAGTCTAGCAGTAAAAGAGCCAACTATGCTATGTCACGGCTCGACACAATCCATAAGACTATGAATGTACGACTCGGCCAGAAAATACAGCAAGTCCCATCTACTACTTACCTCTTTTTTAATAAAATCTATGATTAATCCATCTCTATACATGTTTTGCTCTTTGCAGATCAGCCTAGGGTGCATTTTGGCATATTGCAAAGCTTGATTTGGGTGGGCCCACCCTGTATAGTATGTACGATGGAAATACACAAGTGTATATTGTGTGGTATATGTGTTTAAAAGGGCATAATGGTGTTTATGGAACGTAGAGAGAGTTGGAGTAACAGTTTTTCAAAAGATGGAAGTTGTAGTGGCATTTCTCAAATAGCTAGAATTTACAGTGGCATCTATCCAAATAACCCTAGTTCATAAAACTATTGATAACATTTTTTTTGACACAAAACAGTAGGGAAAAAACTCCATATTGTGTCATTTTTCATTTATAAAAGGAATATATACAGAATATCTGGCTAAGTATAGTTCATAGAGTATCTAACCATGATTGCATGCCCTCCTTAAGAATAGACTTGGCGCGATGCATATTATTTTTTACAAACGCTTTAAATTTACACAAGCACCTAGAGAGGCTAGGAGCATATTATTATTGAAGATGGCATCGTTCCTTTGGTCCAAAATAGTCCAGCAGCATGTAATGATAATCTCCGTCAGGAAATTCCTTTGATATCTTTCCTTTGCTTCAGCAATCATGTCATGGATATATAGTTAGGTCAGTGTTCCATTCCACCCCAATCGCCCACCAGATGCTCATGCTGAAAGAGTACTCAAAAAACAGATGCATAGGGTCTTCTTCAGGGCATTCATCACATAGGACGCAATTTGTAAATTCAACATATATATAAATTCTTCCTTTTCATCATCTCTTTAGTGTTTAATCTCCCTTGTAGTAGCAACCAGGCAGGGTATGTTGCATGTCTTCCATATGTAGTGACTGATTTGTGAGTTGTGTGCTCACCAATAAGTACTTTATATACCTTCTTTGTGGAGTAATGTGGTGATCACCAACTGAGTCACCAATCATCATTTTCCTCATTGAGCTGAATATTCTGTATTTCCTCATATAACCCGTGGATTTGTTGGTGTGCCTTGACACACAGTGGTAAGTGAAACAAGTCATAGATGCTCTCATTGTTTATATTGTGAACTGATGCAATATTTTGTTCCTTGTCCTTGGCAAAAGAGAATAATTGGGGCATATCTACTTCCCTATAAGAGTCTTCCCATTTATCTTTCCATAATTGAATGCATTTTCTACTATTAATTGAACATGTAGAAATGTTCCTGGATTTTTCATTTAGGGACATACAATCTCTCCACCAGAAGGAACCTTGGGGAGTAATAGCATGTGGTGCTTCATTATTATTATAATATGCATGCCAAATAAGTTTTACCCAGGGGATATCCATATGATTATAGAATTTATATAGGTTCTTCATAAGCAAGGCTTGATTTTGAATTAGGAGATTTAAGACTCCAAGACCTCCCTGCTTCTTCGGTTCGCAGATAGCTTCCCAACTCGCTAGGCATCTTACTTGCATTTTTTGTCCTTATATGCCTGTAACATCCCAAATTTTAAAACAAAGAGAAAATGAATTTCCTTTTTCCAAAAATGAGAACCAACAAAAACTTTTCTTACATAGAGTGCTATGCATAGTGCTCATCTTTAATCCCTGTGTTTTGCCATGATTGTTTGTTTACTTCTTTGAACCTATTTCCAAAACCCTCAACCCTAACCTTCTCAAAAACAAAGTGGGTCACTTTTGAGAAACCCAAAATAAAATAAAAAAGACATATGTGGGCATATAGCCTTAATATCTAAATCTTGAACCCTACCTTTCTTATTTTGCTAAATGGTGGTGAACCATGGTGAACCCCACTAAACCCTAAACCTCATCCCTCTTGTCACCAACCTTTGAAAAACAAAATAAAAAAGAAAAGATCTTAAATAAGAAAAAGGCATATGCAAGCCTATGGCTACTTTTTGCAAATACTAAACTTTGCTTTGTCGACCTTGGTAGATGGTTTGGAAATACCTCAACAAACCTAATTTAAGGCTTACCACTCAAATCTTGGTGAAACCAAAAAGAAAACAAAAATCAAATAAAGCATATGCATAGAGGCATATGTGGCACTTAGCCAAAATATCAAATCTTGACCTAGGCACCCCCATTGCCCCAAATTGGTTTGAACCTTTTACCCAACTCAATCTAACACCAAATAAACCTCACCCTTGTCAAAGAGAAGCAAAGAAAAAGAAAAGAATAAAAAGTAGAACATCACAAAACCCTCACATATGGTTTATGCCATTTTTGCAAATCTTTGACCTAGACCATTTTGGCCTTCACCATTAGTTGTATTATGTTACAAAACACTTATTACAACTTTTGGAATCAAAGAAACACAAATCAAATCAAATTCAAACTCAAATTGTGATCACATAGGATAATGGTCAAATCTGCCATTTATATTCTGGTCACCACTTTGAGCCCTTGTATTTCAAGTTTTTCAAACTAAACTTTCCAAATTCTTTGCACCTCATCCAAGAGCACATGAAGGAGAACAACTTTGGTAAAGACCACCATATCAAATTCACCTTGGTTCAAAAACTAGGCTCATGCAAAGTTGAGACTTTTTATCAAATGCAACAATCTCACACATTGCAATTTTGCAATTCTTTTATTTTTAAAATTTCACCACCACTTGTATTTGTCTCTGGTCATATGCAACTTATCCAAATGCACCATTTTCAAATTTTGGCACCCAAGACCCAAACCAAATTTGGCACAAATTTGACATTTCCAATTAGGCATCAATTCAAACACTATTCTAAATAGTGCTCTAGCCCAACCTTGACCCTCACCTTGCTCCTACCCTGTCCCCTGGTCCCCTCTCCCCCTAAAACTAGCATAGAAACTCTAGTTGGAGGCTAAACCTAGCCATGGACATGGCCATGCCGGCCATGTTCCCCTTGGCACACTCCCCTCCTCTCCTCACCTCCTCAACCCTGGCCACCATGTCCTGGAGCTCCACCTCGACCTCCTACACCAGCCTAGGCCCGCCATCGCCGGAGAAGAAGCAGACACGCGTCAGACAGCACGCGCCCAGAGCTGCCCAGGGCAATGTTGAGGACGTCGTGGGCGCGCCCGCATGCGTGCACTGGCCACGCGCTGCCCCAGCACTCGACGCCACCTCTGGCCCCCTCTCAGCGCCTTGAGCTTCGCCGCCGTAACGCCGGTCCGCCAGACACGCTCCATGGCTCGCGCAAGCCCTGTCGCGGACGACCAACTCGCCCTTCTCCCGCGCCCGTGCCGCCAGACCTCGATGTCGCCCGCGCTCACCAGGCCGTCCCCCACCTAGCTAGCAAGCGCGCTAGCTTCGCCTTACCGCCGCCTACGCAGCCCTGCCGTCGCCTACCCCTATCCCTCGCCGGAATCGCCGCGCCGCTGCCGCCTTCGCCGCAGAACCTCGGCCACCTTGCTCGCCTATAAAAGGGGAGCTCCTCCTTCTCATCTGAGCACGCCAATCAACTTCCCTCCCTCCTCTGAGCCTCCTCGCCCTCTCTCCATGCAACATTGCGCAGCGCCGCCGTCCAATTGCCACCTCGCTGCCCGTGAGCCGCCGCAGATCAATCCGACGCTACCGTCCACCCCCGAGCTCCAGCGACCACCGTTGAGCTCGCCGTCGTCAACAACGTCGACTTGCATCAACGCCGCCGCTCGCCGGAGTCCCTGCTCGCCGTCGACCCCCTTCCTCCGCCGTGCCCGCATCTGCCTCTCGTCGACAACGACGACGATCCTCCGCCGTCCGATCTCCCTCTGATCCAACGCCTCTCAGCATCCCGTACCGATTTGGTAAGAGTCAGTCGCTGACATGTGGAGCCTCCTGTCAGCTGGCCCGTGGCGCACCGAAGCATTACTGGGCCAGCCCAGTTAGTCTCCCCTCGTTTCGGCCCAAGTGCTTTCCCGCGCAAGCCCAAATGTTTGAATTTAAATTTTGGAAATTGAATTAATTCCTTGCAGATGCTTTTTTCAAAATTAAATAGTTTCAAATCTACCCAACCAAATTGGATGAATTTTATATTGTTGGAAAGCTTATGAGAAGCTCTATCCAACCACACTAGTCTCACTTTGAAATCTTTTGTAGAATTAATGTGGCAAAAATAACAAAATAGAGACTTTTTCAACTTCAAATAAATCTTAAAAATCAACCAAAAATGATATTGAGTTGATTTCAACTCTCCTAGCTCACATTTCACTTACACTAATTGTTTATGCAAAAATATGGCAGGGTTACTTTGAGTGATCATGGCCCAAATTAAATAAAGGACTATATGGCTATTTTAGTTAAGTGATATTGTCCAAAACTATTATGCAAATCATATGAAGTGTTTTACTTCATTTAAATCTTGTCCCAAGAACTTTCATATGAGGTTTAGACCCTGGTCCATTTACTCTCACATGAAATACTTGGTGATATTAAATCATAAATAGCATTGTTAAATTGTATAAGGTATTCTACCTCATTTAAATCATTTTCTCAAAGGATGATGATGAATGGTTGACTTAGGTCAACATGATTTCATGTATGATTGTTTGAGGAAGTTAAATCTTAAGAAGTTTCAATGAGGGGAAATTATTCCTCAAAAACTAAATGGAAACTATCATTTACATAGGTAATAAGAGGAAACTATTTCTCTAACACTAAGTAAGAAAACCCTAGAACAATTTTTTGTAGCAATGCTAAGTGATGATGGTAGATCATTTGGAGTGAGCCATTAAGGCTATTAAGACTACTTAAGTACTACCTCCGTCCCAGTTCATAGGGCTTGCACGTATTTCTAGATCGTAAATTTTATCAACCTAATACAAAATATATATTATAAAATATATATCACTAGAAAGCATATATGTTCTACTTTCCAATGATATAATTTTTGTACTATACAATTAATATTATGTTGGTCAAATAGGCAACCTAGGGATACGCGCAAGCCCTGTGAACTGGGACGGAGGGAGTATTGTTTGGTGATTGTATCCTCGTATTCGTGTATAGACGCTAGTACGTACCGGAGAATACCAGGAAGAGGAAGGATTCTACCCAGAAGAAGAAGAGCACTTTGATCACCTCAACCACCAAGGCAAGCTAACACCATTTGCAAGCTTTATTGTTGCAAGCTAATATTCTTGCAAAGTGCAAAGCCCTTTGGGGCAAAGCACCATTAGTCTTACCTTTCTCACCACAATCCTATCCCAAGTTTTACCTTACAAGTTTTTACTTGGTGTACTAAGAAGTTACTTTTATAGTTAACTTTGGTCTAAGTTAAGAGTAGTACTAGAGTAGCAAAGTTAGTCGCAAAGCTAGCCAAGCAAGATAGCACTCCTCATGTTAGTGCTAGTTCTAATACTAAAACTTGACTACTCTAGATGGGAACATGTGACTTGAAATGAATTTGAAACCTTGGAATGACGACTCATTCCATTGAATGATTTTTGAAGGTGAATATGACTTGGAGAAGATGGTGATTGATATGTCTCAAACGTATCTATAATTTCTTATGTTCCATGCTACTTTTATAACAATACTCACATGTTTTATACATACTTTACATAATTTATACGCATTTTCCGCCACTAACCTATTAACGAGATGCCGAAGCGCCAGTTCCTGTTTTGTGCTGTTTTTGGTTTCAGAAATCCTACACAGGAAATATTCTCGGAATTGGACGAAACAAAAGCCCAGGGTCTTATTTTCCCATGGAGCTTCCAGAAGACCGAAGAGGATACGAAGTGGGGCCACGAGGTGGCGACACACCAAGGCGGCGCGACCAAGGAGGGGCCTGCGCCACCCTAGTGTGTGGGCCCCTCGTGAGTCCCCCGACTCTGCCCTTCCGCCTACTTAAACTCTCCGTCGCGAAAACCCTATTACCGAGAGCCACGATACGGAAAACCTTCGAGACGCCGCCGCCGCCAATCCCATCTCGGGGGATTCAGGAGATCTCCTCCGGCCTGCCGAGAGGGAATCATCTCCCGGAGGTCTCTTCATCGCCATGATCGCCTCCGGATCGATGTGTGAGTAGTCCACCCCTGGACTATGGGTCCATAGCAGTAGCTAGATGGTTGTCTTCTCCTCATTGTGCTATCATGTTAGATCTTGTGAGATGCCTATCATGATCAAGATCATCTATTTGTAATGCTACATGTTGTGTTTGTTGCGATCCGATGAATATTGAATACTATGTCAAGTTGATTATCAATCTATCATATATGTTGTTTATGTTCTTGCATGCTCTCCGTTGCTAGTAGAGGCTCTGGCCAAGTTGATACTTGTGACTCTAAGAGGGAGTATTTATGCTCGATAGTGGGTTCATGCCTCCATTGAATCTGGGAGTGACAGAAAGTTCTAAGGTTGTGGATGTGCTATTGCCACTAAGGATAAAACATCAATGCTTTGTCTAAGGATATTTGTGTTGATTACATTACGCACCATACTTAATGCAATTGTCTGTTGTTTGCAACTTAATACTGGAAGGGGTTCGGATGATAACCTGAAAGTGGACTTTTTAGGCATAGATGCATCTGGATAGCGGTCTATGTACTTTGTCGTAATGCCCTGATTAAATCTCATAGTACTCATCATGATATATGTATGTGCATTGTTATGCCTTCTTTATTTGTCAATTGCCCAACTGTAATTCGTTCACCCAACATGCTATTTATCTTATGGGAGAGACACCACTAGTGAACTGTGGACCCCGGTCCATTCTTTACATCTGAAGTACAATCTACTGCAATTGTTCTTTACTGTTCTTTGCAAACAATCATCATCATCCACACTATACATCTAATCCTTTGTTTACAGCAAGCTGGTGAGATTGAGAACCTCACTGTTACGTTGGCGCAAAGTACTTTGATTGTGTTGTGAAGGTTCCACGTTGGCACCGGAATCCCTGGTGTTGCGCCGCACTACACTCCGTCTCCAACAACCTTCACGTGTTCCTTGACTTCTACTGGTTCGATAACCTTGGTTTCTTACTGAGGGAAAACTTGTTGCTGTACGCATCACACCTTCCTCTTGGGGTTCCCAACGGACGTGTGTCTCACGCGCATCAAGCATATTTTCTGGCGCCGTTGCCGGGGAACTGAGAAAAAGCTACACCACAAAGATTTCTAACTCCCACGTCAACTACACGCCAGTGATTTTTTTGATTTAAAACTGATATTGGTTTGGATGCGATACCTTTCCAATTTGTGAGTACCCCCACAATACATGATTATGGGTAGGGCTTAACTGGAAATTTATACATCTTAGTATGGGTTCCCTCTGAACACACATCATAGGGGTTATGTCGAGGCTGCCTCCGTTGTTGAGAAATGAAGTGAATTGAGGTGAATTGTACGGCCAAGCCCTGTGCAGTTCCGAGGTTGACAGTTGGTCTTCACTGGGAGGCCAAGCTCATAGGGAGACGTGCTCATACTAGGGTTTGTAAGTGAAAGGTTATGGTTGATGATCCGCGTACTGTGTTACGATGATTCGGGGTTATCCCGACGGATGAAATCAAATGTTGTGGCACAAGTGTGCAACCTCTGCAGAGTGTAAACCTATTCGAATAGCCGTGTCCACGGTTACGGACGGTTGGAAAGGCCATACATTTTTCGGTGTCAGATTCTTGAAAATGTTGGTGAAGTGAATGGTGAATGGTGACTGATACGTCTCCAACGTATCGATAATTTCTTATGTTCCATGCTACATTATTGATGATATCTACATGTTTTATGCACATTATATGTCGTATTTACGCATTTTATGGAACTAACCTATTAACAAGATGCCGAAGAGCCAGTTGCTGTTTTTCGTTTCAGAAATCCTAGTAAGGAAATATCGGAATTGGACGAAATCAACGCCCAGGTTCCTATTTTTCCCGGAAGCATCAGAACACCCGAGAGCCATCGAGAGGGGCCACGTGGGGCCCACACATGGTGGCGGCGCGGCCCAGGCCCTGGCGCGCCGCCTAGTGTCGGCCCCACGGACCTCCGAGGCTGCCCTTTCGCCTACTTAAAGCCTCCGTCGCGAAACCCCCGTGAGAGAGCCACGATACGGAAAACCTTCCGGAGACGCGCCGCGAATCCCATCTCGGGGGATTCGGAGATCGCCTCCGGCACCCGGAGAGGGGAATCATCTCCCGGAGGACTCTTCATCGCCATGATCGCCTCCGGAGTGATGAGTGAGTAGTTCACCCCTGGACTATGGGTCCATAGCAGTAGCTAGATGGTCGTCTTCTCCTAATTGTGCTTCATTGTTGGATCTTGTGAGCTGCCTAACATGATCAAGATCATCTATCGTAATACTATATGTTGTGTTTGTCGGGATCCGATGGATAGAGAATACTATGTTATGGTGATTATCAATCTATTACTTATGTGTTGTTTATGATCTTGCATGCTCTCCGTTATTAGTAGAGGCTCTGGCCAAGTTTTTACTCTTAACTCCAAGAGGGAGTATTTATGCTCGATAGTGGGTTCATGCCTTCATTGACACTGGGACAGTGAGAAAGTTCTAAGGTTGTGATGTCTGTTGCCACTAGGGATAAAACATTGATTCTATGTCTAAGGATGTAGTTGTCGATTACATTACGCATCATACTTAATGCAATTCTGTTGCTTTGCAACTTAATGCGAAAGGGGTTCGGATGATAACCTGAAGGTGGACTTTTTAGGCATAGATGCGGTTGGATGGCGGTCTATGTACTTTGTCGTAATGCCCAATTAAATCTCACTATATTTATCATATCATGTATATGCATTGTTATGCCCTTTTCTATTTGTCAATTGCCCACTGTAATTTGTTCACCCAACATGCTTTAATCTTATGGGAGAGACACCTCTAGTGAACTGTGGACCCCGGTCCTATTCTTTACATCGCATACAATCTACTGCAATACTTGTTTTACTGTTTTCTTGCAAACAATCATCTTCCACACAATACGGTTAATCATTTGTTACAGCAAGCCGGTGAGATTGAAAACCTCACTGTTTCGTTGGGGCAAAGTACTTTGGTTGTGTTGTGCAGGTTCCACGTTGGCGGAATCCCTGGTGTTGCGTCGCATCACATTTCGCCACCATCAACCTTCAACGTGCTTCTTGGCTCCTCCTGGTTCGATAAACCTTGGTTTCTTTGTGAGGGAAAACTTGCTGCTGTGCGCATCATACCTTCCTCTTGGGGTTCCCAACGAACGTGTGAGTTACACGCTATCAAGCTCTTTTTCTGGCGCCGTTGCCGGCGAGATCAAGACACGCTGCAAGGGGAGTCTCCACTTCTCAATCTCTTTACTTTGTTTTTGTCTTGCTTTATTTTATTTACTACTTTGTTTGCTGCACCTAAACAAAACACACAAAAATTAGTTGCTAGTTTTACTTTACTGTCTTGCTCTCTATATCAAAAACACAAAAAATTAGTTACTTGTCTTTACTTTATTTGCCTAGTTTACTTTATTGCTACTAAAATGAGTAATCCCGAAGTTGAAGTTCGTTCTTTTAAGCAACAAGGTGGAGAAAGTTTTAAAGATGCTTGGTATAGAATTAGTAATGCTCATCATAGGTGCATTAAGAAACACTCCACCACTATCCTTCTTAGGAACTTTTATGTTGGTTTATCTAGTTGGAATAGGTATGTTCTTGATACTATTTCGGGAGGTAATTTCCTAGGTACTCCCGCTTTAGAAGCTAGTTGCATGATTGAGAGTCTAGTTGGAATACCACCTGTTAATGAAGTTAAAATTGAAATCTCTCTTGAGGATGTTATGAAAAAATTGGAAACCATAGAGAAAAAATTTCCAAGTATTGAAACTAAATTGGAAATGTTATTGGACAAAACTGATGAACTTGATAAATCCCTAGGAGGAATTGATGAAAGAATTAGTGTCCTAGGAACTTGTGTTGTCCATGATAATCAAACCAATAGGATTGATGAACTTGAAAAAGCTATGGGAACCTTGGGTTCAACCTTTTCTTCCCTCAAGTATCATGAGAAAGCTTATGTGGGTAAAGAGCAAAAATTCATGTATGCCTCTAAAGTGCCTAAACAAAAGAATTATTATAGGCCTAAAATTGCTAAAACCCCTAGCACCACCATAGAAAATCTAGATAATGGAGCACCTAAAGTAACCTCTGCAACAAGTTGTGTTTGCATGAAAAATAAGAATGTTGATGCTTCTACTCTTGATGTTACTTGATTTGCACTTTCTGCGCCTAGCTGAAAGAAAAGCGCTTATGGGAGACAACCCATGTTTTTACTACAGTACTTTGTTTTATATTTGAGTCTTGGAAGTTGTTTACTACTGTAGCAACCTCTCCTTATCATGTTTTTGTGCCAAGTAAAGTTTCTATGTTAAAGTTGATGTTATATTTGGGATCGCTGCGCAGAAACAGCATTGCTATCTGTCACGAATCTGGGCCTAAGTCTCTGTAGAAAATTCGAACAAATCTGCCAATTTATGAGCGTGATCCTCAGATATGTACGCAAATTTCATTAGTTTTGAGTTTTTCGATTTGAGCAAGTCTGGTGCCATTTTAAAATTCGTCTTTACGGACTGTTCTGTTTTTGACAGATTCTGCCTTTTATTTCGCATTGCCATATTTGCTATGTCGGATAAATTTCTTTGATCCATTAATGTCCAGTAGCTTTGTGCAATGTCCAGAAGTGTTAAGAATGATTATGTCACCTCTGAATATGTGAATTATTAATTGTGCACTAACCCTCTAATGAGTTTGCTTGAAGTTTGGTGTGAAGGAAGTTTTCAAGGGTCAAGAGAGGAGTATGATATACTATGATCAAGAGGAGTGAAAGCTCTAAGCTTGGGGATGCCCCGTGGTTCACCCCTGCATATTTTAAGAAGACTCAAGCGTCTAAGCTTGGGAATGCCCAAGGCATCCCCTTCTTCATCGACAACATCATCAGGTTCCTCCCCTGAAACTATATTTTTATTCAGTCACATCTTGTGTTCTTTGCTTGGAGCGTCGGTTTGTTTTTGTTTTTGTTTTTGTTTGAATAAAATGGATCCTAGCATTCACTTTGTGGGAGAGAGACACGCTCCGCTGTTGCATATGGACAAATATGTCCTTAGGCTTTACTCATAATGTTCATGGCGAAGTTTCTTCTTCGTTAAATTGTTATATGGTTGGAATTGGAAAATGCTACATGTAGTAATTCTAAAATGTCTTGGATAATGTGATATTTTGCAATTGTTGTGCTCATGTTTAAGCTCTTGCATCATATACTTTGCACCCATTAATGAAGAAATACATAGAGCTTGCTTAAATTTGGTTTGCATATTTGGTCTCTCTAAGGTCTAGATAATTCTAGTATTGAGTTTTGAACAACAAGGAAGACGGTGTAGAGTCTTATAATGTTTACAATATGTCTTTTATGTGAGTTTTGCTGCACCGGTTCATCCTTGAGTTTGCTTCAAATAACCTCGCTAGCCTAAACCTTGTATCGAGAGGAATACTTCTCATGCATCCAAAATCCTTGAGCCAACCACTATGTCATTTGTGTCCACCATACCTACCTACTACATGGTATTTCTCCGCCATTCCAAAGTAAATTGCTTGAGTGCTACCTTTAAAATTCCATCATTCACCTTTGCAATATATAGCTCATGGGACAAAATAGCCTTAAAAACTATTGTAGTATTGAATATGTACTTATGCACTTTATCTTTTATTAAGTTGCTTGTTGTGCGATAATCATGCTTCTGGGGACTCCATCAACTACTCTTTGTTGAATATCATGTGAGTTGCTATGCATGTCCGTCTTGTCTGAAGTAAGAGAGATCTACCACCTTAATGGTTGGAGCATGCATATTGTTAGAGAAGAACATTGGGCCGCTAACTAAAGCCATGAATCATGGTGGAAGTTTCAGTTTTGACATATATCCTCAATCTCATATGAGAATACTAATTGTTGTCACATGCTTATGCATTAAAGAGGAGTCCATTATCTGTTGTCCATGTTGTCCCGGTATGGATGTCTAAGTTGAGAATAATCAAAAGCGAGAAATCCAAAATGCGAGCTTTCTCCTTAGACCTTTGTACAGGCGGCATGGAGGTACCCCTTTGTGACACTTGGTTGAAACATGTGCATTGCAAAGATCCGGTAGTCCAAGCTAAGTAGGACAAGGTGCGGGCACTATTAGTATACTATGCATGAGGCTTGCAACTTGTAAGATATAATTTACATAACTCATATGCTTTATTTACTTTCATGTTTTCAAAATAAAAGCTCTAGCACAAATACAGCAATCGATGCTTTCCTCTTTGAAGGACCATTCTTTTACTTTTATTGTTGAGTCAGTTTACCTATCTCTCTCCACCTCAAGAAGCAAACACTTGTGTGAACTGTGCATTGATTCCTACATACTTGCATATTGCACTTGTTATATTACTTTATATTGACACTATCCATGAGATATACATGTTATAAGTTGAAAGCAACCGCTGAAACTTAATCTTCCTTTGTGTTGCTTCAATACCTTTACTTTGATTTATTGCTCTTATGAGACTTATTGATGCTTGTCTTGAAGTACTATTCATGAAAAGTCTTTGCTTTATGATTCATTTGTTTACTCATGTCATTACCATTGTTTTGATCGCTGCATTCATTACATATGTTTACAATAGTATGATCAAGATTATGATGGCATGTTGATGCGCGTAGATGTACACGTCCGTTGGGAACCCCAAGAGGAAGGTATGATGCGCACAGTGGCAAGTTTTCCCTCAGAAAGAAACCAAGGTTGAATCGAACCAGGAGGAGCCAAGAAGCACGTTGAAGGTTGATGGTCGCGAAATGTGATGCGGCGCAACACCAGGGATTCCGGCGCCAACGGAACCTGCACAACACAACCCAAGTACTTTGCCCCAACGAAACAGTGAGGTTGTCAATCTCACCGGCTTGCTGTAACAATGGATTAAGCGTATCGAGTGGAAGATGATTGTTTGCAAGAAAACAGTAAAACACAATTGCAGTAGATTGTATGCTATGTAAAGAATAGGACCGGGGTCCACAGTTCACTAGAGGTGTCTCTCCCATAAGATAAAAGCATGTTGGGTGAACAAATTACAGTCGGGAAATTGACAAATAGAGAAGGGCATAACAATGCATATACATGATATGATAAATATAGTGAGATTTAATCCGGGCATTACGACAAAGTACATAGACCGCCATCCAACTGCATCTATGCCTAAAAAGTCCACCTTCAGGTTATCATCCGAACCCCATTCAGTATTAAGTTGCTAAGCAACAGACAATTGCATTAAGTATGGTGCGTAATGTAATCGACAACTACATCCTTAGACATAGAATCAATGTTTTATCCCTAGTGGCAACGACACACACAACCTTAGAACCTCTGTCACGATCCCAGGTGTCAATGAAGGCATGAACCTACTATCGAGCATAAATACTCCCTCTTGGAGTTAAGAGCAAAAACTTGGCCAGAGCCTCTACTAATAACGGAGAGCATGCAAGATCATAAACAACACATAAACAATAGATTGATAATCACCATAACATAGTATTCTCTATCCATCGGATCCCGACAAACACAACATATAGTATTACAGATAGATGATCTTGATCATGTTAGGCAGCTCACAAGATCCAACAATGAAGCACAACAAGGAGAAGACGACCATCTAGCTACTGCTATGGACCCATGGTCCAGGGGTGAACTACTCACTCATCACTCCGGAGGCGATCATGGCGATGAAGAGTCCTCCGGAGATGAATCCCCTCTCCGGCAGGGTGCCGGGCGATCTCTGAATCCCCCGAGATGGGATTCGCGGCGGCGTCTCTGGAAGGTTTTCCGTATCGTGGCTCTCGATACTGGGGTTTCGCGACGGAGGCTTTAAGTAGGCGGAAGGGCAACGCGGGGGCCCACACCCTAGGTCGGCGCGGCCGGGGCCTGGGCGCGCCGGCCTATGGTCGGCGCCTCGTGGCCCCACTTCCTTCCCTCTTCGGTCTTCGGAAGCTTCGTGCAAAAATAGGACCTGGGCGAAGATTTCGTCCAATTAGAATATTTCCTTACTAGGATTTTTGAAACCAAAAACAGCACAGCAACTGGCTCTTCGGCATCTTGTTAATAGGTTAGTTCCAGAAAATGCATAAATATGACATATAATGTGCATAAAACATGTAGGTATCATCAAAAAGTAGCATGGAACATAAGAAATTATCGATACGTTGGAGACGTATCATCCCCAAGCTTAGTTCTGCTCGTCCCGAGCAGGTAAAACGATAACAAAGATAATTTCTGAAGTGACATGCCATTATAATCTTGATCATACTATTTGTAAACATATGTAATGAATGCAGCGATCAAAACAAAGGTAATGACATGAGTAAACAAGTGAATCATATAGCAAAGACTTTTCATGAATAGTACTTCAAGACAAGCATCAATAAGTCTTGCATAAGAGTTAACTCATAAAGCAATAAATCAAAGTAAAGGTGTTGAAGCAACACAAAGGAAGATTAAGTTTCAGCGGTTGCTTTCAACTTATAACATGTATATCTCATGGATATTGTCAACATAAAGTAATATAACAAGTGCAATATGCAAGTATGTAGGAATCAATGCACAGTTCACACAAGTGTTTGCTTCTTAAGGTGGAAGGAGATAGGTAAACTGACTCAACAATAAAAGTAAAAGAATGGTCCTTCAAAGAGGAAAGCATCGATGCTGTATTTGTGCTAGAGCTTTTATTTTGAAAACATGAAACAATTTTGTCAACGGTAGTAATAAAGCATATGAGTTATGACAATTATATCTTACAAGTTGCAAGCCTCATGCATAGTATACTAATAGTGCCCGCACCTCGTCCTACTTAGCTTGGACTACCGGATCTTTGCATGCCATGTTTCAACCAAGTGTCACAAAGGGGTACCTCCATGCCGCCTGTACAAAGGTCTAAGGAGAATGCTCGCATTTTGGATTTCTCGCTTTTGATTATTCTCAACTTAGACATTCATACCGGGACAACATGGACAACAGATAATGGACTCCTCTTAAATGCATAAGCATGTAGCAATGATTATTATTCTCATATGAGATTGAGGATATATGTCCAAACTGAAACTTCCACCATGATTCATGGCTTTAGTTAGCGGCCCAATGTTCTTCTCTAACAATTTTGCATGCTCCAACCACTAAAATGATAGATCCTTCAGACAAGACGAACATGCATAGCAACTCACATGATATTCAACAATAGTTGATGGCGTTCCCCAGAAGCATGGTTATCGCACAACAAGCAACTTAATAAAAGATAAAGTGCATAAGTACATATCAATACTACGATAGTTTTTAAGGCTATTTTGTCCCATGAGCTATATATTGCAAAGGTGAATGATGGAATTTTAAAGGTAGCACTCAAGTAATTTACTTTGGAATGGCGGAGAAATACCATGTAGTAGGTAGGTATGGTGGACACAAATGGCATAGTGATTGGCTCAAGGATTTTGGATGCATGAGAAGTATTCCCTCTCGATACAAGGTTTAGGCTAGCAAGGTTATTTGAAGCAAACTCAAGGATGAACCGGTGCAGCAAAACTCACATAAAAGACATATTGTAAACATTATAAGACTCTACACCGTCTTCCTTGTTGTTCAAAACTCAATACTAGATATTATCTAGACCTTAGAGAGACCAAATATGCAAATCAAATTTTAGCAAGCTCTATGTATTTCTTCATTAATGGGTGCAAAGCATATGATGCAAGAGCTTAAACATGAGCACAACAATTGCCAAGTATCACATTATCCAAGACATTTTTAGAATTACTACATGTAGCATTTTCCAATTCCAACCATATAACAATTTAATGAAGAAGAAACTTCGCCTTGAACATTATGAGTAAAGCCTAAGGACATATGTGTCCATATGCAACAGCGGAGCGTGTCTCTCTCCCACAAAGTGAATGCTAGGATCCATTTTATTCAAACAAAAACAAAAACAAAAACAAACCGACGCTCCAAGTAAAGAACACAAGATGTGATTGATTAAAAATATAGTTTCAGGGGAGGAACCTGATGATGTTGTCGATGAAGAAGGGGATGCCTTGGGCATCCCCAAGCTTAGACGCTTGAGTCTTCTTAGAATATGCAGGGGTGAACCACGGGGGCATCCCCAAGCTTAGAGCTTTCACTCCTCTTGATCATAGTATATCGTTCTCCTCTCTTGACCCTTGAAAACTTCCTTCACACCAAACTTCAAGCAAACTCATTAGAGGGTTAGTGCACAATTAATAATTCACACATTCAGAGGTGACACAATCATTATTTTCACTTCTGGACATTGCATAATGCTACTGGACATTAGTGGATCAAAGAAATGAATCCAACATAGCAAAAGAGGCAATGCGAAATAAAAGGCAGAATCTGTCAAAAACAGAACAGTCCGTAAAGACGAATTTAAAGCTGGCACCAGACTTGCTCAAATGGAAAAACTCAAAACTAATGAAAGTTGCGTACATATCGAGGATCACGCTCGTAAATTGGCAGATTTTTTCGAATTTTCTACAGAGAACTGTGCCCAGATTCGTGACAGACAGCAATGCTGTTTCTGCGCGGCGATCCCAAATATAACATCAACTTTGACATAGAAACTTTACTTGGCACAAAAACATGATAAGGAGAGGTTGCTACAGTAGTAAACAACTTCCAAGACTCAACAAAACAAAAAAATTGCTGTAGTAAAAACATGGGTTGTCTCCCATAAGCGCTTTTCTTTAACGCCTTTCAGCTAGGCGCAGAAAGTGCAAATCAAGTATTATCGAGAGTAGAAGCATCAACATCATAACTTGTTCTAATAATAGAATCAAAAGGCAACTTCATTCTCTTTCTAGGGAAGTGTTCCATACCTTTCTTGAGAGGAAATTGATATTTAATATTACCTTCCCTCATATCAATAACAGCACCAACGGTTCGAAGAAAAGGTCTTCCCAACACAATAGGACAAGATGCATTGCATTCGATATCCAAGACAACAAAATCAACGGGGACAAGGTTATTGTTAACCGTAATATGCACATTATCAATCCTCCCCAAAGTTTTCTTTTTAACATTATCGGCAAGATTAACATCCAAATAACAATTCTTCAATGGTGGCAAGTCAAGCATATCATAAATCTTTTTAGGCATAACAGAAATACTTGCACGAAGATCACATAAAGCATTACATTCAAAGTCATTGAATTTCATTTTAATGATGGGCTCCCAACCATCTTCTAACTTTCTAGGAATAGAAGTTTCAAGTTTTAGTTTCTCTTCTCTAGCTTTTATGAGAGCATTTGTAATATGTTTTGTAAAGGCTAAATTTATAGCACTAGCATTAGGACTTTTAGCAAGTTTTTGTAAGAACTTTATAACTTCAGAGATGTGGCAATCATCAAAATCTAAATCATTATGAGCTACAGCAATGGGATCATTGTTCCCAAGGTTGGAAAAAATTTCAGCAGTTTTATCACAAGCAGTTTCAGCAGTTTTAGCAATTTCAGGCAGTTTTGTTCGCTTTGCACTAGGAGTAGAAAAATTGCCAACACCAATTATTTTACCATTGATAGTAGGAGGTGCAGCAACATGTGAAGAATTAGCATTACTAGTGGTGGTAATAGTCCAAACTTTAGCTACATTATTCTCTTTAGCTAGTTTTTCATTTTCTTCTCTATCCCACCTAGCACGCAATTCAGCCATTAATCTTATATTCTCATTAATTCTAACTTGGATGGCATTTGCTGTAGTAGTAATCTTATTATCAATATCATTATTAGGCATAACTTTCAATTTTAAAAGATTAACATCAGAGGCAAGTCTATCAACTCTAGAAGCAATAGTATCAATTTTATCAAGCTTTTCCTCAACAGATTTGTTAAAAGCAGTTTGTGTACTAATAAATTCTTTAAGCATGGCTTCAAGACCAGAGGGTACACTCCTATTATTGTTGTAAGAATTCCCATAAGAATTACCATAACCATTACCATTAGCAGAAGGATATGGCCTATAGTTATTACCAGAGTTGTTCCTATAAGCATTGTTGTTGAAATTATTGTTTTTAATGAAATTCACATCAACAGTTTCTTCTTGAGCAACCAATGAAGCTAAAGGAACATTATTTGGATCTACATTAGATCTACCATTCACAAGCATAGACATAATCACATCAATCTTATCATTCAGGGAAGAGGTTTCTTCAACAGAATTTACCTTCTTACCTTGTGGAGCTCTTTCCGTGTGCCATTCAGAGTAATTTATCATCATATCATCAAGAACTTTTGTAGCCGCCCCCAATGTGATGGACATAAAGGTACCTCCAGCAGCTGAATCCAATAAATTCCGCGAAGAAAAATTTAGTCCTGCATAGAAGGTTTGGATGATCATCCAAGTAGTCAGTCCATGGGTTGGGCAATTCTTTACCAAAGTTTTCATTCTCTCCCATGCTTGAGCAACATGTTCAGTATCTAATTGCTTAAAATTCATTATGCTACTTCTCAAAGATATAATTTTAGCGGGAGGATAATATCTACCAATAAAAGCATCCTTGCATTTAGTCCATGAATCAATACTATTCTTAGGCAAAGATAGCAACCAATCTTTAGCTCTTCCTCTTAATGAGAAAGGAAACACTTTCAATTTAATAATATCACCATCTACATCCTTATACTTTTGCATTTCACAAAGTTCAACAAAATTATTGAGATGGGCAGCAGCATCATCAGAACTAGCACCAGAAAATTGATCTCTCATGACAAGATTTAGTAAAGCAGGTTTAATTTCAAAGAATTCTGCTGTAGTAGCAGGTGGAGCAATAGGTGTGCATAGGAAATCATTATTATTTGCATTTGTGAAGTCACACAACTTAGTATTTTCAGGGGTATTCATTTTAGCAACAGTAAATAAAACAAACTAGATAAAGTAAATGCAAGTAACTAATTTTTTTTGTGTTTTTGATATAGAGAGCAAGACAGTAAATAAAGTAAAACTAGCAACTAATTTTTTTGTGTTTTGTTTAGGTGCAGCAAACAAAGTAGTAAATAAAATAAAGCAAGACAAAAACAAAGTAAAGAGATTGAGAAGTGGAGACTCCCTTGCAGCGTGTCTTGATCCCGGCAACGGCGCAGATGAGGATGCGCGTAGATGTACACGTCCGTTGGGAACCCCAAGAGGAAGGTATGATGCGCACAGCAAGTTTTCCCTCAGAAAGAAACCAAGGTTGAATCGAACCAGGAGGAGCCAAGAAGCACGTTGAAGGTTGATGGTCGCGAAATGTGATGCGGCGCAACACGGGGATTCCGGCGCCGCACTGCACAACACAAATGCCCCAACGAAACAGTGAGGTTGTCAATCTCACCGCTTGCTGTAACAAAGGATTAAGCGTATCGAGTGGAAGATGATTGTTTGCAAGAAAACAGTAAAACACAATTGCAGTAGATTGTATGCTATGTAAAGAATAGGACCGGGGTCCACAGTTCACTAGAGGTGTCTCTCCCATAAGATAAAAGCATGTTGGGTGAACAAATTACAGTCGGGCAATTGACAAATAGAGAAGGGCATAACAATGCATATACATGATATGATAAATATAGTGAGATTTAATCCGGGCATTACGACAAAGTACATATACCGCCATCCAACTGCATCTATGCCTAAAAGTCCACCTTCAGGTTATCATCCGAACCCCATTCAGTATTAAGTTGCTAAGCAACAGACAATTGCATTAAGTATGGTGCGTAATGTAATCGACAACTACATCCTTAGACATAGAATCAATGTTTTATCCCTAGTGGCAACACATCACAACCTTAGAACCTCTGTCACGATCCCAGGTGTCAATGAAGGCATGAACCCACTATCGAGCATAAATACTCCCTCTTGGAGTTAAGAGAAAAAACTTGGCCAGAGCCTCTACTAATAACGGAGAGCATGCAAGATCATAAACAACACATAAACAATAGATTGATAATCACCATAACATAGTATTCTCTATCCATCGGATCCCGACAAACACAACATATATTATTACAGATAGATGATCTTGATCATGTTAGGCAGCTCACAAGATCCAACAATGAAGCACAACAAGGAGAAGACGACCATCTAGCTGCTATGGACCCATGGTCCGGGTGAACTACTCACTCATCACTCCGGAGGCGATCATGGCGATGAAGAGTCCTCAGGAGATGAATCCCCTCTCCGGGGGTGCGGAGATCTCTGAATCCCGAAATGGGATTCGCGGCGGCGCGTCTCGGAAGGTTTTCCGTATCTTGGCTCTCGATGGGGGTTTCGCGACGGAGGCTTTAAGTAGGCGGAAGGGCGGGGGCCACACGAGGGCCCCACACCCTAGGTCGGCGCGGCCAGGGCCTGGGCCGCGCCGGCCTATGGTGCGGGCCTCGTGGCCCCACTTCCTTCCCTCTTCGGTCTTCGGAAGCTCCGTGCAAAAATAGGACCCTGGGCGAAGATTTCGTCCGAGAGAATATTTCCTTACTAGGATTTCTGAAACCAAAAGCAGTGGCTCTTCGGCATCTTGTTAATAGGTTAGTTCCAGAAAATGCATAAATATGACATATAATGTGCATAAAACATGTAGGTATCATCAATAAAGTAGCATGGAACATAAGAAATTATCGATACGTTGGAGACGTATCACATGTCACTTCAGAAATTATCTTTGTTATCGTTTTACCTGCTCGGGACGAGCAGAACTAAGCTTGGGGATGCTGATACGTCTCCAACGTATCGATAATTTCTTATGTTCCATGCTACATTATTGATGATATCTACATGTTTTATGCACATTATATGTCGTATTACGCATTTTCGGAACTAACCTATTAACAAGATGCAAGATTCTGTTTTTCTGTTTTTGGTTTCAGAAATCCTAGTAAGGAAATATTCTCGAATTGGACGAAATCAACGCCCAGATTCTATTTTGCCGGAAGCATCCGGAACACCGAGCCGTCGAGAGGGGCCACGTGGGGCCACACATGGTGGCGGCGCGGCCGGGCCCTGGCCGCGCCGCCTAGTGGGCCCCACCAGACCCCCTCCGAGGCTGCCCTTTCGCCTACTTAAAGCCTCCGTCGCGAAACCCCGGCGAGAGCCACGATACGGAAAACCTTCCGAGATGCCGCCGCGCGAATCCCATCTCGGGGGATTCGGAGATCGCCTCCGGCACCCGGAGAGGGGAATCATCTCCGGAGGACTCTTCATCGCCATGATCGCCTCGGAGTGATGAGTGAGTAGTTCACCCCTGGACTATGGGTCCATAGCAGTAGCTAGATGGTCGTCTTCTGCTTCATTGTTGGATCATTGCCTAACATGATCAAGATCATCTATCTGTAATACTATATGTTGTGTTTGTCGGGATCCGATGGATAGAGAATACTATGTTATGGTGATTATCAATCTATTACTTATGTGTTGTTTATGATCTTGCATGCTCTCCGTTATTAGTAGAGGCTCTGGCCAAGTTTTACTCTTAACTCCAAGAGGGATTTATGCTCGATAGTGGGTTCATGCCTTCATTGACACTTGAGTGAAGAAAGTTCTAAGGTTGTGATGTCTGTTGCCACTAGGGATAAAACATTGATTCTATGTCTAAGGATGTAGTTGTCGATTATATTACGCACCATACTTAATAATGTTGCTTTGCAACTTAATACGAAAGGGGTTCGGATGATAACTGAAGGTGGACTTTTTAGGCATAGATGCGGTTGGATGGCGTCTATGTACTTTGTCGTAATGCCCAATTAAATCTCACTATATTTATCATATCATGTATATGCATTGTTATGCCCTTTTCTATTTGTCAATTGCCCGACTGTAATTTGTTCACCCAACATGCTTTAATCTTATGGGAGAGACACCTCTAGTGAACTGTGGACCCCGGTCCTATTCTTTACATCGCATACAATCTACTGCAATACTTGTTTTACTGTTTTCTTGCAAACAATCATCTTCCACACAATACGGTTAATCCTTTGTTACAGCAAGCCGGTGAGATTGACAACCTCACTGTTCGTTGGGGCAAAGTACTTTGGTTGTGTTGTGCAGGTTCCCGGGAATCCTGGTGTTGCGCGCATCATTTCGCCACCATCAACCTTCAACGTGCTTCTTGGCTCATCCTTGTTCGATAAACCTTGGTTTCTTTCCGAGGAAAACTTGCTGCTGTGCGCATCATACCTTCCTCTTGGGGTTCCCAACGAACGTGTGAGTTACACGCCATCAGTGACTTGTTTTTGAATCACAACTGAGTTGTGGGAATGACACTAATGTTCCCACTGGAGTTAGTTAGCACATGAAAGAGTCTTTATCAAATGCTTGTGAACTAAAATTGGCCTTATGCAAATAAACTAGAGCTTAGCACCCCTTTACTAGAATCTGATACCGGAAACTATATGGCCTTTCCAACCGTCCGTAACCGTGGACACGGTTATTCGAATAGTGGGTGGAATAGTGGTTGTACTTTTTATTCCAACTATGTGATCACCATATGTGAGATGCAATGGTCACATTTGTGTTTGAATTTGGCCAAATTTCTTCATAGGTGTGATCTAACTAATGTTTTGCATCAATTGGTGGCATTGGTTTGCAATTTGGAGTTGGTTTGTGAAAAATTCCAAAATTTGGGGCAATCTAGAATATGTTTCAAAGTTGCCACTTTGCATGCTTATAATAAGAAATAGAAAAGGAACTAGTCAAAGTGGTCAACATCAAAAGTGTTTAGCTTGATGAGGTGCAAAGAGATGAGAGACTTTGGTTTAGAAAATTCTTAATACAGGGGCTCAAAGAGGGTAAGAGGTTAAAATTACCACATGTGACCATTATCACATGTCACTTGATTTTGATTTTTCTTTTGATTTGTTTTGGGTTTTCTTGATTCAAAAGTGATTCTTATTAGTTTAGTAAGGTTTCCAAACCATTGAAACAAAGTAAAATAGCCTAGGTTAAAGATTTGCAAAAATGGCCCTAGCCTCATATGTGGTGTTATTGTTGTTTTTCTTTTCTTCTATTTTGGGTTTCTCTTTGATCCAAAAAAGTATTCATTTGGGTTCATTTAGGGTTAGGTTGGGTTTAGCATGGTTTCAACCATTTAGGTAAGGTAAATAGGGCATAGGCCAGTATTTGTAGAAATGGCCATAAGCCCACATATGTCTCACCTTTTATGTTATTTTCTTTTTATTTGTTCCTCTTGGGTTTTGAAAAGGGTAGGGTTTTAGGGTTTTGAACTTGTCTAATACTTCAATCAAACATGTAGGTTAAAAACCCTACACACATGTATGGACACTATGCACATCAGAGAAAGTAATCCAAAAATATTGTTGGCTCCAATTTTTGAAATATGTGAAATCCATTTTCTTCTTTGTTTTAAAATTTGGAATGTTACATCATCAGACTTGGGAATTAGAGTAATAATCCCATAGTTTATTCTATCAAGAACAATTTTGTGTTCATACAAATCATCAAAAACCTTCATGACATCAAATTTGATTATATCCCAGCAGTGCTGATAGAATTCAATGGCAAAACCATCAGGACCTGCTGCTTTATTTTTCTCCATGTGATCCACAACTTCTTTAATTTCTTTCAAGGAGAATCTCCTATCCATGTCAACATGGTCCAGATTATTGAGTTTTTCCTCCTCTGTCCAAATTTCATCCCTTAATCTGATACCTGTATCATCCACATGACCAAACAAATCCCTATAAAAGGAAGTAGCATGCTCCAACAAAGCAGCATCTCCTTGTATAATGGAATCCCTATAAAAAGTTTTACGAGCTGAGCAACTTCATGCAAATATCTCTCGTACTGGAGATAGCACTACACAAAAGCAGTGATCGCAGCCAAAGACAGTTCCGCCATCCTGGACCCTGCATGGCTGCATGAGTGCACGCACGGCCATCTTCTCATAGTAGTATGTAGTGTACATCACTATCACAAAACTTAGTGGTAATTAATCGGCGTCGGAAACAGAGGGAGCATCTCCCGAGCTCAGCTCCAGCTGCATGCATGCGAGCTGTTCCGTTATTATTTCGTACATTGATTCCCCCATCTCCCAAATATATGGAAACATCGATATCACTCTCACAATTCCAATCGAGAGTCATAGTCATACGCGGGCCCTGTCTTCCTTAACAAAAGGAAAAGAAAAGACCTGGACTGACAGGCTCACACTCATGCTACAGCACGCGGGCATCCCCTTTTTTCTGATTTGATTTTGACAGAATCTTTCGCATGTCTTGTACCCGCACTCTTTTTTCCATCTATAACTCACCACTCTCTCCCATAGTCCCATCCATTAGACATGTATCTTAGAGTAATTATTACATAAATTACTATAATTAGGGCTAGGTTGTTAGTTTCTATTTTGTTAAAAAAAGATTTTAAAAAATTAACAAGTTTGAGATAGAGCATTTTAAATCGCACTAATCACATCTAAATGCATTTTGACTGCAGTCCTAGCCGACATGGCCCATTTGTAAGGGATGAGTTGGTAGGACATGCGGAGGAGGAGTTGAGGTGGCCGTGGGGCCCTCTTGTCAGACCTCTTCTTGGTTCCCCTACTCTCCTCTTCTTCCTCTCCATGTCTCACTCTACCAAATTGTTTCTCTATCTACATTCAGATCACCAATGTGTCGGCCCATATCACGGCGAGACTAGGGCTATTGCTGCCGTTCATGGCACCGTCGGGCTACAGACGATGCTAAACCTGACGCGGATCCCAGTGGCAAGGTAGGGATGTGGCTGGTGGAGAGAGTGGATCCCATGGCAGCTAACATCGCCAGCTTGTCCGCGCAACTAACCACCCTCGCATGCATCGTACTGGATCCCCACATGGGTCCTAGGGGTCCAGTTCGTCCATGATGGAGTGGTGGTGCATCGCAGTTGCGTTGAGAACTCGAGCCACGGAGTGTGGGGTGGCGGCGGTAGCCGGAAGCGATGTGCGGGAGTGGCGTCGGTTGCCGCTCGTGGCGCCAATCGCCGGAAGGAGCTAGCGGAGGACGGCATACAAGGACGCGAGGTCGGTGCGGTGGTGACCTTTATCGTGTTTATTGGGGTGAGTAGGAGAAAAAGAGATGACCAAATGGGGAAAGAAGAGGGGGCTGACATGTGGCTCACTCGTCAACCTCAAGTGCTCCTCTACCTGTGCTGCCAACTCAGCCTTATAAATGGGTCCTGATTATAATATTTGTAATTAGAGTTGTGTCAAATGACTATTACTGCGTTTTATGACGCTTTGGCTCAAACTTACTAGTTTTTTATTTTTTATTTTTTATTTTTTAAAAAAGGTACTCACATGTTAACCTTTAGCCCCAACGATGGTAGTTTTATGTAATATACTATGTATTGTATTACCAGGCCTAAATTTAAAGAGGCATATATGTCAGAACAGTTATTAAAACAACAATCTATTTGAATTTGTGTTTTCGGTGAGATATTTTAAACAAGCCAAAAATAAACAAAATCTAAAAACACGAATCCTGAAATGTTGAGATTCAAAATGAAATCCAATGAAGCGACATTAAAGTGTTCACTATCTGATAATTTTATCAAACACATCTAAAATAAGTTACATGTTCAAAGTACGGTGAAACCAAAATGTCATAAAGTTTGAATAGTGAAACAAATTGTTTCCATGTTAAAATTTGCCAATTATTTTATGGTTTGACTACTACTGAAATTGCCAATTATTTTGAAACTATCAATAACGAAGTTTGAAAGACAATGAAATAAGTTGTTTCAGCAAAAAAATTCACTAGGTAAATAAACTTTTGATGATTCACCGAGTTTCAAAAATCGATTTTTAAATTATTAAAATATATTCAATATTAGACTTGTTTTGAAGTTATCTTCACTAGAAACCTAAATATTCAAACGGTTCATAAATTAGAGTTCTAGTTCAAAAGCTACATAATCTTGAAATTTGGTGTGGAAAGAGAGAAAAGTGGCCTCCTGATATTTGGTCGAGCCTCGGAAACCCCTTGAGATAAATCATGCTGCCCAAACTATGGACACGGTCATTAATTGATTGTGGAGAGCAAGACAACGGCTGGTCCTTGATCGTACTTGCTATATTTGCATTCTTAGCGCACGCCTTCCATGATCAACATGCCATATTTGGTCTGTCAGAGTTTAGTGGGGTTCAGTACCAGCAGCTGGTCATTCAGCTCGGTACCTTTTGAGAAGTTGACGCGGCATCAGATCATATTACTCAGATTAGAGAAAGACCACCCTTTCCAAAGGAGAAAGGAGGCAAGGCTACTTTTTCTACATCCTGTCTCTCGATGGGGTAGAGGAGAATATTCTAGAATTAGGCATGTAGCAACAGGTGTCAGTGGATGTGTACCAATAGGCAGGAGCTGTGGCAATGTGTGTATGTAGACATGCATGGTGCACACATGCAAACTACTATTACTGCGATTTAAGTAGCCACTAGCCAGCAGCTCCACGCTCGCAAAGAGATTGAGGAGTGTGCGCAGCTGTGGATGAAAAGTGAACCGATAGAATCTTGTACTAGTAGCCGTCCAGCAGCTAGCCAACCAGCTATAAAGACTATTCTTTCTTGTTTTTGGTGTGGAGGAGCTCTCTCGGCTCCGGTAGAACAAGGGCCTTGTTCCGTGTCACATGAAATCAAAGCTAGGAAAATGGCAGCAGCTCTCACTCACTCGCACTACTGAGAAGCAGCCAGACTCCAAAATAGCAACGCAATAATGCATAGCAACTGTTTAAGGAGATTCCCTAACAAGCAGAAAATAGTGGAGTTGTCAAAGTTTAAGGAGTTCTCTCTTTTAGGAACTGGTTGCAAGATTTAGGTGAAGGCTTGGACACAAGATGTTACTGCAAAAGGCAAGCTTCACTTAGTTTGGGTCAAGCTGTACAGAGTGCCGGACTCGATGCGAAACTGGAAAGGTTATGCTGAAATTTGTTCTTCTCTGGGAGTATTCAAGGGTACGGTGTGGATCTTGAAAGTTTGAAAGATAAGGAGGTTATAAGATGTCAGGTGGGGGTAAGGGACCCAACAAAAATTCCTACAGTTGCTGAAGTTACAAGTGAAGATCGCTGAAGTTACAAGTGAAGATCTTATGATTTTAGCTTCAAAAAAAAGATCTTATGATTCATGAGGTTGGGATTCTGCTTGAGAGTGTAATTGAGCCAGGTTGGTACAATGCGAGTTCTAGTGGTAAAAGGATTGCTAGGGAGGATGACAATCTGTGGGATGGAAATATTGACAAATCACGAGATCCTAAGAAGTCCAGAACGGATGGTGGTGATGAGCAGACTACTGACACCAATGGTGCTATGCAGCAACATGGCGCCGACACAAGTCCACATTTGATGCAACAGTTCCAGCAAATTAGGGCTGCACAAGACAATATTTTGGCTCAGGTGAATCGCCAACACGCAGGAAATTCGTTGGAAATGCAGGTTTCAGTTGGTATGCAGCAACATGATACGCAGGGGGGCAACCTGGTGCTGCAATATAGTACACTCAGTTTTGATGGTCCTGGTGGTAAGAAGGCCATAAATCATGTACCCCTGGAGCCAGTCATACAGGAAGTTCCTCATCATGTTAGTTCTAGCAGGCTGGATTTTGGAAGCTTGTCTTTGACAGCGTATGAGCATCAACAAAAGCAAAAAGAAGTGGAAGACAGAATGCAGTGTGAGGGTGCAAATGATCGAAGTGGTGGATTCAGATGATGTTCCTGTTCTAAATTGTATCCATAAGGGGGTAGTGATTGCAGAGGTATCAGCTTTATCCGATAACCGTGAGGTTGATGAATTTGAGAGCCAACCAGATATTCATAAGAGCTATTCTGAGGGTGAGGAAGTGCAAGATAGTCAGATAAAAGAAACAGAAAAAGTGGATTACGAGGGGGATGAGGATGATGAATTTGAGTATACACAATGCACACCATTTGCGGAGCAAATTGAGAAAGTTAGACGTGGAGAATATTCAAAGACCAATAACACAAATGAGCTGGGAGCTGATGATGGCAAGAATGGTACAGATGTGCATGAGACAGTGGAGGAGGATATGTTGATGGTTAGAAGATGCAGCATGTTGGCGTCACAAGATGGTCAGAAGGTTGAGGCAAGAGCTATTGAGAGAGCGAAAGTGAAAAATCTTTGTGCTAATGCAGGTAATTTATCCCTTCTTATTTAGATGTGGAAAATCCTTCTTTAGCTCAAGCTGCTTTGTTGGTAGGTGTTGATTGGGTGTTAGTATGGATAATATTTATGAGATTGTGGAGGCAACTAAAGATCTTGAAATGGCAAGATTAAATTTGTTCCTAAGAAATAAGCTTAGTGACAACCAGATCAATGAAAATATGGACCCGGCCTTCTTCCTCTCCCCGTCCACAGTAACGAGAGGCGATTTGTGAGATCCCATAGGCAAACCACTTCGCCGGCGCCGATTCGACGGGTCCCTAGGCCTCCGTCGGCCGCTCCGGCGGCGGGAGGGCGGGGGAGCCTCGTTTCGCTCCGTGTAGATATAGTAGGTGTGTGTATGGTGTCCAGCCGGCGGCGTTAGGGTGGAAGCGGCGCGGCCGGATTGGTTTTGCAGGTGGTGGCTCTTCCCTTCGATGGCGGCGCTCTCCGGAGTTCTGGCGTCGATCCAACGCCTATGTCGAGTCTACAGGTCTTCGGAGCTGCTGGCCTCGATCTCCCCACCGCCGGATGCCGCGGGGCGGCGGATCTGGCCGGAGTTGGTGAAGGTGAAGGTGGTTGTGTACCAGGTCGAGGATGGCGACGGCGATGCAAGGTGGAGGTTCCTTTGAGCCGAGTTCTGTCGACTTCCCGTCCGCCAGGGGTCTCCTTCCGTTCCAGGGCTGCAGTGGAGGAGCGGCGGCGGCGTGCCGCAGTACGTCTTTGTTGTCGATGTCGTCTTCGTGTTCTTGCAGGATCGGTCTGTAATTTTTGTGTTTCTTTGGGTTGTCATGTAAGTTTCCTGGTATAATATCACTGGATCTTTCCTCGCAAAAAAAATGAAAATATGGACCCTCTTCCCATTGGTGATGCAGGTTTCCTTGACAATAGTGATTTCTCCAATAGTGAAAATGACTTTGAGGATGATCTTATAGATAGGTGTCTGGAGAAGTTCCAGAACTCCTTATCTACTAGAAAAATGAAGCATAAAGGATCACCAGACACTGTGTGAAACCTAAGATGCGGGTGTCTAAGAGGAAAAAAATAAATAATAATGATAGGTAGCACTTGGAATTTGAGAGGGATTAAAAGAATTGAAAAGCGGAGATTTCTTAGAGAAACTCTCTGTGAAAAAAAAGATAGATTTCATTGGTTTGCAAGAGATTTTGAAAGATGATTTCAGAGCTCAAGATTTAGCAAAATTTGACAGTGCTCAGAACTTCATTTGGAAGTAGTCTGCGCCGAGAGGTAGATCGGAAGGTATTCTCGTGGGTATAAGAAAAGAAACTTTTGATTTACATGAATATGAGGCAAGTGTGACAAAACCATTAACTTCAAATGGAATTTGATAGTAGTGTATGGGGCTGCACAGGCGGATAAGAAAGTTGCCTTTCTTACTGAACTGTTTAGTGTTTGCCATTCTAGTAAGTTTCCTTTGTTGGTCGCAGGAGATTTGAATATTATTAGGAATGGCACGGAAAAAATAAAGCTGTGGGATACTCTCGTTGGAGTTCTCTCTTTAATGCAGTGATTGAACAAAATGATTTAATGGAATTAAATTTGAATGGCCGCGCTTATACGTGGAGTAATGATTACATGAATCCCACTTTTAAAAAACTGGACAGGTTTTTGGTTTCTCCTGAATGGGAGGAGCAATACCCTTTGTCTATAGTCACTACAATGGATAGGGGTTTATCTGGCCATGCTCCGCTTTTGTTGTATATTGGTAATAAAGCTCCAAGAAATATATCTTTTAGATTTGAAAATGCGTGGATGTAGAGGGGGGATTTCATTCAAGTGGTAGAAAAAAGTTGGAATGAGCCGGTAAATATGATGGGGAGTATCCAGGTTTGGCAATGTAAGTTGAGAAGATTAAGGAGGTGCATGCGTGGTTGGAATAAAAATATAGAAGCGTGGTATAGAAAACTAAAAAAAAGAATTATCAGACAAAATTGATCGGATTGATCTGTTTGCCGAAGTACATGGTTTAACTATACAACTTTTTGAGGAAAGAAAAAACTTAAAGAGCAACTAGAAAGGTTACTAAAACAAGAGGAATTGAAATGGATTCAAAGGGCTAAGAATACGGATTTGAAAGAGGGGGAAGCAAGTACTAAGTATTTTCATGCCAAAGCGAATGGGAGGCATAGAAGAAATACAATTATATCCTTAGAGCATGATGGAGACAAAATTGTTGGTCAAAAAAATCTAGAGGACCATATAACAACATTTTATAAGGAACTTTTTGGACAGCCTCAAGTTTCTGAAATCAAGCTCCATTTGGAGGATATTCCAATGATTGATGCTGAGGTTGCCCAAAATATGACTGTGCCTTTTTCGATGGAGGAAATTAAGTTGGTTGTTTTTTAAATGGCCCATAATAAATCTGGTGGGCCAGATGGCTTTCCCATTGAATTTTATAAAAAAATTCTGGGATTTGATCAAACATGCTTTAAAACCGCTTGTTGATGATTTTCAACAAGGAAAACTTGATTTAGGAAGACTGAATTATGGTGTTATAATTTCGCCCGATATGTTTGTTAAATGTAAGCTTTAAGATTATCACTAAACTACTCATGAACAGGCTATCCCGGCCCCAGTGGTGGATCCGGTGGTCGGTCCTACCCAGACTGCCTTTTAAAAAAAAAAGTTTATGGAGGGAGTTTCGATTCTTCATGAAACCCTTAATTCTCTTCATATAAAAAATCGGTCTCGTATTATGTTTAAAGTTGACTTTGAGAAAGCAATATGACAAAATTATGTGGCCCTTTGTGTATCAGATGCTCAAACTTAAGGGTTTTTCTGATACATGGTGTTACTTGGTTATAAAGACTATTAGTGGAGGAAAAATGAGTATCAAGGTGAATAATAGTATTGGTACATACTTTGTTACGCATCAAGGCCTGAGGCAGGGGGGTCCTCTTTCCCCCTTGCTCTTTGACTTGACTGTCGATGGATTAGCAAATATGATGGTTAAAGCAAAAGGTGGTTTAATCAAAGGCTTGATTCTGAACTTGGTGGATAATGGATTGGTGCTATTACAATATGCAGATGATATGGTTTCTTTTTGGAAGATGATGTCTCTAGTGCTCAAAATTTGAAATTCTTGCTTTGCATTTTTGAGCAAGTTGCTGGCCTTAAAATTAACTTTGACAAGAGCGAGCTATTCTATTTTGGTGATGCTATTAATAAGAAAGATCAGTATGAACTGATATTTTCCTGCTCTACCGGGAGGCTCCCTATTAAATACTTGGGACCCCCTCTAGATGAAACGAAGCTGTTAAATAAAGATTGGAGTAGAGCTGAGGAGAAAATGGAAGGGAAGCTTAGCTGTTGGCAATGTAAATTAATGCCAATTGGGGGGAGGCTTATATTGATTGAAACAAGCCTGAGCAGTATCCTTCTATATATGATGTCTTTATATCCCTTACCAAAAGGGACTAAGAAGCGTATGGATTTCTTCATGGCTAGATTTTTGTGGGGTGAGGATCATGGGATAAGAAAATACAATCTTGTTAAGTATAGTTGTGTGTTCACCAAAAGAATGTGGTGGTTTAGGAGTGAAGGACTTAGAATGTATGAATGTTCCTCTTCTTTGCAAATGGTTATGGAAACTTGAGACTGCGGAAGGGATGTGGCAATCCATTCTTTATAAGAAATATTTAGCAAGTGAGACACTCTCTGGTGTGGAGGCCAAACCTGGTGATTCCAGTTTTTGGCGTGGAATCCTAAAAGTTAGGGACCTTTTCTTCTCATTTTGCACTAGAAAATTGGGGATGGAAAGCGAACTCGTTTTTGGGATGATCGCTGGATGGGCAGAGAGACTTTTGCAACTAGGTTTAAATCTTTGTTTGAAATATGTGAATTAACAGAAGTGACAGCTCATAGGGTTCCCTCGAGTAACTTTGGTTGCCTTAGTTTTAGAACAACTCTAACCGGAGAAGTTCTACAAATGCGGATTCAAATGAGAGACCTGTGTAGTGGTGTGAACCTTTCCCTGGGCAATAAAGATAGTTTACTTTGGAATTTGGATCCTAAAGGTTTTTCAGTTAGATCCCTATACAGGGCTCTAAAATGGAGCATTTTAGGCTTCCCTTTCGAAAAGCTCTGGAAGATTAAGATACCCGCCAAGGTCAAAGTATTCCTATGGTTGGCTATTCGAAAAGGCATTCTCATCAAAGATGTGCTACATAGAAGGGGCTGGAAAGTGGATTGCATGTGCCAGTTTTGTGGCTTGATGAAAACATATCTCATTTGTTGTTCTCATGCCCGTTGGCGCGATATAATGGGAATATAGCTTCTTGTGCATTTGGATTTAAGAATAAACCAAGATCGGTTCAACATTTATTTGGGACTTGGATTAAATTTTCCCTAAAAAGAATAGATCGAATATTTATGTTGGTGCTGCTGCGATTTTATGGTCGATTTGGAAAACCCGCAACAATGCTTGTTTCAGGTCAACTAGACCTGTTGATCCACTTACAGTGATTAATATGATTTGTCAAATGATTTCCTCATGGGAAATCTTGCAGGTAAAGGAACCAAAACGCATTGCACTCAGCTGGGGAGCCAAGTTGTTCCTGCGATTGTCAAGTGAGGTGTTCCGATCATCGAGAGGATTGAGGCCGGTGGTTCCGAGATTGACAGGATGATCTGGAGAGGAAACTCAGTTATTGATGTGTGAAAAAAAGCAGACTCTGCCTAGTCCCCCCCCCTCCCTGTTGTGTTCGCTCTTGTAGCTATTGTCTCGAGTGTGTAGCAAAATAGGTTTCAGGCTTAGGGCTGGAGTTGTCTGTAATAAGTTTTGTAGTTCTTTTTCATTTTCTGTTCGATGGGCTGGTTTTCTGTTACTTTTTCTTTTTCTGTAGTGAACATATGGTTTCTTCAATGGAAATCGGGGGGAAACCCCTTATCTCAAAAAATGCAGAGCAACAGCCGGGTCTAGACTCGGCGTGTGAATGATTCGAGGCCATGGCCTCCATCTCTCTCAAGGCAGGGAATGATTCGCGCGCGTAGGCAGGGAATTTATTTAATCTCCATTTCGATCGATTAGCATTCCGCGTACCAGGCATGCAACGAAACAAAATCCGTCAAAACACGCAGCTTCATTCCGCCCATGCATCTGTGCACGCGCGCCTCGTTCAACATCTATGGGCGCGTTTGGTGGCTTGTATGCCCCTTGGATCTCATGGGGCCAGCAATTTTCGGCCCGTTTGGATGCCTGGGCCGAGCCGCGTTGTTGCATCGTACGGTTCTCAATGCACCCCTGGGAATGGTCCTGGAGAAACAACCGGAATGGCAGTTTCTCCAGGGCAAGGCCCTTTGCGGCCAGAAGGCTGCACATGTGGGGAAGGGAGGCGGAAACGTCGCGTCCCTTCGGGAACACGTGCCATAATTAGCCTCACTGCTCCCCTCTTCTTTCTCTCACTCGCGACCGCACTTTCACCTCCCCCAAACTGTCACATCACCCAGCGGTTCCCCTCCCGCCAACCAATCCGCCGCACGGAGGAGCACCGGTACCGGAGGAAGAGATGTCAACAAGCAGCACAGGGACATCGGCCGCAACCTGCTCCGCAGTCTTCATCGGTATCTCGAGTTCACCCGCGACCTCGAGCTCATCCTCGGCAAGAACAATGGCGGTAATGACCTCTCCTTCTCACCTTCGTACTCGTTGTGCCAGAACATGCCATTCTCGGGCATTTGCAACGACATGCACATTAGATCTGCTAGGGTTTCCATTAGGATAGGGTTTGGATTGATGTTTGCAACATGTTCGTCCCCATTGCTTGCTGTTCTTGTCCAGTTCTTGATGTTCACGGTCTCGATTTGCTTAGATCTGTTACTCCAATCTCCAATCGCGGTAGATCATTCATAGACCAGGCTTTGGATTGGTGAAACTGGCAGATTTTACTGTGCCTGCATAGAGGGGAAGGGTTTTTTGTGTTCGGGTTTAGCATGTTGTGATTGTTATGCGAAATATTAAGCTGAGTCGTGCTAGTTTGTTCTGATGCAAGAGGAGTGGGAGGACTTGAAGAATGAAGATGATATGCTCGATAATCTGCAGAGAACCAAGCACAAGTGATGAGGGCTAAGAAACATGAATGAGAGGCAGAAAAAAGGTTTGGAGGCTGAGAAGAGAAAGCTAGAGTATGACATATACGATCTGCTTCAAGAGAACTTTGCAATCAAGGACAATCTCAAGAGGATCAAGGCTACTTGTGACGAGTGATGAATGTGATGTAGATGTACTGTACAGGAATTTGTAATGTAGCCTAAGTAGAATTTATAACCCTAAGTATCATTCGTAATGTACTCAATTTGAACTGCTACTTGTGTTGTTTCTTGATTGAACTAGGCCAATGATTATAACCTGGGATCATAGTATCAGGACATGATTGATCAGAACCTACGGTAACATGACCATGCCGTTGGTTCTGGTCAAACATCTCCTCCATATCACTACAAGAAAAGTTGCCATGGCCGACGAAGTTGAAGTCGCGCCGTGGTTGCTGGTGTACCATGGCCGACGATTTTGGTCCCTCCGTGGTGCATGTCAAAACTTTTTTTTCTTCTCGTTTTTGAGGCCACCTAGCCCGACGAAAGCGGCCAAAATGTGGCGTATGGTGGCCCGGGACGTGGTGCATCTCGAAATCTCGGGTTCGCGGCCGAGTCAACGCAAATCCGCACCGCCGAGGGATGTAGGGCCCGATGGCAGCCTCTGGCATTGTTTTTTTCTACATCGCGCCATCTCGTTCAACGTTCTCCGATCGAGCCGTTTACGATGCAGGATCATGGGTCCCGCATGTCATCCTCTATGAACCAAAATTCTTTCTATTCTTGGATTTTTTTGACCCCCTGATTTCTGGCTACTTCCTTTTTCTTTTGATCCCTTGCCGCCTTGGAAACGTTGAGACCGCTGCTGCTAAATGGGACCCGCATGTCATCCTCTATGTGCAATCAACTTTCTTTTCTTGGAGTTTTTTTGGCACCTCAAATTTGGTCACTTGCCTTTTTCTTTCGATCCCCTGCCGCCTCTCAAACGGTGATACCGCTGCTGCTGGACCCGCATGTCATCCTCTATGTACTATAAAACTTTCTTTTCTTGAATTATTTTTGGCACCTCATATTTGGTCACTTACCTTTTTCTTTCGATCCCCTGCCGCCTCTCAAACGGTGATACCGCTGCTGCTAACTGGGACCCGCATGTCATCCTCAATGTACTATAAAACTTTCTTTTCATGGATTATTTTTGGCACCTCAAATTTGGTCACTTGCCTTTTCTTTCGATCCTCGCCTCTCGAACGGTGATACCGCTGCTGCTAGCGGGACCCGCATGTCATCCTCAATGTACTATAAAACTTTCTTTTCCTGGATTATTTTTGGCACCTCAAATTTGGTCACTTGCCTTTTTTTCGATCCCCTGCCGCTCTCAAACGGTGATACCGCTGCGCTTGGGACCCGCATGTCATCCTCTATGTACTATAAAACTTTCTTTTCTTGAATTATTTTTGGCACCTCATATTTGGTCACTTACCTTTTTCTTTCGATCCCCTGCCGCCTCTCAAACGGTACCGCTGCTGCTAAATGGGACCCGCATGTCATCCTCTATGTACTATAAAACTTTCTTTTCTTGGATTTTTTTGGCACCTCATATTTCGTCACTTGACTTTTTCTTTCGATCACCTGCTGCCTCTCAAACAGTGATACCGCTCTGCTAAATGGGACCCGCATGTCATCCTCTATGTACTATAAAACTTTCTTTTCTTGGATTTTTTGGCACCTCATATTTGGTCACTTGACTTTTTCTTTCGATCCCCTGCTGCCTCTCAAACAGTGATACCGCTGCTGCTAAATGGGACCCGCATGTCATCCTCTATGTACTATAAAACTTTCTTTTCTTGAATTATTTTTGGCTCCTCATATTTGGGCACTTGCCTTTTTCTTTCGATCTCATGCCACGTTTGAAACGTTGAGGAACCTGCTGGCTCATGGGACCCGCATGTCATCCTCTATGTGCTATAAAAGTTTCCTTTGTTGGATTTTTTTCACCCTCTGATTTTTGGCTTGCCTTTTTCTTTTGATCCCCTGCCCCTTTGAAACGTTGAGTAAGCTGTTGGCTCAAGGGACCCGCATGTCATCCTCTATGTCCATCAACTTTCTTTTCTTGGATTTTTTCACCCCTAATTACTAGCTACTTTCTTTTTCTTTTGATCTCAAGCCGCATTACAAACATTGAGACCGCTGCTGCAAAATGGGACCCACATGTCATCCTCTATGTACAATAAATCTTGGATTATTTTTGGCTCCTGATATTTGGTCACTTGCCTTTTTCTTTCGATCTCATGCCGCCTTTGAAACGTTGAGTAGGCTGCTGGCTCATGGGTCCCGCATGTCATCCTCTACGAACAATAAAAGTTTCCTTTCTTGGAGTTATTTTTTACCCCTAATTTCTGGCTATTTGCCTTTTCTTTTGATCCCCCCCGTTGAAACGATGAGGACGCTGTTGGCAGGTCGGTCCCACATGTCATCCTCTATGAACAATAAAAGTTTCCTTTGGTGGATTTATTTTTGACCCCTAATTAATTTCTGGCTATTTCCTTTATTTTTCTTTTGATCCCTGCCGCCTTGGAATTGTTGAGAATGCTGCTGCCTCATTTTCTTTTGGTCTGTGCCGCCTTGGAAACGTTGAGACCGCTGCTACGGGACCCGCATGTCATCCTCTATGTACAATAAAGTTTCTTTTCTTGGATTATTTTTGGCTCGATATTATGTCACTTGCCTTTTTCTTTCGATCTCATGCCGACTTTGAAACGTTGAGGATGCTGCTGCCTCATGGGTCCCGCATGTCATCCTCTCAGAACGATAAATGTTTTGTTTTCTTGTATTTTTTTACCAACTGATTTTTGGCTTTTTTATTTTCGATCCCCCGCCTTTGAAACGTTGACTCCTTTGGCTCATGGGTCCCCGATGTCAGCCTCCCCGTACAAGAAACATGTGATATTTTATTTTGCAGACAATAAACGTTGTATTTCGCTCTGAGCTATTGCAAACGGATAAATTAAATCTTTATATCTACATAAACAAACTTATATGTTGAATCTCCTTGTTTTTTGTTTTTGCGAAGCATAGGACTTTCCTTTTTTGAGAAAAATCCGACCTTTCCTGTTTTGGAGTGGGCTGAAATTGTACGAGTCAAAAGGCCCAGCAGATAGTTCGAAGGCCCAGATGTCCAGATACAGCCCAATTAAAATCTTTCTTTTCTTGGATTTTTCACACCCTGATTTGGCTACTTCATTTTTCTTTCGGTCCTTTGCCGCCTTGGAAGCGTTGAGACCGCTGCTACAAAATGGGACCCGCATGTCATCCTCTATGTACAATAAAGTTTCTTTTCTTGGATTATTTTTGGCTCTGATATTATGTCACTTGACTTTTTCTTTCAATCTCATGCCGACTTTGAAACGTTGAGGAAGCTGCTGGCTCATGGGTCCCTCATGTCATCCTCTATGAACAATAAAAGTTTTCTTTGTTGGATTTATTTTTTTCCCTAATTTCTGGCTATTTTCTTTTTCTTTTGATCCCTGCCCCCTTTGAAACGATGACGACGCAGCTGGCAAGTCGGTCCCACATGTCATCCTCTATGAACAATAAAAGTTTCCTTTGATGGATTTATTTTTACCCTAATTAATTTTCGGCTATTTCCTTTTTTTTTTTGATCCCTGCCGCCTTGAAATAGTTGAGGATGCTGCTGCCTCATGGGTCCCGCATGTCATACTCTCAGAAAGGTAAATGTTTCTTTTCTTGAATTTGTTTACCAACTGATTTTTGGCTTATTTTTTCTTTCGATCTCCTGCCACCTTTAAAACGTTGACGACGCTTGGCTCATGGGTCCCCAATGTCGGCCTCCCCAAAATTGTTGGCGTCGAAACCCACCGGCGGGCGGCGGCCAACACGGTAGAGCGGGAATGACTAGGGCTGCGGCTGGCCCAGTCCCTCGAGCGACGGCCCGCAAAGCCTCCTGGTCGCGCGCCGATGCTTCGCAAGGGCGTGCCACGACCTATACCTGGTCGGAAGGTGTGGATGATGCCTCGCTTAATTTCCTGGGGCACACACGTACACGTTAAATACGAGCCTCGATCGGCTCTCGGGTTGTCTGTGAATCGGCTCAAAGAGCCGATTCACCCATGATTCGTCCAAGGTGGCCGAATATGTGGTGGTCTGCTTGATCATGGTAGAGCTAATGAGATCCACAACGATGTAGGGTTTTCACCGCATAATCGGATCGTCCTACTCTAGGTTGGGCCTCGCGCTCACGCACGGTGATCGTAAGCTTGCCCTAGACGAGGCCTAAAAACCAACACAAGGTTGATCCTCGGAACATCCCGTCTAGGGCTCGCAAACGACACCCTACGTGCCGCTGGATCCTCCACCCCTTTGTAAGGCCTAACTATTGCAGATATTAAACTAATCCCTGTAGAACAAGGAGCGATCGTAACGGATCAGATCTACTAAACTATGACCAAGCGGGGTGCCACCCCTGCACCCATGATGAGGCACAAGGACGGCTAGATGCGCAAGGGTTGCACTACGAAAGCATGCAGCATGAAGAACAATGCTAACCCTAACACATCTATGATAACTACGTTGCTCGCCATCAAAAGCGCGTACGAGCAACGCATGAACAACGTAGGCAGGCTTGTGCTGCCTAGATCGCAAGATGCGATCTAGCACGCTTTCCGGTAGAAACCCTCAAGACGAAGGAGTTGGCGATGCGCCGAGATTTGTTTGTGGTTGAACGTTGGTTGTTGTTTATTCCATAAACCCTAGATACATATTTATAGTCCAGCGGACTTTCTAACGTGGGAATATCCCACCGTGCGATACAAACTCTAAATCTTGATCTAAGATATAACCTACTACAATTAAAGATACACGGGCAAACTAGCCCAAATTCTCCGTGCAAGGCCACTTCAGAGATCTTCCACGTGTAGTCCTCTAAGCCCATCTCTCTTACGGCCCACCTCTGGATTTGTCCAAAATCTGGTGATAACACATGCCCCCCTGGTTTTGGAAATAATTTTTCCAAAATCATTAAGCGTTCCTCCGTCGGGTCATGTCGCGGCAGAGCAGAGCCATTTGCAGCCTCCGTCATCACTATGCCCTGTCCTTTCAGCTTCTCTGCAAAATTTGACAGCTCTGACATTACCCCTTTGGAAACTGTGATGGCAGCAATTCCCACCAGGTTTCTCATTATTTAACCGTGCCGACTGAATAATAATCTTTATCCCCTTCCTCTGTTTCAGCCATCGACACTCCAAAAAACCCTTCTGCGTACCATGTCTTCTTCTTCCTCTGCCTCGTCGGGACTTTCCTTCGAGTCCTCTTCTCCCGAGCCGATGCCAGCACCAAGCCCACAAGAAGTCCATGCGGCCAACATCCGCCGCGCCATTGAGGCCGGGGAGGAGTCAGACCATGACTTCTCCATCGGTCCGAGGACGACCAATCCTCGACGGACGGGGAGAGCGACCTCCGCTTCCTCGCCAACGGGGAATCGGAAGAGAGGAGCGGTGACGATCGCTTCTCTGGGATGACTTTACCTCCTCCGAGGTGAAGGAAGAGGAAGAGGAAGAGGAGGACGACAACGACAGCCTCTCCGACGAGCCGCCGGCCAAGCGCCATTGCCCCTGGCCAGGGAATCTCAGTGATTATGATAGCGATGACGACGACGACGTGGAGGACGAGGACAACGAAGGTCCTGCCGCGGCCGCTACAGCGCGACGACGAGCTCGCGGAAGACGCGCAGGCGGCGATGGCGGCAACGAGCGATGACGGCCCGTAGAATAGGTCCTCTAAAATAGGATCAGCAACATAGACGGGGCAATGTATCCCCTTAGTACTCCCTTTTGAGAGCAATCAGCTCTTCTATGTAAGAAATCTGGCTTATCAATGAAGAACTTTTCCCCAATTTGAGTTTGCCGATTTCTTCGGAGTTTAATCGAGCCGATTCCCTCTTCCGCTGACCCTGCCGATCGTCACTTAGCCAACGCCCAACGAGTCGATAACAACGCACCAGAATCTCAATGCCCCACCCCTTTGAGCTCTGGCGGACAACTATGCAACTCGTCGTTCTCACGAGAGCCCCAGAATTGCTGCCGAAACGACTTGATCCTGAAGTCGATACCACTGGGTTTTCAGCCTGATGAAATCTCAATCGGCTTCTTAAGAACGGCAAACTCAGTTGCCCCCCGAGCCTTCATCAAGGCGAGCATATCAGTGGCCTGACCAAATGTGTCGCCATCGGCCTCCGAATCGTAACGCAGAATCAGCCGATTCCATCAAAATCGGCTCTCTGAAGAACTTCCAGGGCGAGCTGCCCCCCGAGCTTTCATCAAGGCAAGAATACCGGCGAGGATGCATAAATCGTTGATCAGCTTTCTGTCTACTGATCATCGACGTTGATGTAAACCCTTGAGCACATAGCCAGTGGGTCTTGGTCCTGTGCAACTGTATTAAAGTCGATGGCTGCGCATCGGCTTTGCTTCTGAAAAATTTTTTTTTTATTTGGCCGATTTTTCCTTAACCGGCCCCCAATGTTCCACTACACGCATGTCTGCACATGTTTATCTGCATATGTTCATCTGACTATATGCCCCCCGAGCCGAATCTGCTGAATGATGCAGATATCGGCTTTCTTGGTTAGTCCGGGCACTGTACTTGTACGTCGGCTTCGCAAAGACTTATGCTGACTTTCATCTGCCGACGTGGCCACTGCCAGTAGATCGTTGTTGACCACAAACAGAATATGTGCAGAAGATGATTTTTGGCCGATTGCTGGAATCGGCCTCCACCTTGCTCGTTCGATGAAGGTTTTGTAATGTCCCTCCATAAACTTTTGGGGCCGATCACAAGGATCAGCCTCGCACGGTTTGCTCATTGGTTTAATCTTGCTACTCGGTTAGGCTGGATAAAACCAACCCAACCTCTGACTTGACGCGCCTGCTGTCGTCCACCTTAAGTGCATCGTATAATCGTGGAACACTAAGCTCCGTCGGCAAGACAAGCACCATGTTTGTGCCAGCCGATGTTTCATCATCGGCTTTCTTTTGCTTGAGACGCCACTCCATCCTTCGTGGACGACCCTCTTCATCCAGGGCTCGCTGAACCTTTGCGGCCAGCTCGGGCCGCGCCTTCCTCAGCGCGTGCAGATATAACCTTTCGGCTTCTTCCAACGCACGTAGTCGCTGAACCCTACGTTTTTGGGAGCGGCTGAGCCCGTCAGGACACCATCTTGGCCGATGATACTTATCCTCTTCATCACCGCCTTCGAGTTCCTCGTGATCTTCCATCTGAACGGACTCGGTGTGCCTGCCCCAAGGCGGGAGAGGCCCCAGGCGCTCGAACACGGATAACTTAGCTACACCCTTCTCCTTTTGTTTGCATTCTGGGCAATTGCCGATTGTTGGCAATCGGCTCATTCCGGAATCCCCATCTGAAGAAGGGGCAGTCCCAGTGCCTGTCCACATTGTCACGACGTTCGTACCCGTCGTCATAGCTGTTGTCTTGACGATACCTCCCGCCTGCATCGGACCGATGAATTCTTTGGTCGTCTTCGCCGGGGCGGTGTCGGTCGTATGGCTGATCATATTTGCTGAGAAGATGCACGGATAATGAGCGTGGATACCGCATGCTTCTCACCTCCTCCTCGGCCAGGTACCGTTTATCGTCGTCCTGGGGCCGGTCACGTGGAACGGCCTCGTCCTTCTCTTTGCCACGGGCGTGGCTGCTCTCTGCTTTGTCTGCGTCATGGCGAATCACGAACCCTGCCATATTGGCATCGAAAGAGAATCCTGGCTCCCTTATGGAGTGGCTGAGATCGACCGTGTTGACGCCATGGGAGCGGGCGTCGTGAGAAGAGCCGATGAGGTCGGCTTCACGGAGGGCCCTGACTTTGCCATTCCGATCCTCGTACTCGACCGGGCTTTTCGCCATCTCTGATGTGGATGGCGAGATGGTTGTCGTTGAAGATGGGTCGTTGAAGATTTGTCCCACGTGCGCGAGAATGTGTTGGCGTCGAAACCCGGCGGGCAGTGGTGGCCAACACGGTAGAGCCGGGAATGACTAGGGCTGCGGCTGGCCCGATCCCCAGAGCGACGGCCCGCAAAGCCTCCTGGTCGCGCGCCGATGCTGGGTCGCAAGGGCGTGCCACCTGACCTATACCTGGTCGGGAAGGTGTGGATGATGCCTCGCTTTCTCAGGGCACACACGTACACGTTAAATACGAGCCTCGATCGGCTCTCAGGTTGTCCTGTGAATCGGCTCAAAGAGCCGATTCACCCACGGTTCGTCCAGGGTGGCCGAATATGTGGTGGTCTGCTTGATCATGGTAGAGCTAATGAGATCCACAACGATGTAGGGTTTTCACCGCATAATCGGATCGTCCTACTCTAGGTTGGGCCTCGCGCTCACGCACGGTGATCGTAAGCTTGCCCTAGACGAGGCCTAAAAACCAACACAAGGTTGATCCTCGGAACATCCCGTCTAGGGCTCGCAAACGACACCCTACGTGCCGCTGGATCCTCCACCCCTTTGTAAGGCCTAACTATTGCAGATATTAAACTAATCCCTGTAGAACAAGGAGCGATCGTAACGGATCAGATCTACTAAACTATGACCAAGCGGGGTGCCGCCCCTGCACCCATGATGAGGCACAAGGACGGCTAGATGCGCAAGGGTTGCACTACGAAAGCATGCAGCATGAAGAACAATGCTAACCCTAACACATCTATGATAACTACGTTCGCCATCAAAAGCGCTTCAGTACGAGCAACGCATGAACAACGTGCAGGCTTGTGCTGCCTAGATCGCAAGATGCGATCTAGGCAGCATGACGCTTTCCGGTAGAAACCCTCAAGACGAAGGAGTTGGCGATGCGCCGAGATTTGTTTGTGGTTGAACGTTGGTTGTTGTTTATTCCATAAACCCTAGATACATATTTATAGTCCAGCGGACTTTCTAACGTGGGAATATCCCACCGTGTGCGATACAAACTCTAAATCTTGATCTAAGATATAACCTACTACAATTAAAGATACACGGGCAAACTAGCCCAAATTCTCCGTGCAAGGCCGCTTCAGAGATCTTCCACGTGTAGTCCTCTAAGCCCATCTCTCTTACGGCCCACCTCTGGATTTGTCCAAAATCTGGTGATAACACAAATCCTCTTTCTGCAAAGGTTGTATTTCTAGATAGATAAGGTGGATTCGAATCTGCCATGGTTCAGGCAGCTCAGGTAAGCCTTCTTGCACTAATTAATGGAAGTAGTGTATCGCAAGGTCAAGACATGTGGCTCGGTGTAATGAATCTATATGAATCATGTTGTGGGTTCAATCTGATAGTTCTCTAACAGGTCAGCCAAAATAGAAATTAAGTTTTTTTCTAAAAGGGAAATGCAAATTAAGATGAACACAAACATTAGTTATCATAATAGCTGATCATACATACATACTTGCTAAGAGCAAAAGCTTGCCAGAGTTTTACCACCCATACAATTAATTAGCAGTTCAGATAAGATAACCTTATATAAGTATAACTACAAATGCATTTGCTAAGGGCTCATGGGACAACAGAACTAGACAACCGCGAACTTTATGACCAGCATGTCACAGCGGCATCGAAAGATCTTGACCTTCAACTTTGATCCAATGCGAAGTTTGGCACCGTCAATGAACTTTTCCACCTGGAAGTAACAGCCAAGCGGCCATCTGTGGGACTGACAGAGTACCGTCCCTCCACGGTGAGACCTTCACTCTCCATGACGAGGGATATCTTGCCCCTTCGGCCAGCATTGAGATCCTTGGAGATACTTTTAGGCAATTTCTGATTCAAAGCAAGAGATACCACCAAAAATTAGTCAATGGCACCAATGCACTGAACCATGTGAGACTTTGAGCAGAGAAGACATCAAGATAAGAGCAGTTATGCTGTCATATACTCACGAACATAGCCTTCGGATGCGTCCTGGTCACCACACGGGTGGCCACAGCAATGAGCTGAGACCTCGGTGATCTGGCTGGGGCAGGTGCATGAGCCTGGGCTGGTACACGAGCTGGTGCTGATGCGGAGGCTGGGCAGGTGCGAAACGGTGCCTCTAGAGGAACCGGTGCTGATGAGGAGGTGTTGGGCAGGTGCGATAAACGGTGCAGCTAGAGGAACCAGTGCTGATGCAGGAGCCTGCTGGGCATGTGTAGTATATGGGGCCTCTACGGGAACCAATGCTGATGTAGGGGACTGCTGGGTAGATGCGTAAACGGTGGTACGAACCGGTGCTGATGCAGGAGAGTGGGAAGCCGGTGCCGGTGCTGGTGTGGTTGCCCTTTGTGACATCCGCTCTGTTCGTCAGGGGATCTGCAGCTTTGATCATGTTAAACCCAGCAAGCTAGAACAGAGGGAATGGTTTAGAACAACTGCTCAGAATGCGTTATCAAAAGATATGAGTAGAAAAAAGTTACATATTATATATTTGGAAGTGTCTCCAACTCTGTAAGCAGTTACGTATATCTGCCCGTTTGAGTTTCTGATCCTCAGCTCGTCGCCCTTCTTCAGACCGTAGTCAAAAGCAAACTTTCTCCAATCATGTCCATACAAATATGTGATGGCCTGCGTCTTGTAGACATACACCTCATAGACCGTGTAGGTGTTCATCAATTTGCCATTGCCATGCATAGTGAAAGATCCTTCATGCGGACACATCTGGTTAATCATTGGACGAAGTTCACAAGGTACAGTCTGCATGTGAAAATTGATACAAATGTAAGAAGCAGGAAGACTAAAAACAAGACTTTACTATATGCCAATTCATGCTAAACCACTGAGAATACATACCTGTAACTCTGTGAAGGAGCTACTAGAAAGGTAGATAGAGCCATAGGAGGTGTTATATGCGGGGTATGTACATGGGCCCGCCATATTCCCACAAGCTCGGCATCGGGATGGTGAAGGAAACATGGGAGGTACTACTGGTGCGTAGCGCTGAACGTAAGTGGAAGAATTAGGTTGTGTAAAGTGCATAGTTCAGAGCAATGCAAATGTTGACAAGCAAGTGCATAACACTATGTTACAAACTGAACAGTGAAAAATTAGTGTATGATGAATATAAGCATGCTAATTTGGTGTTTCCGAATTCCAAAAAGCATTAGACAGAGCCGGTGATAATATCAGACATAAATCATGGCATGTATATGTGGCTTAAGAAAATATACCCGAACCCTTGGATGGTTACGGCCCGGCTGATCCTTGGACTTGAGCTTATATAAGCATCCAGAAGGTGGGGCTGACAGTAACTTGGTGGCAGCCTCTGCAGATGCCTCATCAGCAGCAGTTGCAATCCTTTTGACCAATGAAGGCTTAGCAGTTTCAGTCTGCATATAAAAATTGAAGAGCAACAGACATCAGCAGTGATATATAAAATGAATCTATGAGACACTGATGCATATAGTGCTGGATGTAAGTGGAAGAATAGGTGTGTGTGTTTCTGAACTATTGGTAAGCATTAGACAAAGCCGGCAATAAACAGACAAAAATCAAATCATGTATGAGGATTAAGAAAATATACCTGCTTACTGAAAAGGGTACCACCCAGCTGGCCCGTGGCCTTGTGCTTGAGGAGGTTTTCAGAAGATGGTGGCAGCACCATCGTCTTCACAGCAGCCTCATCAGGATCATTTTTTATCCATTTGAGTAGAGGAACAGAAGTTTCATCCTGCATATGAATAGCAACAGAACTCATCATTGATATTTAATAAATCTATGAGATAGACTGATGCAAATAGTGCGGGGTGTAAGTGGAAGAATAGGGTTGTGCATAGAGAACAGTTGACAACAATGCAAATGATTACAAAAGAAGCCAATGGAAATCAACAGTTTATATACTGGATGAGACAGACTGAAAAGTGAAAAATTAGTGTATGATGATTGTAAGCAAACGCAGTGTTTCTGAACTTTTGGTAAGCATTAGACAAAGCCAACAGTAATTAAACAGATAATAATGAAATCATGTATGTGGATTAAGAAAATATACCAGATTCATTAAAAGGTCACCACCCAGCTGGCCCATGGCCTCGTGCTTGTAGAGGTTTTCGGAAGATGGTGCCGGCACCATCGTCCTCACAGCAGCCTCATTAGCCCCATTTTGCATCCACTTGAGTAAAGGCGCAGCAGTTTCAGCCTGCATAAGAATGGGAACAGATCTCAGCAGTGATATTGAATGACTCTGAGACAGACTGATGCATATAGTGCTAGATGTAAGTGGAAGGGTATGGCCGTGTATGGACAACAGTTCACAACAATGCAAGGGTGTGTTCGGTTCGAAACAGCGTGGAATGGAATGGAATGGTTCCATTTCAGAGGAATGGAATGGTTACATTTTTGTTCGGTTGGGAAAAATGGAGAGCAGAAGAGATCGAGGTTAAACTAACCAATTGTCTCAAAATTGTAATTAACAATTGCAAATGACATTTTAATCTCAAAGTCGTAATTAACAGCGCCTAATGGTGCTCTTTTAATCTAAAAATCGAAATTAACATCATTTTATGTTGGGTTAGGGGAACTGGAGTAGATGAACATTACTGTATGATGATTGTAAGCAAACGAATTTGGTGTTTCTAAACTTTTGGCTTCGAGATCTTATGGGTTTCAACTCTAGCCTACCCCAACTTGTTTGGGACTGAAAGGCTTGGTTGTTGTTGTTGTTGTAAACTTTTGGCAAGCATAGAAAAAACCGACAATAAACAGAGAAAAATCAAGGCATGTTTTGTGGATTAAGAAAATATACCATATTCATTAAAAGATCACCACCCGCTGGTGCGTGGCCTTGTGCTTGTAGAGGCATTTAGAAGATGGGGGCGGCATCAACATACTGGCAGCCTGATCAGCCGCAGTTTTGATCTTCCTTTTGAGTAAAGGCCCTAAAGTTTCAGTCTGCATATGAATAGCAAAACAAAAGGCAGACCTCAGCAGTGATATTGAATTACTGTATGAGATAGACTGATGCATATAGTGGATGCTCTTAGCCTTTTGCAGCGTGAACACTAGCTATGGACAGACAAAAAAACTAGTTAACTCAGCTTTGTCTAGATATGAATGTACTACCACCATCCAAAAGCTTAAGCCTTATTTATTTTTGAGAAATCAAAACAAGCAAAGTTTGACCAAAATTTTAGAACATTCTATCAACAAATATAATACTGTGTAGATACCGTAGGAAAATATATTTTATTATCTATTTAATGATATTAATTTTGTATTTTGCATGTTACTGATTTTTGGTAAAAGCTTAGTCAAACATGGTATAGTTTGACTTTCTAAAAATAATATAAGCCCAAAGCTTTGGGATGGAGGCAGTAGTATCTAGAGCTAAAACACATCTAGATACATCCGTATCTACAGATAGTTGAGTCAATTAATTTGGATGGGAGTATCAGATTCAGACTACATCATGGTAAGTTGGTTAAAAAAAATTACCCCTGGGCGGTCCCTGCCCAGCTCGGCAGTGGCATTTCGCTTCTTGTGCTGCAGATCGGGCCATGCTCCTGCAGCAGGTGGGCGCTATTCTCGTTCCCCATAGCCTCAGCACGGAACCTAGAGGTACCAACCTGATACAGAGAATATAGAGCATGGTGTCACAGAGGCTTTACGCACAAACAGCTGAAGACATGTGCTACTTTAAGCATATTCCAGAACAGGAACAGATTGAGGATGCAGAGACCAGAGAGACACTTAAAAGGTAAAGAGTGGATAAGCAAACGGAGTACCTGCTTCGCGGGGCTGGGGACGCAGCTCAGGCTCAGCCAACTGCCCACATGCGTGGTGGCCTTACGCTCCATTGCCCCCACCGCCGAGGTCTTGCCTTTCCTGTACAAGCTGACAAAAGATACAGTGAGGATCAGCAGAAACTACAAAGGTTGCAAATGTCGACAAATAAAGGAAGAACACCCCAATCCAAGCAAAGGTAGCCCCCGCCCCCCACCCCCATCAATCACTCCCAGCTCGAGGGTGACCAGAAAGACACCCCTTTGCCCAGAATAGGAAAGAGATGCGCAAGATATCGAGGAGAGGAAAAAAGAACCGATCTCGAGAAAGGAGAGAACATTACTAGTCCTACCTAATCCGCTTGGGCTAGATGCAGCTTGCCCCTCCAAGCTGGATGCCTGGACGGTGGAGGCGAAAGGAGGGGATCGAGCTAGCGGCTTGCATCCGTCGGCAATCGGCACTCGATCGGGAGAGAAGGGGTGCTACATAAAGGGGAGGGGTAACATATTTTATTACAGTGAACTTACTGATGTGACTAGTCATTACATGTCTCACTGAAACTAGGGCCCATAGTGTGGCACCCCAAATTTACTTGAAGCTGCCCGGCGGGACGCATTGGCGCGTCAAGAAACCCCCGAATTGTAGCGGGGAAATGAAACATTTCACAAAAATTCGAAATTCAAGCACACCGCCACGCGCCAAGCACGCGGCTGTTCCTTCCTCTTCCTCGGTTCCTCCTCCCCTATCCGAAAAAACCCCAAATCCCAAGCTCAAACCAAAAAAAAAACAAAAAACAAATCCCCTGGCCGCCATGCATGTCCTCGTTAACCCGCTGGAGATCGTTCCCGGACGATGCGGACCACCCGCCCTGAGATCCAGAATTCCGTCCACCTCGAGGCACTGCGTGCTGTCTCGCAGCAGCGGCTTGAGGGCGCTGAAGAGGAAGTTCCGCCGGAAAGTGCTCATGGCAACCGTGCAAGCTCACCGGCGTGCTGTATCCCGAGAGGAACTGGTCAAAGCTTTGCTATTCGCCACACACAAAAAAATTGCGGGCCAAGATCTGGTCAAAGCTTCGTCGATGGCTTGCCGCGAGAGGCTTGGAGTCCAGAGTCAATAAACTAGCTGCTCGAGGACTTGGGCGGTTTACACGGATTCATATTAACTGACTCAAGTTTGTTAGTCTAGTTAACAAATGCATCTAGATACATCCATATCTAGACAGAATTGAGTCCATTAATATGAATCAGAGGGGAGTACCTGAAAGTGTTTCATGCTACCAACTAATGCGCTGGCAGGAATCGCTGTAGAAGTAATTGTGCTACTACTTGTACGATGAACTGATTGTGTGGGTGTCGAATTTTGCAACGCGATCATCCACTGAATGCTTAATCTAGCGCCAAAGGCGTACAAATCATAACATACTACAGCACCAGAACATAAGAGTACGAATCATAAAGTAGCTCAACATTTTGCATCGGGGCTGGGTGGTCCTGAGACTACCGGGACGCCCCTGATGATCTCCGGGTGTGCATCCTCTTCAACGCAAAGCTGTGTACTCGGTCCACGGCCTCCTTCTGTAGGCTGGATAATCTCAGGTGCAGGACCTTCGTCTATGAGAGGCTCGTCATCAGTACCATCCACGGGTGCATCAGGGCTGGGTGGTCTTGAGACTACCGGACGCCCGTGATGATCTCGGGCGTGCATCCACTTCAACGCAAAGCTGTGTACTCGGTCCACGGCCTCCTTCCGTAGGCTGGATAATCTCAGGTGCAGGACCTTCGTCTATGAAAGGCTCGTCATCAGTACCATCCACAGGTGCATCAAAGAGATTCATCTTCAAATCTCCCATCAAACTGAGAGACCTCTTTAACTCTATGCTTCTGCAATTAGTACATCAACCGATTAGACAAACATCTAAGGGATGCAACCTGAACAAATGCCGTTTTACATATTTACCTTCTCATCTGGCACAGCACATGTCCCAGAGCTGAAACCCGTTTCCTGAAGCAAGCGCTTTTTCTCTCCTTCCCGTCCATCCATCTGCAACAAGTTAAATTTGAGTACAGAACCTTGCACAACAATGCAAACTATTGATTGAAACAGCGGCAGCATCAATATAAATAATTAACTACATATGCCAGCACACATACAGTGTGAGCAAGATCTGCTTCTCCTGCTAAAGGATCATTATATGGTTCACCATGCTAAACCCGCCTAACATATGTGCGGTCCATCCCAAAAATGTGTAAATGATCTGCCACTACAGGGTGAGGCCTCTTCTCACCATTCATACATGTGCAGCGCGGGCAATACACGTCCAGGTTGTGACCATCATGAGCTCTAATAAACCCCATAAAGGGTTGAACACCATTTATATATGAAGGGGAACATAAGTGTCCATGCAGTTTCCAAGTTCTGTCCATCTGTTTAATTATGAGATACAGTGGTTGGTGATTAATTTAAGGCGAAGTAGGAAATGTATATCCATCGAGTACAAAACTATACTACATGATTATGCATTTCAGCAATCATGTCGAGTACAAAACAAAAAATGCCCATCGACATTTTAGCAAACAGATCGTGTACAAAACTCTGCCATGGCATTTCAGCAAATTAACGGATCGAGTGCAGAACTGACTCTATATGCCCACGCAAATGAACAAATTGATCGATGACAAATCGAGCGGAAAACTATAAAGTGCCAATTAGTTCGAGCATACTGACGAATTTTTTTAGCAGCATCAAGAAAATATAAATCGTTAGGCTGTCTTGCCCGATACATGATTGAGCTAGAGATAGCAGCCCTACCGTGGATCAACTTGACCACCGGTGCGTCTCGAGAAGAACGACGGGGAGGGGAAGCTTCTTCTTCGCACGGACGGGACGGGGAGGGGAAGCTCTTCGCACGGACGGGGATAAGTTGTGTACGGGTGGGTGGGGGGTCATGCGGCCGGGCCGCCGGGGTGATAATTAAGGTTGGTAGGTGGCGTTTAATGGAGTTGCGTGTGTAATTTGCCGTGCACAAGGTTGAGGAATAGGCGGTTCCCTTTGCCGCGCGCACAATTCAAACTATCCCGCCCATGTAGTTTAAATTCGCCATATTTTCGTTAAATCGACATAAAGTCATGTGAGTGGGGGAAAATTAGCAAAGTTGCTTGAAAAATAGTAAAACTCTGGAATTATCCTTTAAATATGCTCTACTTCGTGTGAAAATCGGGGTGTGGAAGCATGTTGAGCTGTTTTATTTGTACTTTCTTCATTAAAACTCCCATTTTATGCACTTTGGATGGAAAGAAATCATTTGTACATAAATTTTGACAACGCCATTTGCAAACACTAATTGTTTACATGCCAAGATGCACCCATCCACCAAATATATATGTGGCAAAAGTTTATCACAATCTAGCAGATATGCATAATTAGTGAGGGACCCCTTTTGATTTTGTGCAATTTCCACTAATTAGGTAGAGATCGAGAAGGGTTAATTAATTAGGCCATGTTAGGGGTTATGTGTTTTAATAGGTTGTGTGGATTCAAATACAACTTCTTTATTTGTGTGCTATGATTAATCAAAACTAGATCGATCGACTGCGCACACATTATTAGAGGCGCATGCCTTTGCGCACAAAGTGCATGTGTGTGTTGTTGGCCACCAACGAGAGAGAGAGAGAGAGAGAGAGAGAGAGAGAGAGATAGAGATAGAGGTAGAGAGAGCTACATACGAGAGAGCGATTGAAATCCCCAAATTAAACACATATATATGCATGGCACATTTAATTTAATTAGAGGACCGCGAGGCACCCCTGGCCTGCTTGATGCATAATTAAGTGTCATTGGCCTATATATATAGGGTTTAATTAGGGTTTAGGGTTTAGGGTTAGGAGGTTAGGGTTTAGGGTTTAATGTTTATGGTGTTTAGGGTTTAGGGATTAGGGATTAGGGTTTATTTAGGGTTTAAGGTTTAGGGATCATCGATCGAGTGCGCACACACACATTATTAGAGGCACACGCGCCTTTGCGCATAAAGTGCATGCGTATATGTGTGTGTTTTTTGGCCACCAACGACATATAGATGATCGAGAGAGAGAGATTGAAATCCCCAAGAATATGTTCAAATATATATTAAAATATATGCAATTAATGCATGCATGGTAGGCCATGCATGCACACTAATTATATATATATTATGAGGAAACTTAATCAAATGTGTTTTCATTCGAGAGAACTTGTCAAAATTCAAGTTAATTAATTTATCATCGATAATTATATAATTAATTAATGAATCTCAGGGAGATGTTATACAACATATGATCGATATATAGGCCATGTATATATTAATTGGTTTTAATCTACCGTTTTTGCTAGCTAGCTGCATGCTATATATAGAGCATGTTTTTATTAGATCGGGTTATAGCTAGTATAGTTTAGGGTTATGTGTTTTAATTAACTAGGGTTTGATTAGCTAGGGGTTAGTTATATATATATGGTTTAGGGTTAATGCATGTCACATTTAATTTAACTAGAGGACCGCGAGGCACCCCTGGCCTGCTTGATGCACAATTAAGTGTCGTTGGCCTATATATATAGGGTTTAATTAGGGTTTAGGGTTAGCTAGCTGGGTTTAGGGTTTAGTGTTTTGGGTGTTTAGCTAGGGTCTAGGGTTTAGGGTTTAGTGTTTACGGTGTTTAGAGGGTCTAGGGTTTAGTGTTTAGGGTGTTTAGGGTCTAGGGTTTAGGGTCTAGTGTTTAGGGTCTATGGTTTAGGGTTTAATTAGTGTTTAGGGTGTTTAGGGTTTAGGGTTTAGTGTTTACGGTGTTTAGGGTCTAGGGTTTAGGGTTTAGTGTTTAGGGTCTAGGGTTTAGGGTTTAATTAGTGTTTAGGGTGTTTATAGGGTTTAGGGTTTAGGGTTTAGGGTTTAGGGTTTTAGGGTTTAGGGTTTAGGGTTTAGGGTTTAGGGTTTATGGTTTAGGGTTTACGGTGTTTAGGGTCTAGGGTTTAGGGTTTAGTACGTGTTTAGGGTGTTTAGGGTCTAGGGTTTAGTGTGTTTAGGGTGTTTAGGGTTTAGGGGATTAGGGATTAGGGTTTTAGGGTTGTTTAAGGTTTAGGGATCATCGATCGAGTGCGCACACACATTATTAGAGGCACACGCGCCTTTGCGCATAAAGTGCATGCGTATATGTGTGTGTTTTTTGGCCACCAACGACATATATAGATGATCGAGAGAGAGAGATTGAAATCCCCAAGAATATGTTCAAATATATATTAAAATATATGCACGAATTAATGCATGCATGGTAGGCCATGCATGCACACTAATTATATATATATTATGAGGAAACTTAATCAAATGTGTTTTCATTCGAGAGAACTTGTCAAAATTCAAGTTAATTAATTTATCATCGATAATTATATAATTAATTAATGAATCTCAGGGAGATGTTATACAACATATGATCGATATATAGGCCATGTATATATTAATTGGTTTTAATCTACCGTTTTTGCTAGCTAGCTGCATGCTATATATAGAGCATGTTTTTATTAGATCGGGTTATAGCTAGTATAGTTTAGGGTTATGTGTTTTAATTAACTAGCTAGGGTTTGATTAGCTAGGGGTTAGTTATATATATATGGTTTAGGGTTAATGCATGTCACATTTAATTTAACTAGAGGACCGCGAGGCACCCCTGGCCTGCTTGATGCACAATTAAGTGTCGTTGGCCTATATATATAGGGTTTAATTAGGGTTTAGGGTTTAGTGTTTTGGGTGTTTAGCTAGGGTCTAGGGTTTAGGGTTTAGTGTTTACTGTGTTTAGAGGGTCTAGGGTTTAGTGTTTAGGGTGTTTAGGGTCTAGGGTTTAGGGTCTAGTGTTTAGGGTCTATGGTTTAGGGTTTAATTAGTGTTTAGGGTGTTTAGGGTTTAGGGTTTAGTGTTTACGGTGTTTAGGGTCTAGGGTTTAGGGTTTAGTGTTTAGGGTCTAGGGTTTAGGTTTTAATTAGTGTTTAGGGTGTTTATAGGGTTTAGGGTTTAGTGTTTAGGGTTTAGGGTTTTAGGGTTTAGGGTTTAGGGTTTAGGGTTTATGGTTTAGGGTTTACGGTGTTTAGGGTCTAGGGTTTAGGGTTTAGTGTTTAGGGTGTTTAGGGTCTAGGGTTTAGTGTGTTTAGGGTGTTTAGGGTTTAGGGGATTAGGGATTAGGGTTTTAGGGTTGTTTAAGGTTTAGGGATCATCGATCGAGTGCGCACACACATTATTAGAGGCACCCGCGCCTTTACGCATCAAGTGCATGCGTATATATGTGTTTTTTGGGCCACCAACGATATATAGATGATCGAGAGAGAGAGAGATCGATTGAAATCCCCAAGAATATGTTCAAATATACATTAAAATATATGCACGAATGCATTGTAGGCCATGCATGCACACTAATTATATATATATTATGAGGCAACTTAATCAAATGTGTTTTCATTCGAGAGAACTTGTCAAAGTTCAAGTTAATTAATTTATCACGATAATTATATAATTAATTAATGATTCTCAGGGATATGTTATACAACATGATCGATATAGGCCATGTATATTTTAATTGGTGTTAATCTACGGTTTGCTAGCTAGCTATCTGCTATATATAGAGCATGTTTTTATTAGATCGGGTTATAGCTAGCTAGTATAGTTTAGGGTTATGTGTGTTAATTAAGTAGGGTTGATTAGCTAGGGTTAGTTACATATATATGGTTTAGGGTTAATGCATGGCACATTTAATTTTATTAGAGGATCACGAGGCACCCATGACCCACTCGATCGATGCACAATTAAGTGTCGTTGGCCTATACATAGGGTTTAATTGGGGTTTAGGATTAGCTAGGGTTTAGGGTTAGGGTTAGGGTACGTTTAGGGTCTAGGGTTTAGGGTTTAGTGTTTAGGGTTTAGGGATTAGGGATTTAAGGTTTTAGGGTTGTTTAAGGTTTAGGGATCATCGATCGAGTGCGCACACACATTATTAGAGGCACCCGCGTTACGCATAAATTGCATGCATATATGTGTGTTTTTTGGGCCACCAACGATATATAGATGATCGAGAGAGAGATCGATTGAAATCCCCAAGAATATGTTCAAATATACATTAAAATATATGCACGAATGCATTGTAGGCCATGCATGCACACTAATTATATATATATTATGAGGCAACTTAATCAAATGTGTTTTCATTCGAGAGAACTTGTCAAAGTTCAAGTTAATTAATTTATGACGATAATTATATAATTAATTAATGAATCTCAGGGATATGTTATGCAACATGATCGATATAGGCCATGTATATTTTAATTGGTGTTAATCTACGGTTTGCTAGCTAGCTGCTATATATAGAGCATGTTTTTATTAGATCGGGTTATAGCAGCTAGCTAGTATAGTTTAGGGTTATGTGTTTTAATTAAGTAGGGTTGATTAGCTAGGGTTAGTTACATATATATGGTTTAGGGTTAATGCACGGCACATTTAATTTTATTAGAGGATCACGAGGCACCCATGACCCGCTCGATCGATGCACAATTAAGTGTCGTTGGCCTATACATAGGGTTTAATTGGGGTTTAGGATTAGCTAGGGTTTAGGGTTAGGGTTAGGGTTAGGGTTAGGGTATGTTTAGGGTCTAGGGTTTAGGGTTTAGTGTTTAGGGTGTTTAGGGTTTAGGGATTAGGGATTTTAAGGTTTTAGGGTTGTTTAAGGTTTAGGGATCATCGATCGAGTGCGCACACACATTATATTATTAGAGGCACCCGCGCCTTTACGCATAAATTGCATGCATATATATGTGTGTTTTTTGGGCCACCAACGATATATAGATGATCGAGAGAGAGAGAGATTGAAATCCCCAAGAATATGTTCAAATATACATTAAAATATATGCACGAATGCATTGTAGGCCATGCATGCACACTAATTATATATATATATTATGAGGCAACTTAATCAAATGTGTTTTCATTCGAGAGAACTTGTCAAAGTTCAAGTTAATTAATTTATCACGATAATTATATAATTAATTAATGAATCTCAGGGATATGTTATACAACATGATCGATATAGGCCATGTATATTTTAATTGGTGTTAATCTACGGTTTGCTAGCTAGCTGCTATATATAGAGCATGTTTTTATTAGATCGGGTTATATCTAGTATAGTTTAGGGTTATGTGTTTTAATTAAGTAGGGTTGATTAGCTAGGGTTAGTTACATATATATGGTTTATGGTTAATGCATGGCACATTTAATTTTATTAGAGGATCGCGAGGCACCCATGACCCGCTCGATCGATGCACAATTAAGTGTCGTTGGCATATACATAGGGTTTAATTGGGGTTTAGGATTAGCTAGGGTTTAGGGTTAGGGTTAGGGTTAGGGTTAGGGTACGTTTAGGGTCTAGGGTTTAGGGTTTAGTGTTTAGGGTGTTTAGGGTTTAGGGATTAGGGATTTAGGGGTTTTAGGGTTGTTTAAGGTTTAGGGATCATCGATCGAGTGCGCACACACATTATTAGAGGCACCCGCGCCTTTACGCATAAATTGCATGCATATATATATATGTGTGTTTTTTGGCCACCAACGATATATAGATGATCGAGAGAGAGAGATTGAAATCCCCAAGAATATGTTCAAATATACATTAAAATATATGCACGAATGCATGGTAGGCCATGCATGCACACTAATTATATATATATATATTATGAGGCAACTTAATCAAATGTGTTTTCATTCGAGAGAACTTGTCAAAATTAAAGTTAATTAATTTATCACGATAATTATATAATTAATTAATGAATCTCGGATATGTTATACAACATGATCGATATAGGCCATGTATATATTAATTGGTGTTAATCTACGGTTTGCTAGCTAGCTGCTATATATAGAGCATGTTTTTATTAGATCGGGTTATAGCTAGCTAGTATAGTTTAGGGTTATGTGTTTTCATTAAGTAGGGTTGATTAGCTATGGTTAGTTACATATATATGGTTTAGGGTTAATGCATGGCACATTTAATTTAATTAGAGGACCGCGAGGCACCCCTGGCCTGCTTGATGCACAATTAAGTGTCGTTGGCCTATATATAGGGTTTAATTAGGGTTTAGGGTTAGGGTTAGGGTTTAGGGTCTAGGGTTTAGTGTTTAGGGTGTTTAGGGTTTAGGGATTAGGGATTAGGGTTTCAGGGTTGTATAAGGTTTAGGGATCATCGATCGAGTGCGCACACACATTATTAGAGGCACCCGCGCCTTTGCGCATAAAGTGCATGCGTATAGTTTAGGGTTATTTGTTTTAATTAAGTAGGGTTTGATCAGCTAGGGTTAGTTACATATATATGGTTTAGGGTTAATGCATGGCACATTACATATAGTTTAAATCTCAAGAATGTTTATACATGATAGGCCATATGTGCAAAGGAATTTTTTTCCTCGTGAACTTGTCAAAATTCAAGTTTATCAGTGCCAATGGAAACTAGTCCAAAAAATTACATAGAGGACCAAAAGTACTAGACAATAACTAATAGAACCTGCAACTTTACAAAAAGGACCCCAAAACATATAGAAGAAAATCAATCGAGTCCTTCTGGACCGCACATCAGATCTCTGCTCCGCATCCTTTCCAGCAACTCCGTCGCCGGGGACGCACCACTTGGGACGGTGTCGCGGTAGTCGCCAGACGAAGGAGAAGAAGGGCCTCAGCAACGGCATATTGGCTCTGAGAAGGGTCGCTGAAAGTCCAAGATGTGCACGGGCAAGACGGATGACGCCGTCGTATGCCCCGAGCTTGTGAACTTTAGCAGCTTGACTTCCCCATTGGCCAGATCTGAAGCACTGACCAAAGCAAGCCTCACCGTTAGCGCCATCACATTGATGGCACCAGATCGGGGTTTGGCCGGCAAGATCCGCCAGATTCACCATAGGCCAGATCTGAAGCCGATGACGAGATCCCCGACTCCATTGCGCCATTCTGCTCATGGGAAACACTGGATCTAAGCTTACAACAACACTAACTCCCTCGGATCCAAATTAGCTGACTCAACTTTGCTTATCTAAATATGGATGTATCCACACATGTTTTTACTCTAGATACATACACGTCTAAGGAAAGTTGAATCAATTAATTTAGTTCGGAGGGTGTACAATATACAGAGAGAAGTCGGCCTCGTCTCCGGCCGGCGAGGCCGCCGGAAGGGGGAGAGGAGCCGGGGGAGTGGGAGAGACTCGAGAGAGAAAGAGAAGAGGAAGAAATGAGAGCTCCCTGGGGAAGAACATTATTTTTGTCGTTCTGCTCGTAGCTTGTAGCTTGAAACGAAAATTTCGGCCACGCGCCAAATCATCCCGCCGCATCCATTCGAAAATCCCGTGACCAGTTTTACCCTTTTAACCCTGGTCCGGAAGCTACAACCCACCGACCATGGAGGGCTCATTCGGTAACAATGAAATATCTTGCCTAGATCCCGAACCCTCCCCACAGGCCCACACCCACCCACCAACCATTCGCCCCATTAGCTCAAAAATACTCTCACACGCCAAAGCTCGACTCTCTACAGTACTAGATCTGCTTCGCCGCCGGCATACTCCTCCACAGCGTAGCCTTGATCGTGTTGGCTGTCCACCCACCTGATCCGCTCCCCGCCGCCCTCGTCACCGACGGATCGCTTCACCGCCGACCTCGCCTCGACGGATCGCTTCACCGCCGACCTCGCCACCGACGGATCTGCTTCACCGCCGACCTCGCCACCGACTACCTCGCCGCGGCGGCTGTATCAACCGAATACCTTGCCGACCAACCAGATCTGCTTCACTAACGCCGCTTCTACTGAAACATGGTCGATTCATCGTCTCCCGCGTTCGCCGCCGCTGGAATGCAAGTTGCCGCCGTCCACCCCGCCGCAGCTTGGTTAGTACGCTGGCCCGTTAGATCGCGGTGTTTCTTTAGCCATGTTTTGTGTAGTTATTTGCAGATCTCATATGCCGTTAACTTTCTTGATGTGTTGCTTCGCATGAAGTTTGTTTAAATGTTGTACAGTACAAAAGCATTATCCGGTCGCTACCATCCTGTTCATTCTACTGACACTGTGTGCATCCACATATTTATAGCCTTGTACCCATTCATTTGCTGCCAACTGTTTTTGTACTGCATGCTATTGTCGCACTGCTTTTATAGTCGTGCTATGGGCATTTCCAATCTGCTTGTTCTTATACCACGTCATTAGCTCACCGCTAGCTGTTTTCTCGTGTCTGCTATTCTCACACTGCTTTTATAATCATGCTATGTGCATTTCCAATCTGCTTGCTCTTATACCTCGTCTTTAGCTTATATAGTTATTGCTGCGTGCATGTCTGGTCTTTGTATTATCGTAGACTGACTTGTCAATGTTATTTTTCCTTGGGATTGATCATGCGAACCACTTATTAGAACATCCAACATTAACAGCGGGGACGCTAGGTAAGGTTGGAATCTGAGTTCGTGGTTGGTAATTTTGGCAGTTTACTTCCGTTATTATCTATAACCTATATGCATTGTTCCTTATGCAAGAGATTAACACTTGGAACCCTGCCATAGCAATGCCATTCATGCTTTACTATGTTTCTGCCTATTTGATATGCTTGTCTTGGAGAAACTTCGAGGGTGATTTGAACCTGACATTTGGTCATTCTTAATGCCAGTTTACTTTATGTGTAAAACCTTGGCATTACCCTACTCTAAATCTGAATGTCTGAAATTCGTATCTCATGCAAAGCAACATCTAGTTGGTTTTAATTTGATATCTGGTAACTATTGGCTTATTCATTTGGCAGCTCAAGTTTTTTGTTATTTGAAACCAGCTGACTTGGTCTTAAATGTGATATCTAAACACAGATTAAGGACAATGGAGCAGGAGGATTAGCATTTCACTTGATGGCTGAACCTAAAATGATAGGCATGTTGACCACGACTAGTGCACGCAAGAGAAGGACCTGCAGTGAGCCAGTATGTGCTTAGTACATGCATCTTATCTTATCTTGTGCTTATTTCTGCTACATGCTGTTATCTGATCTCTACATTGCGTAATACATGTTTGAATAGTTAATTGTTGTAACTATGTTTACAATGTTACCAGAATGCTGTTTTAATGAAGCAGTCATCATTAGAAGATAGTCGCCAAAAAAGGATCTGTAGCGACCCTGTGCAACATTATGATGTAAGTTTGTGCTTAGTACAAGTTCCATACATGTCTTATTTATGCAACTTGTTATTATCTTATATCTACATTGCATAATAAATGTTTGCATAGTTCATCGTTTAACTCTTTTTGCATTATTATCAGAATGCAGTTGTGATGAAGCAATCTTCATTACCAGTGAGGCCCACAAAAAGTTCTGATCTTTCTTCTGATGCATCTTCTCATAGCCGTCAACCTAGACCATTTCTTTCATCAGACAGTAAATATCTCAAGGCTGTACTTTATAAAAGACATGGTATTGCTGCTTTAAGATCTGTAGCTGATATGTTGACAAAGAGTACACAAGATTCAATCAAGGCGATTGCCAAATGTCAACCTGTTATTGATGATGCTAATAGAAGTCCTCAATGATTCTATGTAATTTTTTTATTTGGGCACATTAATTGCCTTGTAATTTTCCTATTTGTTTTATTTGTGTATGTAATTGTGTGTATCATTGAAATCAGATTTTAGGCTCATGAAATTTAATGCAAGTTGACTAGTCAAACAAGTAGGGCCCTACAACAGATTGGGCCGGCCCACTTACAGTAGTGTGGGACCCACTTTCATTTTGGGCCGGCCCACTTCTTTAGTAGGCCGGCCCGGTTACACGATAATGGGCTCCACATGCTTATTGGGCCGGCCCCCTTGCTCTATGGTGGTCCCACATGGTAAATGGGCCGGCCCTTTAATAGGAAGGTGGGACCCACCTGTGTTTTGACCCGGCCCACTATCTTGTTGGGCGGCCCACTTTCTAGATGGTGGACCCCACATACCAAATGGGCCGGCCCACTTTCTATATGGTGGACCCCACCAAATGGTGGCCCTTTAATAGGATGGTGGGACCCACTGTGTTTGGCCCGCCCACTATCTCGTTGGCCGGCCCACTTTCTACATGGTGGACCCCACATACCAAATGGGCCGGCCCATTAACAGGAATGTGGGACCCACATGTGTTTTTGGCCCGGCCCACTATCTTGGTGGGCCGGCCCCCTTGCTATATTGTGGACCCCACATACTAAATGGGCCGGCCCTTTAACAGGAAGATGGGTCCCCCTGTGTTTTTGGCCCGGCCCACTATCTTGTTGGGCCGGCCCACTTGATATATGGTGGACCCCACACACTAAATGGGCCGGCCCTTTAACGGGAAAGTGGGACCCACTGTGTTTTGGCCGCCCACTAGCTTGTTGGGCGGCCACTTGCTATACGGTGGACCCCACACACTAAATGGGCGGCCTTTTAACGGGAAAGTGGGACCCACTGTGTTTTTGGCCCGACACTTCTTAGGCCGGCCCGATTCTTGTAAGGTGGACCCCACATGTTAAATGGCCGGCCCATTTAACTTTTGACCAGTCAACATTAGAGGTTAGGCCCGGCCCACGTAACTAATGGACCGGCCAGCTATATAGTTGACCGGTCAAACTATGTCATTGGCCCGCCCGCTTAAGACGTGGCAGGCCTCGTGTGGGCCTACCATCTACCACGGGGTTTCGGCGGTTAACGCCGTTTTCGGATTAACGGCGTACGCCACGTGTCGGTTGCATGACGTCAGGTCAACGGGCTCCAGAAACACTTCCGCAACGGTCCGATTTTAGTAGGGCGCCCAAGCGCGACGGACCGAAAAAATCGTCGTTGGACTTTGCCTGACGCAGTTTCCACAACGGAACCCATATCGTCGGGTTAGGCCCATAGGCGACGAAAAATACCCCTTAGCGGACGATTTTGAGACGTTGTCTATCAGAACTTTTCTTGTAGTGTATGTCCTCATTGTATGAGGCGTCTGATACCCTGCTTTTCATGTTTCTGCTTCTTCAGTTATTCATTGACCAATGATTCAACTATGGCACAATGGTTGGCAGGGTGCTGCCCTCAAACTTAGTCATGTGTGTCATATTACTGGCACACTAGATTTAGTTTGGGGACTGTCCCTTTGTCTGCCGTGTGATCCTACATATGAGGCCTCGCTTTGGTATGTCTGGTGCATTGGCCAATGATTCAACAAAGGCACAATGGAAGGCTAATTGGTTGATGACCCACAAGTATAGGGGATCACAACAGTCTTCAAGGGAAGTAAAACCCAAATTTATTGATTCGACACAAGGGGAGCCAAAGAATATATTTATAAGTTTTAACAGATGAGTTGTCAAATCACCTGCACCTGAAAATAGAGTTGCTCGCAACATTTTATCAGTAGTAACAGTTTTACGGCAGTGGTAGTAGTGAAGTAACATCAGTAGCGAAATAAAAATAGCAGCAGCGATGATGGCAGTAGACAGCAGGATTAAAATATTGTAGGTACATGGATGGATGAACGGGCGTTGCATGAATGAGAGAGTCCATATAATAGCAACACATAGGCATTGCAAGTAATAATGATATAAGCGTCCTAGCATAATATAACCATGGGCGTGTGTTCCTATTTAGTCGTGCGTGCTCGTAATGAGAAACTTGCATGACATCTTTTGTCCTACCAGCCCGTTGCAGCGGGCGTCTAGGGAAAGTACTGGTAATTAAGGTACTCCTTTTAATAGAGTACCAGAGAAAAGCATTAACACCCAGTGAACACACTTGATCCTCACATCATAGGCACCCCCTCCGGTTATCCCAATTATTGTCACCTTGGGGCCTCAGGCTCCGGACAACAATAAGTGTATACAACTGTTATCACCAGATTTCGGCCAAATCAGGAGATGGGCCGTACTTGAGATGGGCTTGGAGAATATACACGTGGAGCGTCTCTGAAGCGGCCTTGCACGAGAGTTTGGGCTAGTTTGCCCGTGTATCTGTATATTATGGTAGTTTAGAATTAAAGATAGAGTTTAGCCCGTACACGGTTAGGTGTATTTCCAAAGATAGAAAGTCTACGGACTATAAATATGTATCTAGGGTTATTGAGAAAGGAGGACAATCACGTTCACAACAAACACAATCTAGGCGCATCGTCACCCCTTGTTTCGAGGGTTTCTCCCGAGTAAGCAACATGCTGCCTAGATCGCATCTTGCGATCTAGGCAGTACAAGTTTATTCGTTATCTGGTGTTACTCGTACTGAAGCCTTTTTGATGGCGAGTAACACTGCTTATCGTAGATGTTTTGGGGTTTGCATCGTTGTTGTCTGATATGCTTGCTTAGCTATGCTGCCCCTCGATGTCTAGCCGTCCTTACACCTATCTTAGGTGTAAGGCGGCATCTTTATCTTTGTTTAGTAGATCCGATCTGTTATAGTCATTCCTTGTTCTGCAAGGATTAGTTTGATATCTGCATGGTTAGGCCTTACAAACGGGTTGAACGATCCGGTAGTGCGTAAGATGTGGTTTATTAAACCCTAAAGGGATTGTTCCGGGGATCAACTTCATGTTGGTTTTTAGGCCTCGTTAGGGTTGGTTTTCCATTATCTTACGTATCTGCTAGGCTCAATTACGCGTAGGATGTTCCGGTTATGCAGTGAGAACCCTAGACTATCGTAGATTAGCTTAGCTTGATATTGATAAAGCATGATCCCCGTGTCGTCGTAAATCTAATGTGAACCACGGGGCAATCGGCTCTTTTGAGCCGATCCACAGAACAACTTAAGAGCATGTCGTGGTATCGTCATGACATATGCCATAGGGTGGCTAATCGAAGTGGTTCCTTATGGTCTCACGGCGGTATCCGGATGCGGGTATGGGCACGAGCGACACGGCGACGTACCCAGGTTCGAGGCCCTCCGATGGAGGTAACACCTCTACTCCTGCTATGAGTGTATATGATAGTGACACAGTACAATGGTGCTCCTTGAGCTGTGTATCCGGCTGCTCTGGGAGGCTAAGGTAGACGAAGGTCTCTCTCACGGGCAGCGCTAAGACTAGTGGAAATGAGAAGTGATCGATCGTCCCCCGCGAGGGGGTAGCCCGGCTTATATAGGCACCGGTACTTTACATATAAGTCCCTATAGTCTGTGGCCGGCATGGCCGGCTCCGGCTCCCGCTCCTTCCGGCGGACATCGGGGAGCCGTTGAGCGTAGTGGCACGTCCCATCCGCCTGCTCAGGTCAGCGGCATGGCGAGGTGGTGTCGTTGTCGTCATCATGCTCTGTAGCTCGTACGGTCCGACGTACGCCATGATGGCCTGTCCTGCGTGGCACTCTTGCTCTCATGCCCGTGCTACGGGAGATGAGGTCAGCGTGGACCTTCGAACCCGGATCACCTACCGGTTCCTTCCGGTGCAAGACTCGCCAGCCTCGAGTCGGTCTGAGTGCAAACCCCGTCGGATATGGCTTGTAGAAGCCGGCCCAGCTACAGCGTTGAAGGCCGCAGCCGGGCCGACTAGGACTTAGAAGCCGGCTTCCGAGGCAGCCGGCCACGGCTCCGGCCGGCTGCTCCTCAGCCGGCCTTTGCGCGAGCCGGCCGTCCTCGAGCCGGCCGCTCCACGTCCATTGCCCTACCCGGGGTCTTCCCCGACATTAGCCGGCGGCAAGGTCCTGCGTTAAGAAGGACCTAGGCAGGTTTCCCTGGCCTTTGTATATCTCTCGCTTGTTCCTGGCGGCTCCTGGAGGGGCTAGCTGAGAATTTTCATTCAGCCGGCTGCGCCCTCGCCCGGCTCGCCTCGTCCGGCTTCCTCCAGCCGGACGCCTTTTTTGCTCCTGTCGTTTCCACTTTTTCTTAAGTGCTGATGATGTTTCCGGCTTGTTGCCAGAGTTTGGGGCCGGGTCGATTTTATCGTCCGGCTCCGGCTCGGGTGCACCGGCGACTCCGCCGCCTCGAGTCCCGCGCCCGACTTGACCGTTCTGACGGCTTCGTCAGCGTGGCCGTTTCGTATGGTCACATCGCTGTCTCCTCCGGATCCGGTGCGGTCGCGAGGAAGTGGCGCGACGGTTTCTGGTAACCGCAGCGGTCGTGGGGGCAGTTATGGCCGCAGTAAATCCCGACGTGGCCCACGATCGCCACGTGGCCACGCAACCGGCGCGCCGGGCGGCTATAAATGCCCCCGGTGCGGTACGAGGCGCCCTCTTCTTCTTCCTTGCTCTCGCACGTTCTTCTCTCTCACTCCATCCGAGCGCTTTCGCACGCCGTCGCTTCTTCCCCGGCGACCTCCTGGCGAACTCCGGCGATCCTACGTGGCCGGAACTCTCCGCCGTTCGGCAGCCGCCCGCACGCCAAGCCGGCGCCACGGGGCCCCGCGGCTCGACGCTGCGCTCGTCGCCACCGCGCTCTCCTCCGGTGAGAAGCGGTTCATCCTCGCCTTTCGATCTCTCCTGGTCTTCTTCCTCCTCTTCTCCGTCCATGGCTCAACCGAGCGGCTCGTGGAGGGGGTCTTACATGCACGACGACGACATCGAGCGTCTGGTGCGCCTCCGCCGGATTCCTCGGGAGGTGATCACGAGGACACCCGGCGAGGAGAACGAGCCCACGCCGGAACCCGGCGAGCGCGTGGTCTTCGGGGCGCATTTCGACCGCGGGCTGGGCCTGCCGGCTTCGCACTTCTTCCGCCGATTCCTAGATTTCTTCGGTCTGCAACCTCACCACTTGCCGGCTAACGCCTGCGTCCTCCTTAGCTGCTATGTGGCTTTCATGGAGGGCTACGCCGGCTTGTGGCCAGACGTGGATTCTGGAGTCGGCTTTTTTACCTCAAGTCGCAAATGACTGAGGGCCGCCTGAGGACCTGCGGCGCCGCCTCCATATATCCCCGCGCCGGCTCGCTCTTCCCGAAGATTCCGACTATCGACTCGGTGAAGAACTGGCAGATGTCGTTCTTCTACGTGAAGAACGCCAACCCAGCCTTCGGATCAACTTGCCGGAGTACAATCCGGCTCCTCCACCACCCGGCTCAACTGGGGTCACAACGCCAAGTCGGCGGATCCGGATGCGGAGGTCAACCTCCTGTGGGACTTCTTGGGGGAGTGCGTCCTGGGGGCCGGCTGAGCGCCGAGGACCTCCTCTGCACCTACATGGAGCGCCGGGTGCTGCCACTCAGGGCCGCGTCCACAAGATCGGGCATATGTCCGGCCGGCTGGATCCGACCCGGACGTCGAAGGTGGCGCTCACCAAGGCCCAAGTTGCTCACCGGGTGAACAACATCACCAAGGCCAACATGCCGGAAGCCTGGGAGTGGGGGCTGCCGCCTTACGACCGGACCGCGCCGCCTGAGCGGGTAAGTTGATGTTTCGGCTTGGCGCTTTTCGACTTGCGGCTGCGTGGCCCACTTGTTATTCATCTGTTCTTGCTTTCAGATTTTCCCCCGCCAAGCTATCGAGGACGGCGACTTGGCGCACAAGATCTGGACGTCGGATCTCGTGGATCCGGCTGACCAAGCCGGCGTTCAAGCCGGCGATGATGACCTGCCGGTGGTGCCCGACCAGGGCGGCCAAGGGAGCACAACCCGCCGCCCTCGCCGGAGCAGCGGGAGGAGGAGGAGGAGGAGGAGCCGGCCGCGTCCACCACGGGGCCGATCCAGGCGGTGCCTCTGCGCACGAGGCCGCCTGCCGCCTCGGCGACTTCCGCGCCCCAGAAGAAGGCGAGCCGCCGGCGGGAGCACGGCCAAGCTGGAGGGCCGGGCCAAGAAACAGCGCCAGCAAGGGCCCAAGAAGGTCCCGGAGATGGCCGGGTAAGTCCTTTTTGTTTTCTTCATTGTTTGATTCCTTTTCTTTCCTTACTTTGCACTCAACTTCTTTTGTTTGTTTGACTAGGGCCGCCATAAAGTTTACCCAGGGCGGTGCCTCTGGGCCGGCTGCTCGTCTGCGCCGCCGCCTCGTCGGCAGAGGGAGCCGACGCCGCCGCCTTCGACACTTGCGCGCGCGCCGCCCGTTGTCGTCGTGCCGCCGCGGCCACGCCGCCTGCGCGGGGGCGTCTTCTTCGGCTGCGCCTCCTTCAGCGCGGGCCAGGGCGCCCAGGGCGAGTCGGCCCAGAGGCCCACTCTTGGCGACATGTTTCCACACCGCGCGCCGCTGTTGGGGCCGGCGGCTGGAGCTGGCCGAGGTGTGCCGCCAGCGGCAGGAGCTGGAGCTGGCGGAGCTGCGCCGCCTGAGGAGCCGGAGGTGGTTCCCACCGGGCCAGCCGCGCCGCCTCCGGCTTCGGAGCCGCCGAGGACGGAGCGGCGGGAAGGAGCCGCAGCGGGAGGAGCCGGAGCGTGCTAAGACGCCGACTCCCGGGCGTTGGTGAGGACGAAGGCCCGGCGGTGTCGCCCACTAGCCTTCACGTGGCCAAGGGTGCCCGGCTGGCGCGCGTGCCGTCCGCCTCGGACTCCAGCTTCGGCTCGGCTGGCACCATGGAGAAGGCCTGGCACCAGGCGGACTCCTGCGAGATAATCAGTCGGGAGGGGCAGCCTGGCACGGCGCCCTTGAAGATGCTTTTCTCTGGCTACCGAGCCAGCCTGAAGAACAAAGCCGCCGAGGCCATGGCCCAGCTGCAGACGCTGGAGGAGGCTGACAAGGTAGGTGGCGATTACCAATTCCTGTATGAGCCGCCCAAAGAGATTCCACATGGATACGTGTGCTCATACGTGCCGGACTGCAACAATTGGGCACACACGAGCCAGTTTACGGCAGGAGGATTGGCTGGACAGGAGGAGCTCTGGAGCAGAGATGCAGGCGTGGCTAGCTAAATATGCCACCGGAACGAGTTATGAAAGCTCAGCCCCTGCAGCTCATACCATGGATCAAATCAGTGCAATCCTGAGAGATCAGTTCGGTCTCCTGCCAAAGAAGAGAACAATCGGCTATTCCAAGCCGTATCCCAATGAATATGACCTGATCCCGCTGCCACCCAAGTATCGGCTCCCTGACTTCACAAAGTTCAGTGGATCGGAAGGCTCTAGCTCAATTGAGCATGTGAGCCGATATTTGGCATAGTTGGGCATGGTTTCAGCATCCGACCAGCTACGTGTAAGGTTCTTTGCGCAATCGCTCACTGACATGGGCATACCCTTTGGGTACCCATTATTGGTATACCTGGATCGGCTCGGCCCAATATGGAGAAGGACCAACAAGGCAACCCGAAGAAGTAGTCGACTAGGACTCTTGTAAAACCCTAGGTTGGTTGCATATATAAAGCTAGTCAAGGCACCGAAATAAGGGCCAACGGAGAGACAACAGATAGACAACATAGCCGCCTATGGCGGCACCCTGTAAACATATATATCATCATATAGTGGATTGCTAGCAGCACGTAGGGATCCTCCACCGAGGGGACCCGAAGCTGGGTACGTCGTGTGCCTAATCCCGTCCCCGGAATCTCCATCGCCGCTCTCTCCCGAAACCCTAGTCTACAATACGTAGGCATTGCCGAGGGGATCCCTCGTCAATTGGCGCCATCTGTGGGAATCGCGGCGACTGGATTTTGTTATCCGGACGAGATCCGTCGAGTTCGTCATCAACATCATCTACAGCGTATCCGCCGAAAAAAATCAACGCCTATCGCGGCCAGAGAGAATAGCAGCGTCTACCGTGGTTAGCGACAAGGCACGCTGATGATCGCGCGGTGAGAAGAGGAAAAATAACAAGCACCAGGGAGAAGATCGGAGCACGTGTTGTTGTTTCCGTCGAGTTCAAGCCTTTTCCGCGTGTCCTCCTGGACTTGGTGGCCCTCATGCTGACAGACTGCAGCTACAAGTCATGTACGCAAATCATGAGAAGAATTCGATACGAGGACGCCGTGCTATTACAAGCAAGATAAGTATCTCTACCTAAGGCATAAATTTAATATGACATGACTACTCGTTCTAGTTCTATCTTCCCTATTTCATTTGCATTTATCAGTGGCTAATCGGTTTACGAACGCCATGAACGAGTTAACTAGCTATTTGCCCAGAAACATGGTCCCTCCAAAATATGTGTAGGTGCAGATTAATTTCGCGACACTCGCGAATTCGCTATCATGGACCCGACAGATTGTTTGTGCCGCAAATCATCGCTCCGATTTCACCCGACACAAGAATCATGGTGCTATTTTTCAATTAATTATTATTTACAATATTTACTTCGCCAAATATGTTTTCGGCTCGTGTAGTTATTTGCGCGCAGATTTTTTTTGCTTGAATACAAATGTGGATCGGAATAAGCTCCGGCTACTTTTCCATCGTGAACACGCCATGCTGGGGCCTCACACTTCGCGGATCCGCCACATCGACTGTGTCCGCCATGTCAACCACGTCCGCTGCATCGACTACGTCCGCCTCATCGGGTGTGCCCGCACCATCGACTGCATATGCCTTATCGACCACCCAAGCGCATCGACTACAACCGCAGCGTCAACAACGCCCAGGGCGCAACCTGTTCCACGTCGACTCCCTATCAGCCGATAAAGCTAAGTTTTCATCTTCCAAAAGTTAATTATTATTTACTTTCGCCACACCCGGATACTCGGGGGCCGTGGTTTTACAATATTACAGCAAATACACCCGACACTCGGGGCGGCACCATTACATCTTTACCGCAAATACACCAATGGGTTTATTTTCTTCGGCTCTGGATATATCTTCATCGGCTCAATGGATTGATTTTCTTCGGGACAGTGGATTTATCTTCTTCGGATTACTGGATTTATTCTATTCGGGTTATCATTGGTTTCCTCTTATACAATACTACCCAATGTGCTTCCGGGTCAACGGATTCATCTTTTATGGTTATTAATGGATTCTTCGGCTCAATGGATTTATCCTCTATGATATCAACGGATTCATCTTTTATGGTTATTAATGGATTCTTCGGCTCAATGGATTCATCCTCTATGATATCAACGGATTCATCTTTTATGGTTATTAATGGATTCTTCGGGTCAATGGATTCATCCTCTATGATATCGGCGGATTCATCTTCAATATATGATTCATATTTTATAGTGTAATCTTTAATATAGATTCATCTCAAGTACTTCATCTCAGACTTCATCTTTACTATTTCATCCTTAATGGCCTTCTTTCGGCGACACGGATAATACTCGGGGGCTCGACAACGATTTTGCCCCGAGTAACAACTATGACACGGCGTCTAAGCAACAATTATGACGTCACCCCAGCAGCGCTCGGGGGCTCGGTTATTTCTTCATCAACAAATTTGGCGGCATCTATTCTCGCTATTTGGTGGTTTTTACTTCGGCTTGAAAATTTCTCCGCACTCGAAGATTTCATCGCGCGTCGACTGCGTCGTACCCAATAAGCTAAGTGTTCATTTATTTTACACAAAGTTGATTATCATTTACTTTTGCCGCACACGACACTCGGGGGCTGTGCGGCATAAATTCACTTTACATATCATCGAATCCGAGCATCTGACACCGCATGTGAAAAAGAGAGTCAAGGAAAAGATAGAAAAAGTTTGTTTATTTGTGCAGGAGAAAGCAAATTTCAAAGTATATAAGAGAGAACCCGACGAAATTGTCTACAGGGAGAACTCGACGAAATTGTCTTCAACAAAGAACAGGACCCGACGAAATTTTCCTGAAGGAGGAACCCGAAAAAATATCCTCAGGGAGGACCCGAAGAATTGTCCTCAAGGAAGACCCGAAGAATTGTCCTCAGGAAGGACCCGAAGAATTTTCCTCAAGGAGGACCCGAAGAAATTTTCTTCAAGGAGGAACTCGACGAAAAAATCATCAAGGAGGAACCAAAAAGAAAAAAGAAAAAAAAAAGAGGATGGACAAATCTTCGAGTCCATTGACTCGTCATATTGTTCCGAGCAAGAGCATCGGTGATGTACCCGAAAATATAGAAGAACGCAATATATTCGGCTGTCTCATCACACCCGAGAAAAATATAGAAGAGCCCGCAAAATGGGTCATTGCATCAGCCGAACAAGGCACTCGACAATATATTCTCAGAGCGCTAAAAGTCGCGAATAATCTCTGAATGCCGCAAAACTCTGCGAAGGTAAGACCCCGGGATCCGTCCTGTGTGGCGTGGCATCGCCAAAGACTGCGCTCTGCTACTTTTTCCACATCAACAGATGTGAAGAAATATCCCGGCGGACGCGCTGTGGATCCGATAACATTACTGGAATTCGGATCATGGTAAGTCCTTAAGCGGCACGTGACGAATTACGCCAGGTCCCGAGATCATGTCCAGGGACGTGATTTTGAAGTAGGTTCTTGCGGGATTGCCACAAGAGCAGTTAACTGGTACCTGATCCGTCAGATGAACCAGCCCCATTTACCATTATCCCTGAACAACATAAATAGCAACGGCCTGGAGTCGATAAAAAGAGGGGTTGCGCCTAGAAATATGGTTAAGTTCTTTATCGAGTAGTACAACTTGAGCCTATGCCTAGGTGCAAGCACCTGCCCAGAGGCTCGGGGGCTACTCTTATCGAGAGTATTGTTCACCCTCCCGATAAGATACAAGAAAGAGGAAAAATTGTGGTGTCGATTAAAAGCAAGTTGAGCCTACACCCAAGTGCAAACACTTGGCTGTAGCCTCGGGGGCTACTCCCATCGGGAGCGCTGGTCGCGCACCCGATAGAAATATAACTACGACATCATCTACGGCAATTCAGGTTTGTAGACTCAACTCGATTCTACGACTCGAGTGGAGCCTACTCCCATCGGGAGCACATGGATTTTATCAAATCTTCCAGAAATATAGTTCAGTTCTTCATCGCGTAGTACAACTTGAGTCTATGCCCAAGTGCAAGCACTTGCCCATAGACTCGGGGGCTACTCCCATCGGGAGCGCTGCCGCGCACCCGATAATTTCAAGAATCGTCGACATCATCTACGCTACACATGATCTACGACATGGACCTCGCCTTGTATTTCTTCGACTTCGGAGATGGTTATGCTTGGAGTTTCTACGCAAGTCTTCGACTTCCCTATAAACTCGGGGGCTACTGACATGGGCATACCCTTTGGGTACCCATTATTGGTATACCTGGATCGGCTCGGCCCAATATGGAGAAGGACCAACAAGGCAACCCGAAGAAGTAGTCGACTAGGACTCTTGTAAAACCCTAGGCTGGTTGCATATATAAAGCTAGTCAGGGCACCCGAAATAAGGGGGCCAACAGAGAGACAACAGATAGACAACATAGCCCCGCCTATGGCGGCACCCTGTAAACATATATATCATCATATAGTGGATTGCTAGCAGCACGTAGGGATCCTCCCGAAGCTGGGTACGTCGTGTGCCTAATCTCGTCCCGGAATCTCCATCGGCGCTCTCTCCCGAAACCCTAGTCTACAATACGTAGGCATTGCCGAGGGGATCCCTCGTCACTCACGGGTCCAGCTTTTGGGTGGTACACCTCGTTGCCACCAGATTCAATTCGGACATGGAAGCAACTAGAAGAGAAGTTCCATGTACAATATCACTCAGAAGCTACCGAAGCTGGCATTGCCGACTGACGCAGGTGCGGCAAAGGCGGGAGAGCGGTGTCTGAATACATTCAGCGTTTCAGAACCGTCAAGAACCGATGTTATTCGGTTCGTTTAACCGAAAAAGAAGCATTCGAGCTGGCAGTGGCAGGCCTCGCGGCGCCACTCAAGGATCTGACTTTCCAAGTGGAGTACAATTCACTGGCACACATGGTTCAGAAGTTAACATTATATGAACAGCGCCACCCAGAATTGTACCAAGACAAGTTCAAGCGCCCGATAGGCCTGGTCGAGGCAGATGAAGTTGAAGACACTACAGAAGATCAGGAAGTCGCCGTGGCTGAATGGACTCGGGGCGCAGTACTCGTGTCCTGCAAATGGGTGAAACAACCAGGGCCGGCCAAAGGGTTCGACTTTGATATAGGCAAAACTGAACAGATTTTCGATTTGCTGCTGAAGGAAAAAACAGCTGAAGTTACCCGAGGGCCATAAAATCCCTACGGTGCAAGAGTTGAACGGGAGACCATACTGTAAATGGCATCATACGTTCACCCACGCCACCAACGACTGCAAAGTGTTGCGTGGACAGATTCACTACTAGGAAAATGGCTATAGGTGGAGGCAAGTGGTGCCGGCGCACCACCTCTGACATGCGCCGGTGGGAATGGTTGCCGGCGCACCTCTTTGCTGCCGCGCCGGCGATGAAAGCCTACTGCCGGCGCACCTGCCGCACAGACGCGCCGGGGAAAAAAGCATGGCGCGGTCGATTCGGGCCAGGCCCAAGAGTCATTGCGGCGCACCCAGCCAGGGGTGCGCCGGACGCTGTGCCGGCGCGCCCCTGGGCTGGTGCGCCGGCAATGACTCTTGGGCCTGGCCTGGGGGTGGTATAGCCGAAATAGCTATGTTCTGCCGGCGCGCCCGTGCCATGGTGCGCCGGCAGTAACCTGGGCAGTTATTTCTGCTCAACAACCACTCCCCCACTCTACTACCACTCCACTCCTCCACACAAACCCGAGCCTTCTCCCAACCCAGCTCATTTTTGCCCATTTCTATCCCCAATTTCACCAATTTGACCAAACAAAATCATATTTTTTGAGCAAATCTTCCCTTCCTACATGCATCTCCCACATCCCCCTATGTAGATCTAGATCTAATATCCCGCATTGACCGCTCAATCTAGATCTAGATCTAGAAAGTCGGCTTCCATACGCCATTGTCGCGGCGCTTCGTCTCGATCTCATCGACGAATATATCAAACAAATAGGTGATTAATGAACAAATTAAGGAATGAAATCGACGTATGTTGGACATTTGAAGCAAAGCTAGCTCTCGTGTGTGGCATATATATATGTTGTGCTTGTGCTTGTGTGTGTGTTGGCGTTGAAAATGAGTTGCCAACGTTGCGCCGAAATGTTGATTCTTCAAGTTTCCGTTTCGGCACATTTCTGGCGCTCCTATGTCCTACCGTGTAGGAAGGTCATGCCGAAATTTTCCGTGAAAACTACCGACGGATGCATGGTTCTAATCAATTATGTAATCTTACCATGCAGGCGAGAATGGTTATCGAGATGAGTGAAAGCATCGTGATGAGATATCTGAAACACGCGATCATCGACATGTATGAAAATAAACGCACGGAGGTATTGTGTCCGTGCCGGAGATGCAAACGAGGGAAATGGTTTGACCCGTATTCAGGAAAATTGCAGGGGCACCTGCTCACTAATGGTTTCATGCATGGACACACTCAATGGATGAGCGATGATGGCGCGGAGGTCAATGGGGCGACGGCAGCAGGTGGTAATAATGGCCGGCAAGAAGGAGGGCATCATGACATTGATGACGATGAAGAGTTTGTCGCAGAAGACGATAACCTTGACGACGATAATAACCTTGACGATGACAATAACCTTGACGACGACGAAGAGGTGCCGCTAGCTTCAGTCGTGCGGGACCCTCATCTTCAAGATCTGCTTCTCGAAAAGACGAAGGGCGCCAAGCGGAAATCAAAGCTTGAGCAACTGGAGATAGACTCGAATACTCCGTTGTACGACTCAGGTCGCGGGTTGGGGGAGTCTCGCTTGAGAGTAGCTCTCGATGTGCTGCAGATGAAGGCGAAACACGGATGGACGGACACAAGCGTCGACGACATCCTGGAATACGTGAAAGATCTCCTTCCTGCCGGGAACACGTGTCCTGGTAGTCTAGCCGAGGCCAAGAGAATCACGTGCCCTCTCGACTTACCCCACGAAAAGTATCACGCCTGCATCAACGACTGTATCATGTATCGCAAGGAGCACGTGGACAAGACCAAATGTCCTGTGTGTGATGCTGAACGGTACAAGAAAGGGAAGAAGAAAGCTCCTCGGAAAGTTGTGTGGTACTTCCCGCTCGCCCCCCGGCTGCAACGGTTCTACGCGGACCGCAAGGAAGCAAAGCTCATGCGCTGGCACGCTGAAAGAAAGGAGGCAGTGTTGAATGATGAAGATCGGATTGAGCACCCAGTGCTGACACACCCTTCGGATGCAAGCCAGTGGAAAGCATTAGACAATGAATTCGGAAGTTTTGGGGCAGAACCCAGAAACATCAGGTTGGGTGCGAGCACGGACGGATTCAATCCGTTCGGAAACCAGAGCAGCACACATAGCACATGGCCCGTGTTTGTATGGATCTACAACCTCCCGCCCTGGCTGTGCATGAAGAGGAAGTACATACAGATGAGTATGCTAATTCAAGGGCCGACACAGCCAGGAAACGATATCAACATGTATCTCGAACTATTAAAGGAGGAGCTTGAAACGTTGTGGGCGGAGGAAGGGGTAGATACATGGGACGCCGTCGCGGAAGAATATTTCCCTTTGAGAGCCGCGTTGATCACGACGGTGCAGGACTACCTCGGATACGGTTACATTTCGTGCCAGGTGTGCCATGGACACAAGGCATGTGTCAGGTGCATGGAAGAGACGATGTTTTTGCAGCTTGGTAAGGATCTCGGCTCTTCGAAAACAGTTTACATGGGGCATCGAAGGTGGCTACAGAAGACTGACCCGTGGAGAAAGCGTGGAGATCTGTTCGATGGTACAAATGAACCCCGAGGACCTCCACGGAAGAAGAGCGGCGAAGAGATCGATACATTACTGAAAGGTTGGAAGGAGTGCCCTCCGCCGGGAAAGATACGTCAAAAGCCTGGAGAGAAGAAGAAGAAAAAGGCAACAGCGACGCCGCTCATTGGTGTATGGAAAAGGAGGTCCGTGTTTTGGGACTTGCCGTACTGGAAAATTCTCGATACACCTCACTGCCTTGATGTCATGCATATTACAAAGAACGTGTGCGAGAGCTTGCTTGGCACTCTTCTCAACATGCCGGACCGGACCAAAGATGGGCCGAAAGCAAGACACGACCTGAAAGTTTTGGGCATCAGGGAAGAGCTTCAGATCCCGGCGGCCCAAGAGGGACAGTCGGAGGAGGAGGCGGACGGCGGTCAGAAGCGCAAAAGGATTAAGCAGCCAGACTATTACTGTCCCCCCTCCTGCTTCACTTTTAGTCCGGCCGAGGTCGATCAATTTTTCAATTGCCTTCTAGGAGTCAGAGTGCCCTTCGGTTACTCCGGGCTAATAAGCAGATACATGGACCCCAAGAAACGAAACTTCAGCGGCATGAAGTCTCATGACTGTCACGTGATGATGACGCAGATTCTTCCGGTTGCAATCCGAGGTATAATGGATGACCATGTCCGTGCAACGCTGACTGGGCTCTGTAACTTCTTCGACGTCATAACTCGGAAGTCGATAAGCGTGAAGAAACTCGCAAGGCTCCAGGAAGAGATCGTGGTGATCCTATGTGAGCTTGAGATGTACTTCCCGCCTGCATTCTTTGACGTGATGGTCCATCTGTTGGTCCATATCATGGATGATATCGTCAGTCTAGGGCCGGCATTCTTACACAACATGATGCCGTTTGAAAGAATGAATGGGGTCATTAAAGGATACGTTCGTAACAGGTCACATCCGGATGGAAGCATCGTACAGGGCTGGCTCACCGAAGAGTGCATCTCTTTCTGCACGAATTATCTAGACATCGAGGACCCTGTTGGTTTGCCTCAAAACAAGCACCTCCGCAGGTTCGAGGGAGTAGGCCACAAAAATGGAAGGAAGGAACTGCACGTGCACATGTCTGGTCGGACTTCCGACTTTGACAGGGCCAACTTAGTAGCGCTACAACACATTGACTTGATCGATCCTTGGTTGAAAGAGCACAAAACCATGATAGAGAACAGTGGCAAGCCGATGATGACGGAAGCAGAAATATACAGAGAGCACAACTCCTCTTTCGCGCGCTGGTTCAAAGACCACATTGATGCTAATCCCCCACCAATGGATTCTGACAAGGATAAACTAGTATTGGCCTTGTCACATGGCCCCGCGCCCAACCTCATGACTTACCAAGCGTACGATATCAACGGGTACACATTCTACACGGAAGAAAAAGACAAGAACAGTGTTTACCAGAACTCAGGGGTAACGATGGATTCCTGGACGGGTGACGTAAAGACTAGATACTACGGAAGAATCGAGGAAATCTGGGAGCTTAGCTACGCTGGGGAGAAAGTGCCGATGTTCCGTATCAGATGGGCTAAGAACGTCACAAAAGAAGACCGGTATTTCACCACCATGTTTCTACCCGAAGCCAACAAATCAAAGTCCACGAACGCCACCGCGCAGAATGAGCCATGGGTACTGGCAGAACACGTGCACCAATGCTTCTTCATAACCGACCCATCCAGGCCTAGCCGTGTTATCGTGAGGAGAGGCAAGAGGACCATCGTCGGAATGGATGGAGTCGCCAACGAGGAAGACTTCGAAGGACAAGTCGGAGACCCAATGATGGAAGAATCCGAGGACGAAGACACAACATACACCACAAGAAGAAGCAGGACCACGCTACCGAGGTCAGGTCGACCCTTCAAAAGAAGAAGTCACGACACGGGGCTAAATTATTCAACGACGAGCAAGAAAAGCAAGAAGAAAGCGAAACACTCTTCTCAATCGATGATGTAAAACTTTATTTGCAATCTATAACTCATATTTCTTTTGTAATGCATAATTAACTCATATGGTCATGGCCAATATTTTATGTATGACTAATTAATATTGTGTTGGTCAATATTATGTGTATGTATATATATAACTCATATTTTTTTGTAATGCCTAATTAACTCATATTGCTTGTTGGTTATTATCTTGAAAAGAGAAGGAAATAAAATAGTATAGGATTTGTGGGAAAAGAAAAGAAACATAAAAGAAAGTGAAAAGAAATAATGAAAAGAAGAAAAATAAAATAAAATAGAAAAGGAAATGGCCAGCCAGTGCACTGGGGGACAAGTCCCAAAATATAGCCGAACCCACCTTATTGCCGGCGCACCACCTGTTTGGTTCGCCGGGGGTGTAATTGTCCCCGGCAAACCAAACATGTGGTGCGCCGGCAATAAGGTGGGTCCGGCTATATTTGTAACTTAACCGCACGCGCTAGACTTTCTCCAATTCTTCCCCATTCACGAACCCTAGCTGCCACCACCGTCGATCTCGAGCGCCGCCGCGCGGAAGCCCTGGACCAAGAGACCTCGCTGCACGCCGGAGCTGCCGCGCAAGGAGGAGCAGGGCATCGCAAGGAGGAGCAGGGCACGCCGAAGCTGCCGCGCAAGGAGGAGCAGGGCGCGCCGGAGCTGCCGCGCAAGGAGGGGATCGCGCGCCAGCCACCGCCGCGGAGAGGAGCATTAGGGCGTCGCCACTGTCGTCGTTGGTAAGAACCCCTGTCCCTCTTCCTTCCACTCTCCCTTCCCCTCTCCCTTCCCCTCTCCCTGCCTCCGAAATTGGTATTGGTTTAGTTCTTGCAGTTCTTGCAGTAGCCCTAACGAAATTGCTATTAGGGTTCATTGCGGTGTTCATTGGTTCAATGCAAATAGGGCAATTTTTGAATGCTGAAAATTGGTTTCAAATTTTAGCCATCTCCCCCTCGCCCCTCTCCCTCCCCTCTGGATTTCCCCTTACTGAATCATGTGCATGGAATTATAGGAGTGATTACAGTAGGATTTTAGTTCATTATTGTTAGCTAGTTGATTTAGTTGCAGGTTGCAGTAGGAAAAAAGAAAATGAATAGAGGTTTGGTGCAAAATGCTCAGTTGTTTGGTTCAAAATGCTCATGCTCACTGGTTGTAAATAAATTTGGTTCAAAATGAAAATGCATCATTACCTACTGCCAAAAAAAGAAAATGAAATAGAGGTTTGGTTCAAAATGAAAATGCATCATTACCTACTGCCAAAAAAAGAAAATGAAATAGAAGTTTAAATGAAATGATGAAATTATGTTAGCAATTCTCTGGTTCATTTAGCTAAATTAGTTTTGTTGCAGTAGCTAAAATTAAAATTGGTTTACTTGCAATAGCTAAAATAAAAATTGATTTAGTTGCAGTAGCTAGGCAGTAGGGTTTTTTTATGCTTGCAGTACCTAGAGAATGAATTGCTGGCAGTGTAGGTGTTGCATGCTCATGGTCATGCAAAAATGCTGAATTCCCCTCTCTGCAGTAGCAGTAGCAGTACATTCTCTGGTTCATTTAAAAAAATGATGAAAAAATGGTCATGCTACTCCTACTGGTTGATTTAGTTGGTTAATCAAATATGTATAGGAACAATCATGGCCAGAATATTTGTAGAAAAACAACCTGCTAGTTATTTACTTAGTGATTGTGTCAGGTGAATCAACATGAAGTAGGTACTGGTTGATATAGCAATAAGTAGTATTTCAAAATTGCTACTGCTTATTGGTGCTGCTGTGGGCATGCTGATGCTCATAACAATAATGAAATGCAAAAATGCTTGCTCATGCTCATGCTTGCCATAAAAAATGATCTGGTTCATTTAAATGCCTACTGCCAAGAACTGCCAAGCATCAAATGCCACCAGTAGCAAGTGTTAGGGTTAGGCATGCCTCACATTTATTATCTGGTTTAATAATGCTTAATGAAAAAATGTGCTATTCTCTGGTTTGAAAAAAGAGCAAGTGCTATTCTCTGGTTTGAAAAAATGTGCTATATCAATGGATGCTGTCAAGTGTTCACTAGCAGTAGGTTGACTTAATTTAAAAAGAACAAGTGCTAGCAGTAGGTTTAGTTCATACAAAGAACAAGTGCTATTCTCTGGTTTGAAAAAAAGAAAAGAAAATGAATTTGTTCTCTGGTTTGAAATTTAGTTCATTTAGTTCATTTTTCACATCAAGGAAATATAATTGGAGCTTTCTGATAATCCACAAATGAGAAATGACACTAAACCAATTTTAATTATGTAGCCACTGACTCACTGACTCACTGGATGATGAAATACAGTAGGTTTATTTAATTACAGTAGGTTTATTCACTAGCAGTAGGTTTATTTAATTATGTACCAATTTTAGTAAAATGCTAAAGATGGTTTGAATTCTGGTTTACATTCATCTACTGTAATGCTAAAAATGCTACAGAGAACATAGCCAGTAGTTACTGTAAGTGCTATTACTGTAAGTGTCCAGGGCTCTAAAGCTGTTGTTGTCTGAGTGTGAGAATTTGATTTACATTCATCTACTGTAATGCTAAGTGCTACTGTAATGCTACTGTAGTGCTATTACTGATGGTTATTGTGAAATGAAAATGAAAATGAAGCTGCTCCCCTACTGTAATGGTCAAGTTATACTGTCTCTCGTTTATGGTGATGGTTATGGTGTTCATGGCTATATATATATGTGAATTGCATTTCTGTTACAGGGATTGAGTTGCTATTGAGTGCCGGAATGTCGATTCATTTCCGTTCCGGCAATTCTAGCACTCGGCATGACCAATTTTTAGCAAAGGTCATGCCAAATTTTTCCGTGAATTCTAACTCTTTCATCTTCTATTAGTGCAAGCCACCATGGCGTCTGAAGAACAATTAGAGGAGCACTACAATAGGCACTTCTTTAGGACGGAGGAGGATGCCGAGGCCGCTGGTGTTGGCGGCGACGAGGATCATGAGATGGAGGATGACGCTGGGGGTAGTGGCGACGAGCCAAGCGGCAACGAGGCAAGCGACGCCGCCGGGGGTAGTACCTACGCGCCAAGCGGCGACGAGGCAACCGGCGCCGCCGGGGGTGGCGGCGAGACAAGCGGCGACGATCCTAGCGGCGCCGCCGGGAGTAGTGGCACCGGGACAAGTGGTTCCAAGAGGCCGCGGAAGGCAAGGCGCCAAAACACGGTCGGCACCGGCAGAGACACAGTCAAAGAGGTGGACCCCGCCAGTGGATTGCCGAAGGAGCCTAAGGATGTTGCCAAGGGGTACGGCAACCAACTGGCATGTATCCTCCGAGAGGTCGTCAATCTCAACGAGACGGACCTCCGAGCTGAGAGCAAAGCGCCTCTGCGAGCCCAGCTCATTGCGAGGTTGCACTCACGATACAAGTTCCTAGGCGACTACGCCTCCACTGATCAAACCAATAACATTGTGAACTCACAAGCCCTCCTGAAGTTCACCAAACACCTCAGCAGCTACAAGTACATGGTGCGGAAGCTGATTGCTGAGGGCAAAGGTTTCGAAGAGGTCCACTCCGCCTTTCCGCATGTCTCCCAGGCGGACTTTGATGCTTTTGTGGCCAATGAAGAGCTACAAGCAACCAAGAATCGCAAGTTGTGGGGGAAGGAAATGCGGGAGCTTAACATCGGCAACCACAACCTTGGGAGCCGTGGGTACGAGGGAAAGGAGCCCTATTGGGCGAAGGAGGACGAGGCGTATGTAAATGCCGGCATTGAGAACCCCTGGCTCAAGTACAAGGACCCGCTTGAAAGAAGATTCATCAGGTCCCGGTACCATAAGAAGAAACTAACCGGGGAACTTGTCACGGACCCGAAGGTCGTAACCGACATAATTTGGTTCACGAACGACAAGAAGGTCCTGGCGTTGGAGAAAAAACTGGTAAGCAATTTACCGGTTTAATTAGATCAAGTATCGTTCATATAATAGTAGCAACATTTCTAAATGGTTCGCGTTTCTTCCGCAGGAAGAAGAAAGACAAAAACTTTCTCAATGTGACGAAGGCTCCTCCTCCCAGGCGTCGACGGGCAGGGTAGCCTGGGACAAGCCTCTCGTACGGGCGCTAAACATCGTTAATGAGCATTCACCGACGAGAAGGCCGCATAGAGGCCGTGTGGCTGGCGCCGGTACAGGCTACAAGCATGGTCACTATGGCTTGTCGTCTGCGGACGATAAAAATGCGCGCAGTGAGAGGAAGCAGCGGGAGGCGGAGGAAATGAGGGAGTCAATCCTAGCCGAAGTCCAAGCTGGTTTGGTACCGCAACTGGTACCGCAACTCAAAGCTACGCTCGTACCTGAAGTCAAAGCTGAAGTCGCCGCTTCAGTCCAAGCAGATTTCAACGCTCTACACGCGTGGTATGAGGGTGGCAAACAAGCCCCCCCCAAATGCAAGTGGTTAGCTTCGACGGCAGCAACTCGATGGCGCCGCCGTCCGCCGGCAATGACAATGTTATAATGGAGACTCCTCCGGCCGCCGGCAATGTCGCTGGTGCTAGGGATTCACCGTCCATGCCGGGTAGCAGCCCCTCCGTCACTTGCACGCCTGCCGCCGCATGTGCCGGCCCGTCGACATTAGCCGAGCTCAACGCCCTCACGGTAATTAACCCATGTGTACATCAAGTTAATATATTAGTTTCGTCATCCTTGCCCTCTCTCTAACGCCATACACATGTTCTCGCAGGCGCTCTCAACGCCATGCACCTTCCTGATGAGAGTAAACGGCGAACTCAAAGACGTCGCGAGGGGGTCCATCCTTCGGCCCCTGGATAAGAAGTGGCACACACGAGATATGGAGGATGACGTTTACCGGGTTGAAGTGGATCGGGCGTTACCGGGCTATGAGGATTTGTTTCCTCCTAATCAACCGCATGGTGCCGATGACGAAGACCCGTTGAATCTTGCCTCACTGAAGGGTTGGGTACTGCTATGGCCGAAGACCCTAATTAGGATCAACACCTACTCGGGGTCGACGACAAGCAAAGACAAGCACCTTGCGGCGCCACAGGTCAGCGTCCCTCCACGACAGCCAGCGGCGCCGGTGGTCAGCGCCCCACCACAACGGCCAGCTGCACAAGAGGTCAGCGCCCCACCACAACGGCCAGCGGCGCCGGTGGTCAGCGCCCCACCACAACAGCCAGCGGCGCCAGAGGCCGAGGAATACGAACGTGACGACTTCCAATGGGATATTCCTACGTCTTCACAAGTTGTCCATGAGGATCAGCCGGCCTCAAAATATGGGTGCTCCAAGAAGCTGTTCGATTCTCAAGAAACGGCTGAGGAGGAAAATCCTGAGGAGGTCGCCGCCGCCGCCGTCAAGAAGATGCTGAGCCCTAACACACTCCGTGCTACGGTTACGGCGGTGGGAGATGGTCCAGTACTACAACCCAAGAAGAGGAAGAGGCCAGCTAAGAAGGACGCCAAAGACAAGGCGGCGGCCAAAGACAAGGACAAGGTGGCACTCCTTGACAAGTTGCCAAACAATTGGCGACCTCTGCATCACTTGGGTGAACCGATGCTGCCGGAGCATGTCCTCAAGTTACTCACCGGGGATATGGCGAGCTTGCATAACCAAGTCCAGTATTTGGAGAGGCAGCTTCTCAAATCAAAAAATCCTAGTTACCCTCTCTTCGTGGCGAAGGTGCCAACTGGCATGAACTTCGTCGAGAAGTACCCCGCGGACTTGTGCTTCATCCGGTTCAATGACATCTTCAGCATCTATCGCATGCAAATGCTCCACTTTAGTGTGGTTCGCCTAGTTGCTCTTAGCTTGTCTTCCCAGATCGTTAAGGAGGGGACGCCGACCATCGCGATAATGGACCCCTTCTATATGCGGGAGAGCATCATCTGCAACGCTGGGGATCGGGCGATTGCCACCCAGCAGGTCGAGGATTTCATGCTGGCGAACATTAAGAAGGGCGCAATTCTCATCCCTTACTTCCCCGAGTAAGTAATCACTCGCTAGTCCCCATCACCATTCTATCATATATCTCCATTTGCATTTCCAAAGGTTAATCCGTGTGTTTTCCGCAGAGACATGTACTGCACCCTCATCGTCGTGCACCCGCAACACTCGCATGCAGTCTATCTCGACTCGGGTAGGGACAAGAAGAAAGACTACACCAACATCAAGGCCCTTCTCAATGATGCTCTCACCGGCTTCGCCAACAAGGCAGGCCCCCTCAAAGTAGAGAGGAAATCCCGAGGAGGCTTGGTCTTAACCCACACAACCAACTTCCCCTGCCTCAGGCAGTCGAATGAAGACAATGGGATGGACGCGTGGTACGCCATCCTTCAGATGCAGGAGTACATAAAGTACGCAGATGACATGTTGCTGCCAGAGAGTCTCAGAGAGAGGTTTTTAAACATGGCGGATGCCCCTGATAGAGAGATTAGAAAGAACTGGGGTCGCATCCAGCAGTTCATTTGCACGGTAATCGTGCATGATGTCAACAATAGGTCTGGCGAGTTCTTCTACGGCTACGGTCTACCACCTAATGACGAGATAGAACTCCGCTTGGAGATGTCGCGTGATGAGAGGCCGTTCAACACGCTTGAGGGCTGCCGTCCATTCCCCCTAGGCGTACAACCTGATCCTACGACGGGAACACTATTGCTAAAGCTTGAACGATATGTCTTTGAACTTCCGTATTGTAATACTTGCTACATATTCCCATAGAATCGACTTGTTGCTTTTATTTAGTTGTATGGATGTGCATGTGAACAGGTGTCTATAGTTTCATTTAGTTTGCTATATATTTCAAGATTATGCCGTAGATACCTTAATAATTATTTGCATTTACTCGACCCCTACTTGCCTCGTATTTGGAGTTCGCCGATGATTAGAATGTTCGGTCACTAGTACACTCGGGGGTGGAGCCAGTGAGCCTTGGTGCGATGGCCACAAGTATCAATCTATTGTGCATCCTACCTAGCCTCACTGACTCCATCCCTGGATGTTAATATGTGTTTCGACCGACATAGTATGAGGCACGCTATTTAATTCGTACTACTTTTCTTTTATTTGAGTTCGCACTTCTTAATTGCATTGGCCAATGATTAAAATGTTTGGTCACTTGTACACTCCGGGGTGGGGCCAGTGAGGCTTGGTGTGATGGCCACAAATATCAATCTATTGTGCATCCTACCTAGCCTCGCTGACCCCATCCCTGTATGTTATTATTTATTTCGACCAACAAAGTATGAGGCACATGCTATTTAGTTCATACTACTTGTCTCTTATTTGAGTTGGAACTTGTTCATTGCATTGGTACTAACGTTTTACTTGTCTTGTGCATGGAGATGCCGACGACATATGTCGTGTACAAGGGGAGGGTTCCTGGAGTCTACGACGACTGGGAGGACTGTCGGAGACAGGTGCACCGCTTCAGCGGCAACAGCTACAAGGGATACCCCACTAGGGTGGAGGCGGAAGGAAGATACGCCCGTTATCTAGCGGGAGAGATGAGGGACATGAGGAGGAACCGGATGAAGACCATGGCCTTCGTGATGATGGTCATCGTGACCATGTTGTTCATGTTCTATGTGATTGTAGTTTAGGTTAGGAGCTACATTGTGAGGTGTATGACGACACTTGTGACGACTACCGAGACTTCTAACTTTGTGAAACTTAGTCCTTTGGTGTTGCATATGCACATGTTGTATGAATCACCATTCCGAAACGAGACTAGCGTATTTGTGTATTGATACCGAAATGAGACTTGGCTCTCTATGTGCTTCTCATATTGCATGTTCTGCTGTCAAAATATGAACTGTGTTGTAAATATATACTGCTGTCAAATATGTATTCTAATATGCTGGAAAAAAGCTGAAAAAATAATTTTCGAATTTATTGCCGGCGCACCTAAATGACCTACTGCCGGCGCACAAGGCATGCGCCATTGCTCGACGCACTACTGCCGGCGCAGCTGCTGGCGCGCCGGTGGAACGTTTCCTTTGCCGGCGAATCAGCGATGGCGCGCCGGCAGTAAGCACACTATCGCCGGCGAACTGCATGGTGCGCCGGCAATGGCCAGTTATCACTGGCCCGTTCGCACCGGCGGGCTCTTGGTGCGCCGGCAATGGGCCATTTAGGTTCGCCGGCGGTAGGCCTTTTCCTTGTAGTGATTCTAATGGCGATAGAACAAGGCCGATTAATCTTCGGTCAGTTTGCCATGAAAGTAGACATGCAACCGTTTCCTGGCGTCAATATGGTGGAGCTCAACCATGCCACGAAGCGTCAGCCGGGTTTCTCTTTCGATATCAACATGGCAGGGCCTGTAGACCGCCATGGTAAAGATAAAGAGGAGAGTAGTCACTCCCGTGGCAAGGATAAGAAGGAGGCCGATCCACGCGACCGGCCCCAATATGATAACAGACGGTCACCGAGGAAGAAGTGAGAAGCGTGCGGTATCAACGACCACTCTCCGCGCATCTCCTTAACAAATATGAGTACCAGTACGACCGACGTTGGCGGTACAACGAAGATGACGACAGATATCGTCGATGCAGTGCAGACAACAGAAAACATCGTCGATATGATAGAGACGATGAAGGATGATAACGCCGCTAATGAGAGAGGTCAAGAGAGCAGGAAGACATGGACAGACACTGGGATTGTCCTTTCTTTAAGCACTGGGACTCGGGAGTGAGCCGATTGCCTACAATCGACAACGCCCGTAATGTAGACAAGAGAGGAGGGCACAAGTGAGGTGTCAGTGTTCAAATGTCTAGGGCCTCTCCCACCTCAGAGCCGACGAGCTGAGTCATCTCGAGATGAAGACTTCGAGGAGTCAGAAGATGAAGAAGAAGATAGGTACCACCAGCCAAGGTGGTGCCCTGATGGACTCAGTCATTCTCAGAAGCGTAGGGTTCAACGGCCGTAACTTGGAGGAAGCCGAGCGAGCACAGTACACGTTGAGGAAAGCACGGCCCGATCTGGCTGTGAAAATTCAGCAAACTTTGGAGACGGAGGCGCGTCCACGAAGAAAGAATGGCGCCCAAGCAGACAAAAGCCGATGCACATGCATCGGCTGATACAAACATGGTGTTCATACTGCCATCGGAGTTTCATGCTCCAAGAACTGAAGAAGTGCCAATAGCACAGTTTGACTGCGGTCCACGACCAGTTGTCTTTGAGAAGCCACGAGAGAGGAGCTACAGGCACTTGAAGGCCCTGTACCTAAAAGGTTATATCAATGGGCAGCCTGCCAATAAGATGTTGGTCGACACGGGGGCGACAGTCAATATAATGCCATACTCCATGCTACGGCGTTTGGGACGCTCCAACGAAGATCTGATCAAGACCAACGTCACACTAAGCGATTTCAACGGCCAGGCATCAGAAGCACAAGGCGTTCTGAACGTGGATCTAACCATAGGCCGGAAAACCATCCCTACGTCGGTCTTTATCGTCAACAGCAAGAGCACCTACGCTGTCCTACTAGGGAGGGATTGGATTCACGCTAACTGCTGCATTCCATCTACGATGCATCAATGCCTGATACAGTGGGATGGAGATGAAGTAAAGGTCGTTCATGCAGATGACTCGATCGAGATCTCACTAGCTGGCATGAACATTTGGGATGCAGATGACCAAGAGCCGATCTCTGGGATCGGTTGGACGGCTGTGAGCGCATCGAAGCTTCAAAAAACGGGGTGAGGCTGGTCTTATCCACCGGCCTGACGGAGTAGCAAGTCCAAAGTCAGTAGACCTACGTGGCAAGGCCGATCCCTGCGATCGGCCCCAAAAAATAAAAAGCAATGATCTCACCACAAGCAGGCCACGTAGTTGTCGTAGGACACAAATAAGGTGTAAACCCTCATCGAGCAATGCAATGAAAAAGGAGGCCGATTCAGGCAATCGGCCCATATTATCCTCACAATATGTTTTGCCTGTGTTCAGCATTGATCTAGCAGGCGACGGAAAGCTAGGATATGGGTTTACATCAGCTGATGAGCTAGAACAGATTGACATTGGTTCTGGGGATAAGCCACGACCAACATTTATCAGCAAAAAGTTGGGTCCGCATCTGAGGAGCCTGATGATAGCTCTGTTGAAAGAGTATCCAGATTGCATTGCCTGGGATTACACAGAGATGCCAGGGCTAGACAGGAGCATCATCGAGCATCGGCTCCCTCTGAAGAATGGATTTCGGCCGTTCCAGCAGCGAGCGCGGCAGATGAAGGCCGAAATTCTTGTGGAAGTCAAGAAAGAGATCGAGAAAATGTTGAACGCCGGATTCATCAGGCCATGCAGGTACGCTGAGTGGATTTCTAATGTCGTACCTGTAGATAAAAAGGACGGCCGATGGCGCATCGCCATAGATTTTCGGGATCTCAACATAGCCACTCCAAAGGATGAGTACCCAATGCCGGTAGCAGATTGATCAATGCAGCTGCTGGTCATAAGGTTCTAAGTTTCATGGATGGCAATGCCGGCTACAACCAAATTTTCATGGCTCCAGAAGATATACACAAGACTGCATTCAGAGTACCAGGCTCGGTGGGCTTGTTTGAGTATGTAGTCATGACATTTGGGCTGAAAAATGCCGGCGCAACGTACCAAAGAGCCATGAATTACATCTTTCATGATTCGATCGGCAAATTGGTGGAGATTTACATTGATGACGTGGTGGTCAAGTCTGTTGCAGTGGAAGGGCACTTGGAGGATTTACGACACGTCCTGGACCGAACTAGAAAGTTCGGACTAAGAATGAATCCAAAGAAGTGTGCCTTTGGTGTAACGGCCGGTCAATTCTTGGGTTTCTTGGTTCATGAACGCGGAATTGAGATCGGCCTGAAAAGCCAAGAGGCAGTGCGAACGATGAAGCCACCTACCACGAAGAAAGAACTCCAGTGTCTCATCAGCAAAATCAACTTCGTCAGACGATTCATCTCCAATCTGTCAAGGCGAATCGAGCCATTCATGGGGTTGGTGAAAATTAAGGCTGATGAAGAGTTTCGCTGGGGGGCAGAGCAACAGCAAGCATTTGACGACATTAAGGCATATCTAACGAAGCCACCTATGTTGGTTCCGCCACAGCAAGACAAGCCATTCTACATTTACTTGTCAGTAGCTGACACCTCCATCGCCTCAGTGGTGGTGCAAGTTTACGATGGTCTGGAGAGAGTAGTTTTCTACCTCAGCAGAAGGATGTTGGATGCAGAGATGAGGTACCCGAGATCGAGAAGTTGTGCCTCTATTTATTTTTCACCTGCACCAAGATTCAGCACATCTTGCTGTCAGCAGAAATTATCGTCATATGCAAATCAGACGTCATCAAACATATGTTGTCGGCTCCTGTGTTGAAAGGCCGACTCGGTAAATGGATGTTTGCATTATCGGAATTTGATATCCGGTATCAGCCTGCAGCCGTCAAGGGACAGGCGTTGGCCGATCTTATTGCTGAACGAATAAACACGATATAGCAACACTGACGTGCGTGCATGGGCCATGTTCTTTGATGGATCGGTTTGTGATGATGGTTGCGGCATCGGCATTCTACTCGTGTCGCCTCGGGGGGCAACATATTCCTTCTCCATCAGGTTACCTACCCCTTGCACCAATAATGTCGCGGAGTATGAAGCAATATGCAAGGGAATGGAGTTGCTATTGGAAGCCGGGGCAAAAGCAGTGGAGATCTTTGGAGATTCCAAATTGGTGATTTCTCAACTCATGGAGGAATACAAATGTGAGAGCGAGTTGCTCTTCCCATTATGGATGCAATGCCGTGAGATGATGGCACAGTTCAGGTATATAAATTTCAATTGGATCCCAAGGTCGCAGAATACCGAGGCGAACGATCTCGCACAGATGGCATCAGGATACAAGGACGTAGCAGATGGAACCGATGTCCATGTGCAGTTCATGGAGCCAGATGATTGGAGAGCTGATATTTTCAATTAGTTGAAAGATTCGGCTCGGGGGGCACCTAAATGGATAAGATATAAGGCCATGAAGTACGTCCTAATTGGGGATGACATGTTCTACAGGACGTTGGAAGGGTTACTTCTCAAATGTTTGGGACCAGCCGAGTCTAATCGGCTCTTACATGATGTACATGAAGGTGCCTGTGGAACTCACCAATCGGCTCATAAGATGAAGTGGCTGATCAGGCGATCATGATTTTATTGGCCCACCATGCTTGAGGATTGTTTCAAGTACTATAAAGGGTGACAAGCATGTCAGAAGTTTGGGAGTATTCAGATGGTACCTGCATCAGCGATGAATCCCATCATCAAACCTTGGCCATTTCGAGGTTGGGGCATGGATATGATCGGCAAAATTCATCCTCCATCGAGCAAAGGCCATGAGTGGGTTCTGGCCATTACAGATTATTTCACTAAATGGGTGGAGGCCGTCCCTATGAAGTCAGTAGCATCCAAGGATGTCATCAGCTTTGTGAAGGAGCATGTCATTCATAGATTCGGGATTCCCCAGACTATCACGACCGATGGAGGTTCGGTTTTCGTTTCTAAGGAGTTTAGAAAGTTCTGCGAGGACATGGGAATCAAGCTGATCCGATCGTCTCCATACTATGCTCAAGCAAATGGGCAAGCTGAAGCGTCCAACAAGAGCCTTATCAAGCTGATTAAGAGGAAAATTGACGAGTATCCTAGACATTGGCACAAGGTGTTGTCAGAGGCTTTGTGGGCTTACCGCATGTCGTGTCATGGAGCAATAAAGACCTCGCCATACCATCTGGTGTACGGACAAGAAGCTGTGTTGCCCTGGGAAATCACGGCTGGCTCGAGACGGACTACGTTTCAGAATGACTTAACAACTGAAGAATATGCAGCCCTGATGAGTGACAGCATTGAGGATGCAACGGAACTCAGACTCTGGTCGCTTGAGAAAATCAAGGAGAACAAAGCCAAGGTAGCTCGTGCATATAATAAGAAGGTGAAACCGAAGGAGTTCCTCGTTGGTGATCTGGTATGGGAAGCTGTGTTGCCGTTGGGGACTAAGGATAAAGCGTATGGTAAATGGTCTCCAAATTGGCACGGACCGTACAAAGTTGACCAAGTTTTGAAGGGCAATGCATACATGCTCGAGCAGTTGGATGGGGTGAAGTTCCCAGTAGCCTTCAATGGCCAGCATCTCAAGAAATATTTCCCAAGTATGTGGGATGATGGCCAGTAAAATATGAAGGCCGATGCACTAAATCGGCCAGTAAAAAAAATCCAAACGAAAGCATAGCCGATGCACTGACATCGACTTTAGAGCTAAAAAGCCGATGCGGAGCCATCGACTATAGAGGAACAGCTGTCATAAGCAAGTATCAGGGCACCATTCGATTTTGGGACTGGCCTTGTTGGCGTTTTGGGTAAAGACCGATGTATTGCCATCGGCTTTTTGAGCAATGATTTATTTTGATAATCGGAAGAATTAAGCATGGAATCCTTCTTCATTGATTTAAAAGGGGATTTCTTACAAAGAGGAGCCGATTGCTCGGGAAAGGGGGAATAAAAGGAGAACAGATTGCTACTGCTAGTCCTATGCTAGTAGTCCCTACTCTAAGGGTTGTCGCTGTCCTCGTCATCGACGTTGTGGCCGTCGTCGCTGCTGCTGCTGGCGAGTTCCTCGTCGCTGCTGCCGTAGCCTTCAGCAGGGGCTTCTTCCTCCTCATCATCGTCGCTTTCATCGTCATCTGACCAGGCCCAGCCGCGGAAGCACTTCGTCGGCGGCTCGTCAGAGGAGGTGTCGTCCTCCTCTTCCTCCTCTTCGTCGGAGGAGGTGTCGTCTTCCTCGTCCTCATCTTCTTCCTCTTTGACGGAGGAGGTGAAGTTACCCCAGGAGGAGAGGTCATCCTCACTCTCCGCCTCCAGTTCCTCGTCGACGAGGAACCGGAGGTCGTCCTCCCCGTCAGTCAGGGGCAGATCACCATCTGACCCGACGAGGGCCTCGGGTGGGCCATCTGGCACGAAGTCGAAGTCCCACTCCCGCTCATCCCAATGCTCGGGAATCGGCTCACTCGAGGAAAAGGATTGGGAGGAGAGAGCCGATGAAGCAGAGGGGGAAGAGCAAGACATGGCTACAGAGGAAGGGGTTTTTTTTTGGCCGACGGCTAGTGCGGAGCAAGAGGATGAAGAGGCGAACTGCTCGGCGCGGTTAAATCAAGGGGATATAGTGGAGAGATTTAATGTTGTAGCGGTTTCCGAGGAAGTGGTGCCAAAGAACTGTCAAATCGTGCAGAGAAGTTGAGAAGGCAAGGCATCATGATGAAGGATACTACGACGGTTCTGCTCTGCCACGGCGTGACCCTACGAAGAAAAAGCAGAGTGGTTTTGAAATTATCATTACCAAAACCAGGGGGGCATGTGTTATCACCAGATTTTGGCCAAATCAGGAGATGGGCCGTACTTGAGATGGGCTTGGAGAATATACACGTGGAGCGTCTCAAGCGGCCTTGCACGAGAGTTTGGGCTAGTTTGCCCGTGTATCTGTATATTATGGTAGTTTAGAATTAAAGATAGAGTTTAGCCCGTACACGGTTAGGTATATTTCCAAAGATAGAAAGTCTACGGACTATAAATATGTATCTAGGGTTATTGAGAAAGGAGGAAAATCACGTTCACAACAAACACAATCTAGGTGCATCGCCACCCCTTGTTTCGAGGGTTTCTCCCGGGTAAGCAACATGTTGCCTAGATCGCATCTTGCGATCTAGGCAGTACAAGTTTATTCGTTATCTGGTGTTACCCGTACTGAAGCCTTTTTGATGGCGAGTAACACTGCTTATCGTAGATATTTTGGGGTTTGCATCGTTGTTGTCTTGATATGCTTGCTTAGCTATGCTGCCCCTCGATGTCTAGCCGTCCTTACACCTATCTTAGGTGTAAGGGCGGCATCTTGCTTTATCTTTCTTTAGTAGATCCGATCTGTTATAGTCGTTCCTTGTTCTGCAAGGATTAGTTTGATATCTGCATGGTTAGGCCTTACAAACGGATTGAACGATCCGGTAGTGTAAGATGTGGTTTATTAAACCCTAAAGGGGTTGTTCCGGGGATCAACTTCATGTTGGTTTTTAGGCCTCGTTAGGGTTGGTTTTCCATTATCTTACGTATCTGCTAGGCTCAATTACGCGTAGGATGTTCCGGTTATGCAGTGAGAACCCTAGACTATCGTAGATTAGCTTAGCTTGATATTGATAAAGCATGATCCCCGTGTCGTCGTAAATCTAATGTGAACCACGGGGCAATCGGCTCTTTTGAGCCGATCCACAGAACAACTTAAGAGCCGATCGGGGCTCGTATTTAATGTTTACGTGTCTACCATGCAGGAAGCTAAACGAAGCAATCCATCACCTTCCTGACCAGGTATAGGTCAGGTGGCACGCCCTTGCAACCGCCAGGACGTGTGCCGGAGCATTGCGGGACGACGACCGAGGGACCAGGGCCCACCAGCAGTCTTGGGACCCTCCCGGCTCTTCGTGTTGCTCGCCGCTGCCCGCCGGTGGGTTTTGGCAGGCAACAACAACTTGCAGATATGATCAAACACAATAATTATCATCATGATTTAATAACATGTTCAGATCTGAGATCATGGCACTCGGGCCCAAAGTGAAAAGCATTAAGCATAGCAAGTTGCAACAATGTCAAAAATACTAACAACGGATACTAGGCACTATGCCCATAACAATCTTATAGCTATTACATGACCAATCTCATCCAATCCCGACCATCCCCTACAGCCTACATCGGGGAATTACTCACACATGGATGGGGGAATCATGGATGGTCGATGGAAATGCTTCGGTGATGGCGATGGTGATGATCTCCTCCAAATCCCCGTCCCGACGGTGCCGAACGGAGTTTGGTCCCCTGATTGGTGTTGTGCCGGCGGGCAATGGAACTCTTTCTGGAAAAACGTTGAACCCCCCTCGGTTTTCAGGTCAAGAGGCTTATATAGTGCAAAGGAGAGGTCGAGGGGTGGCCGAGGCGGCCAGACCACCCCTTGGCGCGGCCAAGGCCTGGCCCGTGCCAAGGGTAGGCGTGGGCCCCCCTCTGTCTCGTCTTCTGGCTCCGGGAGTCTTCAGGTGAAATATGGGTTTTTCTATATTTTCGGGAATTTTCCTGAAAGTTGGATTTCTGCACAAAACGACACCAGAGCAATTCTGCTGAAAACAGCGTTAGTCCGCGCTAGTTGTATTCAAAACACACAAGATAGAGGGCAAACAACAACAAAAGTGTTCGGGAAAGTAGATACGTTTTAGACGTATCAACTCCCCCAAGCTTAGCTTATTTCTTGTCCTCAAGCAATTCAGTGACAACTGAGTGCGATAAAAGAAACTTTCATGAACCTATTTGCTTCATATGATGTATATATTCTCACTACATGATCAAATGCTCAGGCAATTCATAATAAGTAGCATGCAACTAAGAATACAATAGTTATGCAAGTCATGAAAGGATACCAACAATAATAAGCAACATGAAACATAAGGATTGCAATGTTCATAATATGATATGATAAAGTGGTATCTCGCTTGCCCTATTTGTGGAGAAAAACATAAATGTCGGGGCACCTCTGAAGTTCAAGAGAAGACTAGAAGTAAAAATATTGAAAGATTCAAGCATCACAGTTATACCACAATTAATATTATTCCGGGACAAGCACATTAAACTAAAAATGACAGCTATGCTTTCAAGAAAGTTCTCGGAGAACGGATGGTGACTCAACATAAAAGTACAAAATTGGACATGCGCAGAGGGAAGTAAGATTTCTCATGTGCTAGAAATTTCATTTTGAATGCAATAGGAGTGTTGAAAATATATTTTTGAGAAGTGCAACTCATGTCAATGGTAGTGATAAATAATATGGCTCATGCATAAAACTTCCGATAAGTTGCTTGCCTCATGCATAATATACTAATAGTGCTCACACCTGATGGCATGTAACTCACACGTTCGTTGGGAACCCCAAGAGGAAGGTATGATGTACACAGTAGCAAGTTTTCCCTCAGAAAGAAACCAAGGTTTAATCGAACCAGGAGGAGCCAAGAAGCACGTTGAAGGTTGATGGTGGCGAAATGTGATGCGCGCAACAGGGATTCCGGCGCCAACGTGGAACCTGCACAACACAACCAAAGTACTTTGCCCCAACGAAACAGTGAGGTTGTCAATCTCACCGGCTTGCTGTAACAAAGGATTAAGCGTATCGAGTGGAAGATGATTGTTTGCAAGAAAATAGTAAAACACAATTGCAGTAGATTGTATGCTATGTAAAGAATAGGACCGGGGTCCACAGTTCACTAGAGGTGTCTCTCCCATAAGATAAAAGCATGTTGGGTGAACAAATTACAGTCGGGCAATTGACAAATAGAGAAGGGCATAACAATGCATGTACATGATATGATAAATATAGTGAGATTTAATCCGGGCATTACGACAAAGTACATAGACCGCCATCCAACTGCATCTATGCCTAAAAAGTCCACCTTCGGTTATCATCCGAACCCCATTCAGTATTAAGTTGCAAAGCAACAGACAATTGCATTAAGTATGGTGCGTAATGTAATCGACAACTACATCCTTAGACATAGAATCAATGTTTTATCCCTAGTGGCAACAGCACATCACAACCTTAGAACTTTCTGTCACTGTCCCAGGTGTCAATGAAGGCATGAACCCACTATCGAGCATAAATACTCCCTCTTGGAGTTAAGAGTACAAACTTGGCCAGAGCCTCTACTAATAACGGAGAGCATGCAAGATCATAAACAACACATAAACAATAGATTGATAATCACCATAACATAGTATTCTCTATCCATCGGATCCCGACAAACACAACATATAGAATTACATATAGATGATCTTGATCATGTTAGGCAGCTCACAAGATCCAACAATGAAGCACAATTAGGAGAAGACGACCATCTTGCTACTGCTATGGACCCATAGTCCAGGGGTGAACTACTCACTCATCACTCCGGAGGCGATCATGGCGATGAAGAGTCCTCCGGAGATGAATCCCCTCTCGGCGGTGCCGGACGATCTCCTGAATCCCCGAGATGGGATTCGCGGCGGCGCGTCTCCGGAAGGTTTTCCGTATCGTGGCTCTCGATGCGGGGTTTTCGCGACGGAGGCTATTTGTAGGCGAAAAGGTAGGTCGGGGCGACGAGGGGCCCATACCATAGGGCGGCGCGGGCCCCCTCCGCGCGGCCCTATGGTGGCGGTGCCTCGTCGCCCACTTCGTTATCTCTTCGGTCTTCTGGAAGCTCCGTGCAAAAATAGGACCCGGGCGTTGATTTCGTCCAATTCGAGAATATTTCCTTACTAGGATTTCTGAAACCAAAAACAGAAAACAGCAACCGGCTCTTCGGCATCTTGTTAATAGGTTAGTTCCAAAATGCGTAAATACGACATATAATGTGCATAAAACATGTAGGTATCATCAATAAAGTAGCATGGAACATAAGAAATTATCGATACGTTGGAGACGTATCAGCATCCCCAAGCTTAGTTCTGCTCGTCCCGAGCAGGTAAAACGATAACAAAGATAATTTCTGAAGTGACATGCCATCATAATCTTGATCATACTATTTGTAAACATGTGTAATGAATGCAGCGATCAAAACAAAAGTAATGACATGAGTAAACAAGTGAATCATATAGCAAAGACTTTTCATGAATAGTACTTCAATACAAGCATCAATAAGTCTTGCATAAGAGTTAACTCATAAAGCAATAAATCAAAGTAAAGGTATTGAAGCAACACAAAGGAAGATTAAGTTTCAGCGGTTGCTTTCAACTTATAACATGTATATCTCATGGATATTGTCAACATAAAGTAATATAACAAGTGCAATATGCAAGTATGTAGGAATCAATGCACAGTTCACACAAGTGTTTGCTTCTTAGGTGGAGGGAGATAGGTAAACTGACTCAACAATAAAAGTAAAAGAATGGTCCTTCAAAGAGGAAAGCATCGATTGTTGTATTTGTGCTAGAGCTTTTATTTTGAAAACATGAAACAATTTTGTCAACGGTAGTAATAAAGCATATGAGTTATGTAAATTATATCTTACAAGTTGCAAGCCTCATGCATAGTATACTAATAGTGCCGCACCTCGTCCTACTTAGCTTGGACTACCGGATCTTTGCATGCCATGTTTCAACCAAGTGTCACGGGGTACCTCCATGCCGCCTGTACAAAGGTCTAAGGAGAAAGCTCGCATTTTGGATTTCTCGCTTTTGATTATTCTCAACTTAGACATCCATACCGGGACAACATGGACAACAGATAATGGAATCCTCTTAAATGCATAAGCATGTAGCAATTATTATTCTCATATGAGATTGAGGATATATGTCCAAAACTGAAACTTCAACCATGATTCATGGCTTTAGTTAGCGGCCCAATGTTCTTCTCTAACAATTTTGCATGCTCCAACCACTAAGGTGATAGATCCTTCAGACAAGACGACATGCATAGCAACTCACATGATATTCAACAATAGTTGATGGCGTTCCCCAGAAGCATGGTTATCGCACAACAAACAACTTAATAAAAGATAAAGTGCATAAGTACATATTCAATACTACGATAGTTTTTAAGGCTATTTTGTCCCATGAGCTATATATTGCAAAGGTAAATGATGGAATTTTAAAGGTAGCACTCAAGCAATTTACTTTGGAATGGCGGAGAAATACCATGTAGTAGGTAGGTATGGTGGACACAAATGGCATAGTAGTTGGCTCAAGGATTTTGGATGCATGAGAAGTATTCCCTCTCGATACAAGGTTTAGGCTAGCAAGGTTATTTGAAGCAAACTTAAGGATGAACCGGTGCAGCAAAACTCACATAAAAGACATATTGTAAACATTATAAGACTCTACACCGTCTTCCTTGTTGTTCAAAACTCAATACTAGATATTATCTAGACCTTAGAGAGACCAAATATGCAAATCAAATTTTAGCGAGCTCTATGTATTTCTTCATTAATGGGTGCAAAGCATATGATGCAAGAGCTTAAACATGAGCACAACAATTGCCAAGTATCACACTATCCAAGACATTTTTAGAATTACTACATGTAGCATTTTCCAATTCCAACCATATAACAATTTAACGAAGAAGAAACTTTGCCTTGAACATTATGAGTAAAGCCTAAGGACATATTTGTCCATATGCAACAGCGGAGCGTGTCTCTCTCCCACAGAGTGAATGCTAGGATCCATTTTATTCAAACAAAAACAAAAACAAAAACAAACCGACGCTCCAAGTAAAGAACACAAGATGTGATTGAATAAAAATATAGTTTCAGGGGAGGAACCCGATGATGTTGTCGATGAAGAAGGGGATGCCTTGGGCATCCCCAAGCTTAGACGCTTGAGTATTCTTAAAATATGCAGGGGTGAACCAGCATCCCCAAGCTTAGAGCTTTCACTCCTCTTGATCATAGTATATCATACTCCTCTCTTGACCCTTGAAAACTTCCATCACACCAAACTTCAAGCAAACTCATTAGAGGGTTAGTGCACAATTAATAATTCACACATTCAGAGGTGACACAAACATTCTTTACACTTCTGGACATTGCATAAAGCTACTGGACATTAATGGATCAAAGAAATAAATCCAAGATAGCAAAAGAGGCAATGCGAAATAAAAGGCAGAATCTGTCAAAAACAGTCCGTAAAGACGAATTTAAAGATGGCACCAGACTTGCTCAAATGGAAAAACTCAAAACTAATGAAAGTTGCGTACATATCGGATCACGCTCGTAAATTGGCAGATTTTTTCGAATTTTCTACAGAGGCCTGTGCCCAGATTCGTGACAGACAGCAATGCTGTTTCTGCGCAGCGATCCCAAATATAACATCAACTTTGACATAGAAACTTTACTTGGCACAAAACATGATAAGGAGAGGTTGCTACAGTAGTAAACAACTTCCAAGACTCAAATATAAAACAAAGTACTGTAGTAAAAACATGGGTTGTCTCCCATAAGCGCTTTTCTTTAACGCCTTCGCGCAGAAAGTGCAAATCAAGTATTATCGGATGGTGGTGCATCATCCTTACCTTGGGCTTTATCCTTACCTTTCTTGTTGTTTTCCTTTCTCTTTGATTTAGGAAATGTATGATTTCCCCCTGGTATAGAGGTGAAATCCAAGATGCCTTCTCCCACATCTATGACTGCTCCCAATAGTTTTAGCAGGGATCTTCCGAGTGTGACCTTTCCTGTCCCTACACATTCAATAACAAGATAATCAATGGATATTGTTCTTCCAAGAATGGTCGTATGCACACCTGCGGCTATTCCCTTAGGAATTATAACAGAATTATCAATGAGAGTTATTTCTTCTCCTCCTTCATCAACTCCCCATAGTTTCAAAGATTTATAAATGCTCTCAGGCATAAGGCAAAATTCAGACATAATATCACAGTTGGCACGAAGAGTTTGATCACCAATAACAATTTTAACAGTAGGATCCCATAATGAAGGTTTAGAGTTCACTAAAACTTGTTCAAGACGATTACGAACACAGTGATAGTTGTCATTCAAGCGAGATGTACTTATCTCGAGATTGTTCAATCTATTATAAATGCTAATAAGGGCTGAATCAAAGTTATTAGCTGAATCATGTGATGCAACCAATTTCTTTATGGCATTAAAAGCTTGATCCCCATTACAATGAAGGAAATCTCCTCCTACTAAAGCATCCAAAGCATATCTATAACGAATCATAAGACCAAAATAAAAATTACTAAGGAGCAAACTTAGAGTCATTTGAGGTTCGGTTTTACGATAAGAAGTAAAAATTCTAGACCAAGCATCTTTAAAACTTTCCTCATCCCCTTGTTTAAAAGTAAAAACTAATTCCTCAGGTGAAGAAGTAACAGGTGTAGAGCTAGACATGGTAGTAAAAGTAAACTAGATAAAGTAAATGCAAGTAACTAATTTTTTTGTGTGTTTTTTATATAGAGAGCAAGACAGTAAATAAAGTAAAACTAGCAACTAATTTTTTTGTGTTTTGTTTAGGTGCAGCAAACAAAGTAGTAAATAAAATAAAGCAAGACAAAAACAAAGTAAAGAGATTGAGAAGTGGAGACTCCCTTGCAGCGTGTCTTGATCTCCCGGCAACGGCGCGAGAAAAGAGCTTGATGGCGTGTAACTCACACGTTCGTTGGGAACCCCAAGAGGAAGGTATGATGCGCACAGTAGCAAGTTTTCCCTCAGAAAGAAACCAAGGTTTAATCGAACCAGGAGGAGCCAAGAAGCACGTTGAAGGTTGATGGTGGCGAAATGTGATGCGGCGCAACAACAGGGATTCCGGCGCCAACGTGGAACCTGCACAACACAACCAAAGTACTTTGCCCCAACGAAACAGTGAGGTTGTCAATCTCACCGCTTGCTGTAACAAAGGATTAAGCGTATCGAGTGGAAGATGATTATTTGCAAGAAAATAGTAAAACACAATTGAGAGATTGTATGCTATGTAAAGAATAGGACCGGGGTCCACAGTTCACTAGAGGTGTCTCTCCCATAAGATAAAAGCATGTTGGGTGAACAAATTACGTCGGGCAATTGACAAATAGAGAAGGGCATAACAATGCATGTACATGATATGATAAATATAGTGATATTTAATCCGGGCATTACGACAAAGTACATAGACCGCCATCCAACCGCATCTATGCCTAAAAGTCCACCTTCAGGTTATCATCCGAACCCCATTCAGTATTAAGTTGCAAAGCAACAGACAATTGCATTAAGTATGGTGCGTAATGTAATCGACAACTACATCCTTAGACATAGAATCAATGTTTTATCCCTAGTGGCAACAGCACATCACAACCTTAGAACTTTCTGTCACTGTCCCATGTGTCAATGAAGGCATGAACCCACTATCGAGCATAAATACTCCCTCTTGGAGTTAAGAGTACAAACTTGGCCAGAGCCTCTACTAATAACGGAGAGCATGCAAGATCATAAACAACACATAAACAATAGATTGATAATCACCATAACATAGTATTCTCTATCCATCGGATCCGACAAACACAACATATAGAATTACATATAGATGATCTTGATCATGTTAGGCAGCTCACAAGATCCAACAATGAAGCACAATTAGGAGAAGACAACCATCTAGCTACTGCTATGGACCCATAGTCCAGGGGTGAACTACTCACTCATCACTCCGGAGGCGATCATGGCGATGAAGAGTCCTCCGGGAGATGAATCCCCCCTCTCCGGGGTGCCGGATCGATCTCCTGAATCCCCGAGATGGGATTCGCGGCGGCGGCGTCTCGGAAGGGTTTCCGTATCGTGGCTCTCGATCGGGGTTTCGCGACGGAGGCTATTTGTAGGCGAAAGGGTAGGTCAGGGGCGACGAGGGCCCACACCATAGGGCGGCGCGGGCCGCCGCGCGCCCTGGTGGCGGCGCCTCGTCGCCCCACTTCGTTATCTCTTCGGTCTTCTAGAAGCTCCGTGCAAAAATAGGACCCGGGCGTTGATTTCGTCCAATTCCGAGAATATTTCCTTACTAGGATTTCTGAAACCAAAAACAAGAAAACAACAACGGCTCTTCGGCATCTTGTTAATAGGTTAGTTCGGAAAATGCATAAATACGACATATAATGTGCATAAAACATGTAGGTATCATTAATAAAGTAGCATGGAACATAAGAAATTATCGATACGTTGGAGACGTATCAACACCTTGTCCTAATTAGCTTGGATTTCCATGGATTTTCATCGCATACATATGTTTTCACTAAGTGTCACAAAGGGGTACCTCCTTGCCTCTTGTACAAAGGTCCTAGGATATGAATCTCATTTGATTTCTCACTTTTGATGAATCTCAACTTTTTGGACGTCCATACCAGGAAAATAAGGACAACGGATATTTGGACTTTTGTCCAGCTGAAAGTTCCACCATGTGAATGATACGTCTCCAACGTACCTATAATTTCTGATGTTACATGCTTGTTTTATGACAATACTTACATGTTTTGCTTGCACTTTATAATGTTTTTATGCATTTTCCGGAACTAACCTATTAACGAGATGCCGAAGGGCTTGCTGTTTTCTGTTGTTTTTGGTTCCAGAAAGGCTGTTCGGGCAATATTCTCGGAATTCGACGAAACGAAGACCCAACATCTTATTTTTCCCGGAAGCATCCAGAACCGAAGGAGAGTCGGAGAGGGGCCGGGGGCCACCACACAACATGGCGGCGCGGCCCAGGCCTGGCCACGCCGGCCTCTGTGAGGGGGGCCTAGGCACCCTCCGACTCCGACTCTTCACCTATTTAAGCCTGGAGACCTAAAAATGTGATACCAATTGACGAAACTCAGAAAGACTCAGGGCGCCGCCACCATCGCGAAACTCAATTCGGGGACAGAAGTCTCTGTTCCGGCACCCGGACCGGAAGTGCCCCGGAAGCCATTTCCATCAACGCCACCGCCTCCATCATGCTCCGTGAGTAGTTCCCCCATGGACTACGGGTTCTAGCTGTAGCTAGTTGGTATTCTCCCCCATGTACTTCAATACAATGATCTCATGAGCTACCTTACATGATTGAGATTCATCTGATGTAATCGGTGTTGTGTTTGTCGGGATCCGATGGATTGTTACATTATGATTAGTCTATCTATAAAGTTTATGAAGTTATTGTTGCTGCAATCTTGTTGTGTTTAATGCTTGTCGCTAGGGCCCGAGTGGCATGATGTTAGATTTAAGCTCTATACTTATTGTTTAGATTGTATCTACAAGTTGTATGCACATGTCTATGTCCGGAACCAAAGGCCCCAAAGTGACAGAAATTGGGACAACTGGAGGGGAAGGCTTAGATATGAGGATCACATGTTTTCACGGAGTGTTAATGCTTTGCTCCGGTGCTCTATTAAAAGGAGTGCCTTAATTTCCAGTAGATTCCCTAGAGGCCCGGCTGCCACCGGCTGGTAGGACAAAAGATGTTGTACACGTTTCTCATTGCGAGCACGTATGACTATATATGGAAAATATGCCTACATGATTAATGATCTTGATGTTCTATCTTAATGCTATTTTAATCCTATCAATTTCCCACCGTAATTTGTTCACCCAACACTTGTTATTGGAGAGTTACCACTAGTGTAGATAGCTGGGAACCCCGGTCCATCTTTCATCATCATATACTCGTTCTACATGTCATTGGAAGTAGTATCAACTATTTTCGGTGCCATTGCTCTCATATTACTGCTGCTGTGTTACTTTTACTATTGCTCCCATATTACTGCTGCTTTCACATCACCCTGTTACTAGTGCTTTTCCAGGTGCAGCTGAATTGACAACTCAGTTGTTAAGGCTTATAAGTATTCTTTACCTCCCCTTGTGTCGAATCAATAAATTTGGGTTTTACTTCCCTCGAAGACAGTTGCGATCCCCTATACTTGTGGGTTATCAGTGAACACTGCTTTAGTTGGCGGCCCAATGTTTTCACTAAGTAAGAAGAAAATAAAGAGAAACAACAGAAATATTTTTGGTCTTTTTATGTTTTGGAAAGTGGAAACAAAAGCGAGAACAACAAAAAGAAAGAAAACTAACATAAACAGACAAACGCAACAAATGGCAGAAATCTGCCAACCCAGAACAACATGAAAAGATTAATTTTTCTGAAAATGTTGTCTAGCTCATCTCAAAAAATGCTAAACTAACGAAAGTTAGATAACAACCTAGGGCTTATGCTGAAACATTTCCAGCACAAAATTATATTCTGGATATTTATACGAATTTTTATGGTGACAGCACAGAATCTATTTTCAGACAACAACTCCCCAAATTCTTACCTCCTTCCTATTAGAGGCTATCCTTAGTATAAAAATGAAATAAATAAGATAAAGAGAGGTTATTACAGTAGTAACAACTCCAAAGATTCAAATAAAGATAAATTACAGAAATAAACTAACAAGAACAAAAAGAAAGTGAAACATGAATATACAAAGTTCCGACGGAATATGATATGTAGATGAGCGAGATGTCGGTATACCCCCCCCCCCAAGCTTAGGCTTTAGGCCTAAGTGTAGATCAACCCCATGGTGATTAGTGGCTCTAGGATGGTGGGTCATTCCTAGCATGATCATACCCCGGCCCTCGTGAGGTAGAAAAAGCTGAAGGCCCATAGTCATAATCAGGTTGTTGATATGGGAACCCGACAGTGTTGGAGGGCTGGACGAAGTTATCTTCGACCTCCCCTCCATCGTGATGTACATGTCACCCCTGCTCCTCTATGTATGTGTCAAGCTCTTGTTCCGTGAGTGACCATCTTTCCCTGGCATCAAGGTTAAGAAAAAGGGGTGCATGCAAATTGACTAGGCGATCGGTCTTAGTTACCCACCGAGATAATGATTTTCTCTTGAAAAAGGTAATTTCATATGGTAGGTAGCCAATGTTAGCTTGGTAAGAAACAAATTGATGTTGACCATCTTTCCCTGGCATCAAGGTTAAGAAAAAGGGGCGCATGCAAATTGACTAGGCGATCGGTCTTAGTTACCCACCGAGATAATGATTTTCTCTTGAAAAAGGTAATTTCATATGGTAGGTAGCCAATGTTAGCTTGGTAAGAAACAAATTGATGTTGAATCATTGAATTAAGATCAAGTCTCTCTAATGGAAATTTAAAGTCCAAAGCTGGAACTAGACCGTGAAAGGCTAATAAACGAGAGGCAATGAGGCCTCCACAAACTCCCCCTTTCTCACGGTTAAGAGTAAGACGGGAGGCTATCAAAGCACCCAAATTATACTCTCTATCTTGTTTCAAAGCAGCAGCTAGGAAGGCTAAATCATGAGAGGATAATTTGCTTGCAACCTTTCTAGCTAGAACACACTTAGTAATAAAATAAGCAAAATACCGAATAGAGGGAAGTTGAATGCTTCGGATTTTATCATCCTCCTCTGAGAAGCTCCTCTCTTGACAAATTTCTTTGTAGAGTTCCAGCAATGACTTCGGTCGCTCCTTGATTTTTCCGCATGATCCCCATTGTGGGACTCTGATAGCTGCACAGAAATCATCGAGTGGCAAATCGACAACTATATTATATATTTCGTAATGAATCATGGGGTTAGGTAATTTCCAACTAAATCTGATGTCCTCAGACATAGTTAGCTTAACATGTTGGTATGGTTCACCATCAACAAAACTTTCCAACCCTGCATTGGAAACCAAAGTCCGGAAATCCTGCAGAATTCCTGCAGCACTCATGAATTCCACACATGGATAAAGAGAAGGAAAAACTCCTTCTTCCTGGTGGACCTTCATGACTTCATTCAACTCCAGTTCATGCTGTTTGAGTTGATATGCATTGCCTTCCATCTCTGAATTTTTTAACAAACCTCATAAAAAATGATTTCAACACAAACAAATGGAGGAGAACACTATGGAAACTTATAAGAGGACTAAACATGCATTAAAAAAACTTATCCCATCATAATACAAGCATGCGAGCTCACTTATCATGTCATCTACATCAGCAAAATATTCAAGATATACTTCACCAATCAAAATTCTACTTGGATAATCAAAGGAGTCACATACCGGAGAGCAAATGCTTCAAATTTCAGCAAGAAATATGGGCTGAGGAAGGAGATCGAAAATTTGCGATGAAGAACATCAAGAACATGGGTTTGAGCAATGTTGGGGTGTTTTTTCGGGTGAGAGAAGAGAATGGCAGAGGAGGGAGCAAGTGGAGGGACAGGGGGCCCACACCTACCCTTGTCGCGGCCAGGGGGCCAGCCGCGCTACCACATGGTGTGGTCGGCTGGTGGGTCCCCCTGGGCTGCCCCAGGTGCCTCTCTCCCCTTTTCATGCGTAAAAATTTTCTATACATTTTCTGGAATTTTTCGAGAAACTTTATTTTTGGGCAATTTTCAGAATTTGAATAATGATTCTATCGTAGGAAAACAATTATGGAGTGATGAAAAACAAATTCAAAACCAAATCTACAGAAAATCTAATGCATTCTAATATAAAGTCAATCAATGGTACATAGGTGAATACATAGTTTCATTTATTCAAAACTATTTTGTTAACAAGGTTGATCATGTCTTGTTATCAAAACAATTTTATATGAAGCAAAACTTTGCATTTCACACAATGATTATGTTACCTCAATCTTGATAGGAATAGTTCCAACCATGACAATATCATTCTCCTTCTTTGGCTTGGGCAAAGGCAAATGAAATTTCCCAATTTGGATGGTATCAACATTAATAATTGAGTTTAGACCATAATTCACATCAATCTTCTTGGGAAAATAAACCGTATGCTCTTTGTCATCAACATTAAAAGTTACTTTTCCTTGGTTGCAATCAATAACAGCCCCTGCAGTGCTAAGAAAAGGTCTCCCAAGAATAATAGACATATTATCATCTTCAGGTATTTCTAGCACAACAAAGTTAGTTAATATTATACAATGATGAGCAACTTGAACATGAACATCCTCACATATACCAACATGAATTGTAGTATACTTATCAGCCATTTGCAAAGATATATCAGTTGGTATTAATTTTTCTAGATCAAGTCTTCTATAGAGAGAAAAAGGCATAACACTAACTCCTGCTCCCAAGTCACATAAAGCAGTTCTAACATAATTATTTTTTATGGAGCATGGAATAGTGGGTATACCTGGATCTCCAAGCTTCTTTGGAACATTACCATTAAAGGAGTAATTAGCGAGCATAGAGGAAATTCCTCATTTGGAATCTTCCTTTAATTAGAGACAATATCTTTCATATACTTTGAATAAGGAGGCAATTTAATAGCATTAGTCAAAGGAATTTGCAAAAACAAAGGATTCATCCATTCATAGAACTTATTATAATGTTCTTCCTCGTTTGATTTATGTTTTTTATCAGGAAAATGCATTGGTTTTTGCACCCAAGGTTCTCTATCACTACCATGTTTAGTAGCAATGAAATCTTCCTTAGTGTATTTTGTATTATTAGTATGCTTTTCAGGTTCTTCTTCAATTTCTTCTTTATCGTCTGCATTATTTTTATCATTACCACTTTCAGTTTTAGCATCAGAAATAGATATACTATTAGGATCCTTAGCAGGTTCATAGGATTCTACAACAGTTTTATGTTTCTTCTTCTTTTTCTTAGACTTAGTCCTAGTATCATCAACTCATTGAGAATCTTGTTCAATTCTTTTTGGGTGTCCTTCAGGATATAAAGGATCCTGAGTAGAAACAACACTTCTAGTTCTTATTTCATAAGCATGTTTTTCCCTAGAAGCATTAACTAGCAAATATTTTTGCACTTTAGTGAGCTAATCAATTTGAGTTTGAACCATATGGAAATGTTTAACAAGCATTTTAACATCATTGGAGGTTCTTTCCACAATGTCATGCAAATTATTGATAGCTCTAGAATTTTCCATTATGTGATGTTCCACTCATTAAAATTATCCTGCTTAACAATATAATTATCAAATTCATCTAAGCATTGATCAGGAGGTTTAGAGTAGGTAAAATCTCTATTATCAAATCATTGGAGAGAGTGTACCTCAATAGTGGAAGAACGAGGGATTGGCTTACATAATTCTTCTATAGGTGGTAAATTCTTCACATCTTCAGATTTAATACCCTTCTCCTTTAAGAGATTTCTTGGCTTTCCTCATCACTTCATCATTTAATTCAATCATTGCCCTCTTCTTCGGTGTTGGTGTCGGCTCCGGTGTAGTCCAATCATCATAATTCTTGCTTATTTTAGCCATTTCTGCAGCTTCAGTTCTTTTCCTGAAAACACAACCAGCACAACTATCCAGGTATGTCCTAGATTCAACGGTTAGTCCATTATAGAATATATCAAGGAGTTCATTTTTAGCTAATGGATGTTTATGTAGTGCTCTAATTAAAGAACAAAATCTTGCCCATGATTCAAGCAATTTCTCTCCTTCTACCTGCACAAAGTCAAAGATTTTCTCCAAAGCAGCATGTTGGGCACTAGCAGGGAAATATTTCTGAAAGAAGGCATTAACCAAACCAATAGGACTATCAATAGATCCAGGAGACAAATTATCATACCAAATTTTAGCTGCTCCTTTCAGAGAGAAAGGGAAAATTTTAGTGACAAAGTAAGTGCGTATCTTAATATCATCGGAGAATAAATTGCTCAAAGTAGAGAGTTCATTCATATATTTCATAGCACTTTCATTTTCAGTACCACAGAAAGGTTCTTTCTGGGCAATTGATATGTAAGATAAATCCAGAGAGAAATCATAATTCTTATCTCTAATATTTATGGGAGATGTGGCAAACTTAGCATTAGGAGACAAATTATGTCTAATAGCTCGTCTTGCAAGAAGACTTTTGATAGCACTTGCATCTCTAGTAGCGTGACATTCTTCAATGAAGTCATCATGAAGTTCAATATAAGTTTCATCAAGATCATCACTAGGATTCCCCCTAGCTTGAGGTGAACTAACAGGTGTATTAGTATTTTCAGCATTTTTTATTTGTTTAGCTCTAGCAATTGTAGTATCTAGGAAAGGACCCAACGAACTACTCTTATCAAGCACATTAGAAGCATCATCAAAATCATCAGGAGCATTATCAGATTCAGTAGAAGTAGCAGTAACATGTGATGGACTAAGAAGCTTACTCATAACAGATGGCGAATCAAGAGCAACAGAGGTGTTCAGAGTTGTACCTCTTCTTGTAGTGGATGGCAATATAGGGAACTTCGATTAGGAGCTTTCCCCATAATGAATAAATTGCAGCGAACAATATCACCTTCAAGTGGGCTTGTAAATAAAGCTATGCTCCCCGGCAATGGCGCCAGAAAATAGTCTTGATGACCCACAAGTATAGGGGATCGCAACAGTCTTCGAGGGAAGTAAAACCAAAATTTATTGACTCGACACAGGGGGGCAAAGAATATTTATAAGTTTTAACGGATGAGTTGTCAATTCACCTGCACCTGAAAATAGACTTGCTCGCAACAGTTCATCAGTAGTAATAGCAGTGGTAGTAGTGAAGTAACAACAGTAGAGAAATAAAAACAGAAGTAGCGATGATTGCAGTAGACAGCAAGATTAAAATACTGTAGGCACAGGGATGGATGAACGAGCGTTTCATGAATGTGAGAGTCCATATAATAGCAAGACATAGGCATTGCAAGTAATAATGATATAAACATCCTAACATAATATAACCATAGGCGTGTGTTCCTATTTAGTCATGCGTGCTCGCAATGAGAAACTTGCACGATATCTTTTGTCCTACCAGGCTGTTGCAGCGGGGCCTCTAGGGAAACTACTGCTAATTAAGGTACTTCTTTTAATAGACTACCGAAGCAAAGCATTAACACTCCGTGAGCACACGTGATCCTCACATCCTAGCCATCCCCTCCGGTTATCCCAATTATTGTCACCTTTGGGCCTCGGGTTCCGGACAACAATATGTGTATACAACTTGCAGATATGATCAAAAACAATAATTATCATCATGGTTCAATAACATGTTCAGATCTGAGATCATGGCACTCAGGCCCAAAGTGACAAACATTAAGCATAGCAAGTTGCAACAATGTCAAAAATACTAACAATGGATACTAGGCATTATGCCCATAACAATCTTATAGCTATTACATGACCAATCCCTACCATCCCCTACAGCCTACAGCGGGGAATTACTCACAAATGGATGGGGGAATCATGGATGGTTGATGGAGAGGGGTCAATGATGGCGATGGCGATGATCTCCTCTAAATCCCCGTCACGGCATGGTGCCAGAATGGAGTTTATAGTCCCCTGATTGGTGTTTCTGGTGGCGGCGGAGCAGCGGAACTCTTTCTGGAAAAACGTCGAACCCCCCTCGATTTTCAGGTCAGGAGGCTTATATAGTGCGAAGGAGAGGTTGAGTGGGTGGTCGAGGCGGCCAGACCACCCCTTGGCGCGGCCAAGGCCTGGCCCGCACCAAGGGTAGGTGTGGGCCCCTCGTGGCCCCCTCCGTCTCGGCTCCGGGAGTCTTCAGGAGAAATATGGGTTTTTCTATATTTTCCGGAAATTTTCCTGAAAGTTGGATTTCGCACAAAAACGAGACACCAGACCAATTCTGCTGAAAACAGTGTTAGTACGCGTTAGTTGTATTCAAAACACACAAGATAGAGGGCAAACAACAGCAAAAGTGTTTGGGAAAGTAGATACGTTTTGGACGTATCACTGGTGGTCTCAAACTTAGTCATGTGTGCACAGTCGTTACACACTACACTTAGTTTGTGGCCACTCCCTATGCCTGCCGTGTGAGCAAATGTATGAGGCCTTACTAATGTTATCAATGTCTGTTTTCATCTAAACTAGTTCTGAGCAGGCACACCTCTAATGGCTTGTGTTCTTCTGGCAGACTGAGAAGATCATTCTTGGGTCACCTGCTGAGGTTCCCGGCGAGGGACCGGCGAAGAAGCGTCGTGGAAGGCTGGGTAAGGTCGGCCACTTCCACGAGGAGGCAGGGTTGGACCACTTCCTCAAAATCATCTTCAAGCCCACCTTCGACCGGCTCATGATCCCTAAAGCTTTCGTCAAGTGGTTCGGAGAAATTCCTTCCAACATCATCGTCACCACCAACACCGGATGCAACAGGAGGATGACTACGAGGAGAGAAGGCAATGAAGCATTCATCGACCAGGGATGGATGGCCTTCACCGTCGCCCATCAGCTCAAGGTAGGCCAGTTCCTCACCTTTAGGAAGTTGTCCTCCTTTGAGTACAGTGTGGTCATCTTCGACCACACCTGCACTGAGGTGGTGAGCAGGTGCCCGTACCATGGCGATGACACCAGGTGTGTCGTCTCCGAGCATCATGTCTGAAGCTAACCTTGTACCATGTCGTGTCTAGTTCCTGCTCGATCGTGTCTAGTATGCTGAACTATGATCTTGTCTGCCGTGTCCAGAACTATGATTGTGTCTGCAAAATGTTGTGTCGTGAAATTGTGGCGTCTATGATCACTGCTAAGTTCTCTATCGTCTACGATTGTGTTCTTACTTGTGCTATCGATCGCTGGTAACCTCACCACTGAATGGAAGAGAGGTAAGCAAAACCGGATTATGGGTTGCAACCAAACAATATTGGCGCCGTTCTGGGCTGCTACAAGACCTGAAAATCGACCTACCAAACGGCCACAGCCGAAATCTCCACGGGGCCGAAAAATCTCTGTGCCGGCCACCAAACAAAATCGATTTTATGGCCCATGGTCCGTCTTAGACGCGCAGGGGGCTCCTTCCCACTGCGCCAGTGGTGCAGGAATTAGCTGCAGGCAACCAAACGCACCCTATACCAACAACCGAATCTGGGCACGTACGTACTCATTGAACGCGCGCGCATCAGCCAGGGAATACTAAGAACCAAAGCCACCGCTAGCTAGCTTCGACCATGCATTGATGGCTGATGTAGCGGGACGACAAGATCTTAGTGTTAGTCAATTTATGGGCCTTGATGAAATGCCCAAGCCTGATGAACTAGCATGGAAATATGTCCGCGGGAAGCCTCCGGTCAGACCTTAGCAGATCCCACTCCTACTAACACAAATGCGAAAAATACATGAGTGGTACGAGGAAATCACGAAGGGAGATCGCAATTATCTCATGGTGGCAGTACGAAATGAGCATTACTACCGTGAAGACTCCATAGCTATTGAGCTTGAAGAATTGTTTTAATTCTTCAATCTAGACACCGTCGATAAAATTGTCGTCAGTTCCTATTGTTTGTATGTGATTTATTTCTATAATTAGGTCTCTAGCTCACCTATTTCATTGCATTTATCATCACTATATTCTTTTTGTACGCCATCATGCAAATGGAAGATTCTCGAATGTAGAAGAAAGGCAATCTATGACATTAGATTCATTGATCCATATATCGTTAATTTTGCTATGATAGACAAATATCCAAGGGACACAGACAAACTTGCTATTTTTTAGTGAAACAAAATACTCTTGAGTACATATTATTTGCTTACAACTTCATGTGAGTGCTACTATAATATACACATATTCTATTTTGCTTGGTCGATGTTAATTGTAATTCTGCTAATCATGCATGCGTAGATTCCACTATATTCTGCTAATCATTAGAGTTGACTCTGGAAAAGCATATATCATGGATCCATTAGATAAAGACCCTGAGGAGTACATCAGCATGTTTTACATGCTCGATAGGTAATTTCAATCATTATTGCACTATATCTCAGCCTCTTTTGTTCATTTCCTGATAAAATCATTATCACAAATGTTGGAAAGTGTTCATCGCAAAGGTGACCGGTCAATGGGCACCGGAGCTGCGTTATGAAAGGATTCATGTAAGTAGCTAGTACTAGTTTAAATATATATACCATTAGCATGCTTGATTATTTTTTGATTGAATTCAATTATGGTAAAATGCGAGAAGCGGCCACAGGGGGACCAATTTATGTGCATACTAAGTTTTCGAGTTCATCAACATGGTGATTGAGCGCCTCGTAGATTACAAAAAAAATCGAGTACGTAAAAATATTCACAATTCTTTTATTGATAATTTTCTATACACAAAATTCATATATTCATATTTGATCCTATTCTTTATAGACCAAAGACAGGTGGGAAAACGTCCTACCACAGGCATGCTTACAACAAATTCAAGAGGAATTGTCGGATGTTTTGCTTATAGTGGTCATATATGAAAATAAATACAATTACATGTATAACTCCTTGTAATTTCACGATCTCCATGATATAAAATAGACACATCAACATGTATATGATCGTCGAGCTCTCGTAGCTACCAATCTCTACTACTTAAAAAGACTAAAGTGGTTCCTCATTCTGCCATCCACGATACAATACGTTTCGTCGTCCTTTGGTTGGCTTCGCCGAGCATTCTTTTTCCGCACGGGCTCAGCTGGGCCGGCCCAGCTACCTCGTCACTGAACCGCACCTGAAACCCTACCGCCCGCAAAACTCGTCATCCGACCGCCGCCTTCACGCACGTCTCGCTCGCCTCCCCGCGTCCGGCCGCCGTCTCCCTCTGCCCCCCTGCGCCTCGGTGCGCCTCGGCGCGGGCTCCTGGCCGCCGCCATCGAGCACCTACAACGTAAGCCCACCGCGGCGGCCGACGACAACGCCCCGCTCGCCGACTTCTCCCTGTGGGAGCTCCAGCTCGTGCTCGTCTACTTCGCGTAGGAGGGCCGCGACGCCTCCTCGAGGTGTTCCATTGGCTGCGCCGCACCGACTACGTCGATGGCGAGACCATGGAGCTAATGACCGCCATCGCCTGCGGCTGGATCAAGCGCCTCGTGGGGGCCGGCGGCGACGTCTCCGCGCTGCTCGAGGAGATGAAATCGGCGGCGGTGTGGTCAGCCGGCCGAATCGGTGGCAAATGACGGCGTGATCTGCTTCTGTTCTATCATGTCGAACACGGGTTTCCAATAGTACCGGCATCTGGTGACTTCGGTGACCTCAGCCCATCCCCGGTACCTGAAGTTTTGCTCGTTTTAATCTGTGTGCACGAATTTTATATGGCCTCCCTAAGATCTGATAATCTGGCTGTAAACAAATTTTGCATAGAGGTGGTGATCTGGTCGGTGAAGGTACAAGATTACATCCCTAGCCACCGGAGGAATGGACCAGGAGCGCAGCTGGCCTGAGACCCCGCGGATCCAGCGCGCCTGGCCACCACCACTGCTCCTGCCGCCGCTTCTCCTACATCTAGCGCTGGCCGCCACCACCATCTTCCCTATCGCCGGCGTCCGGCGAGCCCCGCATCCTTCCATCCCCGCATCAGCTACCCGGATGGCTTCCTTACATCAAGGTAGGCCGGGGTACTTCCTTACGTTTTTCTTCTCAATTTTTATGGTTAAAACCAGACCCGCTTTTACGAAGACTCTGTCTCTCAGTTTTAGGATAGATTAGCTAATTTAGAGTTTGTTTTTCAACGACTTGAGAACCTTATTTTCCATGATGCTGGTTAATGGTTCTGAATCTTGCGGGTGATTGCTGATAGTTCATAGGACTAAGAGTGTAGCAGTACTTTTGTGGGGAGCAATTGCCTTCAGTTTTTCTCCCACTCAATAATGTGCATGTCTTGTTTGATCTTTTACTGACCTCTCGTATACGTATCTGTAGATTTATAAGTTTGACTGAGTCTACAGTAGGCATTGTTCAGTATATATGCAGGTTAGCTCTTTTTACCCAATTTATTAGTAGACGATTTCAAAACCTGATAGGAACCTGAGCTCCATAGTTTAACATGAGGTTATCTTTCAAAGAATAACAAGAATTTTATTTATCTCAATGCATGGAATACAGCCCTGCGCTAACTCAACTGATTCTGGAATTCATCCTCCATCTTCCCAAGCGCATGGGAGGTTTGTGTTTACATGGATGAGTGCCCTATCACTAATGTTGTAACTCCTATACTTCTGAAACTAATGAGGAAATTTTGTATTTCACACTCGGCCTGTAAACACAGAAATGGAAGGTGCTCTATCAGAGCAAATGCCTTATATTTTTTGGCTGCACATTTGAAGCTTCCTTTTTTGAATAACAAACCTATGCACTTGACAAGAAGACACTTCTTCACATGTTCAGTATCATTTAGATAAGAGAATGTACATGATGTGGAACTAATGAAATTCGTAGCAAATATATGGAAACTGAAATATTGGAATGTGATTGTTTGATTCGTCGATTTTCAGATTCAAGGACTTTGCTACCAAGAGTACGCGGGCAAGCCGGAGCTGCGGCTGCCCGGTTGATTCGGCCAGCCAAGTGTCCTTCTGTGTCATAGATAACTACTGCTACAAGGGAAGCAATGAGGTTTCAGTGTTATCCAAATGACCCTAACCCAAAGAAAGGTGTGGTACCATTCATCATCTGGTTTTTTCTTTATTATTCAGTGTCATTTCTGGTCTATGATGGCATCACATTCCAAGAGATCGTTGAGAGAACATGCATTATCAGTATGGGGGGATATTATGAAATTCACGGTAAATATAATTTAAGTTGTGTTCGAGTTATTGTCTGATACCTTGATGTTCAGATTCAAGAATAGCTTTTCCAAAGTTATGGAGTAATGCAGTATATTTGCTAGCTGGTGAATCACCATCTTTTTTTGCTCTTCTTCCTCCACACATTTATGCAGGGTGAGGCGTTGAACTGAAGCTGGTCGCGGTCCTGGCCCATAAAAGCTCCAACGGGCATAGTTCTAGAGTAATACGATGGCCTACAAATGTGCAGCGGATCGCAACTGAATGATAAGGTTAATATTTGGTCCTCAACATCAACATGCCTCCATGTCAAAGAACAATTATCATATTTACAATACGTATACAACCTCTAGCCTGAACACTTTCTATTTTTATGTACAATATCCCGATGAATAAAAATGTCAGTGCTCTTTCCAAGAAGGAAAAGAAATAGAATAAAACTCTTTTTTGTTGCCTTCTGTTATAGAGTGTATCTGTGAGCAAAAAAAATCTCTTTGCTCAGACATCAGATGTACTATCCCTGGTTTACTTTATCTCTATCTCTACTTTCGTCGTTCTTTTGGTCGTTCGCTATTCTCCCCATCGTTGAGCATTCTTTTTCCGCACGGGCTCAGCTGGGCCGGCCCAGCTACCTCGTCACGTGAACCGCACCTGAAACCCTACCGCCCGCAAAGCTCGTCATCCTACCGCCGCCTTCACGCACGTCTTGTATTTATGGCGCATTTCGTTTAACATTAGCTGAGTTGATTCTGAAAAGAGCAAACAAAATCCTTGTGTTGGAGCAGTCTGCGATGTGCAGTTATTGTCGAGTCTGTGTCTTCTCTCTACGGGATGTATTCTCACAAGGACGCGGACAACATGTAGCTAACTGGTTACTTTACAAAGTGCAAGCTTGCATGGTTCCCTCCGTGGTTTGTCGCTGGAACTTCAGAGGTTAGTTTGCAAAGAAATTTCTGAAATATCTGTTAAGACAAAAATACTAATTATGCAAGACAGATGCAGATACTTAAGCTTTGATGATTAAACCATTGCAGGGATAAAAAATTTATTGTCTCTGTTGATTAAACCATTGCAGAGTCAACCCAGTAGTTTGTACAACCAATTTGGTTCTATACAATATTATGGAGATTCTTTGTAGTTACAACTCACATTTGTATCAAAATAAATAAATTCTACAGGGTGTTTGGTACTTCTATTTCAAAGTAAATTAGCCATTTGCTACATATGATTGAACTATGTTATCTAACCTGAGTGATGGTCCAGGTTTAGCGACGCCTGCATACTGGAGGTGCGGCTGTGTATACTGGAAACCGAAAAGCCGATTTTATTTGAGAAACTACAGTGATACCTAAACAAACGATCAAAAGAAGCAATATGAATGCTTGTGCCAGTTTATGCTATGAAAAGAAGCCATATGAATTTCTCGATTGTTTGTGTAAGTTCATGCTATGAAAACAAGCCATATGAATGTTTGATGTTTAAATTTTCTATTTTAGAAGAATTCTAAAATCTGCATTTAATTGTGGCACATTACGTTTTCCTTCATACATGTGCATTTCTATTACAGATTATATAATTGATGGAACACTTTAGCAAGTCTGCTAAAGTACTAGACATAAGGGGAATGCATATTTATGTGAATGAGAATTGTGAGAATATCAGACTGTTCAGTAAAGCTTGACAACAAATGAGAATTGTGGAATGCAATTAAATATTCTGATGTAGTGAAAAGGAAAAAAGATGATGAATGTCCATTCATTAATTTGTTGAGATGTTTATCACTTTACCTTCATGTTTTAACCATTTTGGTTTGCAGGACAACAAGAAATCCACATTCAGTTGACAAATATACTTGCGGTTCTTCATCTGGTCTAGCTGCACTTGTGTCATCGGGGCTATGCTCAGTAACAATTGGGGCAAATGGTGTAGGTTTGTATACATAAATCTGTCAGCTATGACTAGATATCACTTTTGTGTGGCATAGGTTTTGTTAGGATTCAATCTTCCGTTTGTGGCATTGTTGGTTTCAAGGCAACATTCGGATGGACATATATGAATGGGTTAACTAAGAAATGTTCGTCTCACAGGATATTTACCAGTGTTCCTTTTAGGGGTCATAATTTATATAGATTGGGAATTTAAAATACTTTTAAACATCACTCCAGTAAGCTTTACTAACTTATGTTATCACTCCAAGCGATCCTAATTCAGTGAAAATGCTGGCAATTGGGTATGCTGATTCTATGCAGAATTTTAGCACCCATTTTATCACGGTATTCAATTTAATGTTCAGTAAAATTCAATTACTCATCTAACACACAAGTTCCTAGCTACCCAGTGTCGAGGCACATGTTCTGCAAACTATAGCTCAAGCTTTTGTGCCCTAATTCTGTTTTATGCTTTGTTCTTCTCTCGTAAATTTTAAGTTATGTAAAGTTATTCAAATGTTATTTTTCTGAAATTTCGTCAGATGCTTTCTTCACCTTTTGCACCCTCAGTGCAGGATGACACACAGTACTGAAGATGGATTTGGTGCTCTGCAGTCTGCATAAGTACCATTCTAGGTTTCAGACCGAGCAATGTGAATCGTCAAGAATGATCTTGCTAACCTAGACCGTAGTGTTTCAAGTGCGAGTGTGATGTTTAATTCAATACTATCAGTTGAGTGCAAGATTGTAAGAGCTTAGTTTTTGTGAATTAATAAGATAACTTTTTCAAAAAGAAAAGATAAAGCGAGGGTTTATTTGCTGTGAAATGCTTAACTACTTCACTTGGTATGTCTTCCAGGAAACTATATTCTGTTTTTATTGAAAATATGTGTTGATTCCATTAACTCGAGAGGGTCATTATGTGTTGCAGGAAAATGAATCGTATTCCATTTACTTAATGAAAGTCCCACTAATTGTCTAACACACAGATTACTTGCATGATGGAAAATCTCTAGGTATATGATGGAAAAAAATAAAAAATTTAGTGGATCGGATGTGTTTTCTAAAGATGTATCGGATGGTTATTTGAAAACACAAATCACCTTGCTTGCGACTCCCAACAAAATAAGATCACCGTTATTTATATTTTGTTTTCCCGTGGCAACGCACGGGCATTTTTACTAGTTATAGAAAATATCTTATATATATTCATCAACATGTACAGTATGTAGTAGTTTGCATGACCGAGTACAATATATATGTATTAGTGTAGAATATGTATAACCAAAAAATAATTGAATGAAACTGAAAAACACAAAATATATGGGCTAGAACCCTAAACAATGGCGCAAAGTTTAGTCCCGGTTGGTGTTACCGACCGGGACTCAAGGCCCCCAGCCCGAGCGTTCCGCGGCCGGTACCACATGGATGATCTCTAGTCCCGATTTGTAACCCAACCGAGACTAAAGGTGGAGGTTTTAGTCCCGTTTTGGCTTTCTCGGTTGGGCAACCGGGATTAAAGGTCCTCCAAAACCGACAAGTTTTTTGCTTCATGTAAAAAGACACAAGAAAAAAAAATTCAAACCCTTATTTTAGCATGGAAATTTGTCTTTTTTTGCATAGGCCATACAAAAAGTCATTTTTTAATGTTGTCCAAGCGACATACTTTTGTATTTTTTTGACATTTTAGAATGGGTTTAAAATATATTTTAAATAAAGGAATCATGTGAACCCTAGAGCCAAAACGATGCTCTCTAATGCCGACAACTGCACGAAACTTGGGAACCGCATAGGCTGCATCGAGACAACGATTCTATTTATGGGCCAAGATTGAGAAGTTATGTTTGATGTGTGGCCGCGAGAACCGTGTTATTTGCAAACAAAGAAAGTATTGACTTCCACACATGCCACAACCAGATATATGATGAGGCCCCGTAAAATAGTGGACATGTCATGGGCGACTTTGTGGAAAGGTAAACTCCACTAATCTTTATTTGTCCACAAACTATTTCTAAGTTTTATTTTTGCGAATAACCAGAAGCTGCTCTATATTAATCAGAAATCAACGTTAAAATAAATATGTGACAGAAAAAGGAAAATACAAAACCTCCGGAATTCTTATTTTCTCGATACGCCTCCAGAGTTCTGCACCACGTATTAAAACAGTTGGGCCATGAAAATAGGATCTATATAGGAGCCAGGAAGTCACTATTTTTTTTTCATGGAAGTGTCGGCAGGGTCAATCCCGAAGAATCAACGACCCAGAGAACTGCACATGTAACACTCGTAGAACCACAAGAACATCCCGGAGACCATAACCTAACCCCAAAAATAAACCAAGGAAAATTATGAGTCACTGGGTAGATTGGAGTCTCCTCGCGGTCCCGGGTCCCGCACCAGCCGAGTCGATGGTTCAATTATTATTCCAGTTTCCTCTGCGTTTACTCGGGTTTTGTTGGCCCTTACTCCTTCAAGCGGTAACATTGGTTTTCAAACTGACCATCAGACTGTTGGACCTCCTCACCTCGCACCTCTGCCTTTGACCGTCTTGAGGCTCCTATCACCGCTTCTGACTCGTGGCCGGTCCACGAAGAAATGCCTCGGGTTTGAGCCTTTCAAAGGCTACATCTAGGAGCACGTCATCCCGGCCCATTTGGACATCTGCGCAAGGATATTGCAGGAAAAAAATTAAATTTCATTCCTTTTTTTCCAAAAAAAAATTTCATTCCTGCTTGAAGGAGGGACACGTTAAAGCTGATTGTCATTTGTATTCGGGAAATGGCTTAACTTCTCATTGGCCGGGTTCACAAGGAAGGAAATATCCACAATTTGGAAAACATCTGCTCCTCCTGTGGTCGTGATAATGGTAAAACACAATGCATATCGTTAGTTATTTTGCACTAGTAGCCACTAGCAAGCAGCTCCACGCGCAAAGAGATGGAGGAGGGTGTGCAGTTGTGGAGTGAAAAGGTCTTTGTTTTGACTGATGGAATCAAATGGTACTAGTAGCCAGCACCTAGCCAACCAGCTATAAAGACGCTTCTTTCAGGTTTTGGGTGTCACTAGTGGAAAACAGGCCTAATGTCGCGGGTTGTATGACCCTTTTGTCGCGGGCGGCCAGGCGCGACAAGGGAGGCGCGACAAAAGGTCCACCTTTTGTCGCGGGTCTCTTACGACCCGCGATATAAGGTCCACCACGTGGCAGCCGGGGCGCGCAGGGGACAGGCCCTTTTGTCGCGGGTGGTATTACCACCCGCGTCAAAAGGCCCTCTACGTGGCGGGCGCACAACGCTGCTTTAGGGTTTGAGGGTGCGCACCCCCCCCCGCCACCTCATTTTTCATTCGAAAATAAAAGTTGCATATATTTGTACGCTACTAGAAGTGGTACACACGTTCATTCATATAATCGATCAAACAAATATTGGAAGCAAAAGTCGATTCCCCTTTACATGTAGATTCCCCTTACATATATATATATACATTTAGCTCACGATCGACAAGCGGTACTAACGACCGTCTATTTGGAGGTAGAGCTTCTATTTGGACTAAACAAGCCTTTGTTGTTTAGTACTTCTTTAACCAAAAGTCCCCCTTCCTTCGCAATTCCTAGTAGGTGTTCCTTTGGTTGGAGTGTGTCCCGCATGTAGTCGACCTATATAGGAAAATGAGATGAGTATTACTATATCAATGTTGATAACAAAATATTGACGAAAATAAATAAAGTTGTGAATGTTATTGCTTACGTTGAATTTATTATTGTTCTGCTTCTCAGTGGTTAACATGCGAATGGACTCGCAAACGTAGTATCCACATAGATTCGTCCCTTGTGGCTGCTGAGGGCACGGTACAGGAGTAAATGTTAGCTTCTCTGCCCTCTGCTTATGATGGTTCTTGAAAGCTGTCCAAGCCCTGCCAAGCAAAAGAATGATTGAATGAGTGGATAATTAATTGATATCTCACAAAAGATATAGCGCGGCGATGAAGGAAATTACACTTGGAGCAACTTCTGCAAGTCGCGGAACCCGTCCACGGCTCTACTCAGTGGGTCTCTTACTTCAACAATTCCCTTATCAACTTTAATGTCTAGTAGTATCCAGTGGAAGCTGCACATGTTATGTATATATGTCAGGAATTACACTTAACATCGAGTAAGAAAAAATCATTAATTGGATGTGCATAAAAGATCATTAAGACTCTCACTCGTAGTTGTAAGGAAACAATATTGAATCACAGAAATATTGCTCGCCCAAAAACCTGAGTAGGTTTCCCCCCGTTTCTTCGCGGTTATACTTTACCGTTTGAACATTTACTTTATCTGGGTCAACAAACCCAATATTGATAATATTGTGACTTTTGCATTCACTGATCTTCAGTCTGCATAAGAGAACACATAAGAAATAATGAGTATATGCATTGAAAACGAATATGAACTGAATGAAAATGAACTTATATGTAGTTAACAACTTACAAGCAATAGCAACTCATGAGAGATTTGTCGAGGGCATCTAAATTGAATAACTGCCAGAGTTCATTCATCTCAATATGGATCTCCTCCTTTCGGTAGTAATATTCACGTGGTATATGCGCCACGATGAACCTTATGTTCTCCTTGCATGCATCAAGGTACCACTGATGCAAATTCCGCATATGTGTTGGCAGTTTATGCAGCTGCTCTTTGCTGACCAAGTCGGCCCCGTAGACAAATTGAGGAACTATATCAGCAGTGGGAACTATATCTGCTGCAGCCATCAATTCCTCCACGCTAACGTCACAGGCAGCCGCTAGCTTTGCAGCTTCTTCCATATCGAAACCACCCTGTTGCTGGTACAACTTGGGAACATTAAACACTTTGAGTGCTGGGATCGATTGTTTGGGCTGATCTCCGAGGAGGGGAACTTCCTTTTTTTTCCTTTTGTCGTTTCCTTGGCCTTGAGGGGTGCAGTTGTTGAACTTGACTTCTTCTCGGTTGCACTTCTAGCTGATGATTTGCTCGTGGTAGCAATATCCTTCTTCTTACCCTTCTTCTCAGCAATATTCTCCCTCTTGTCCTCAATTACCTTCGCAAGGTGGCGTGTATAGTCATCCTTCTTCTCGTGTAAGTCATATTGCGATGGTGTGTTCAGAAAAGAAGTAGCATATGCTATTTGCTTCTCGGTGTATGGCTCTGGCGCTGGAGGTTTTGGCTTATGGAAATGATCATAGTTGTGTTTCGCAACAGCGGCCGCATTTTCCTCGACAGTAAGATCCCAAGGACGGGGGAGGAACCTTTGGTACTTTTGGGAGGGGCGACAACTTGCGGACAGGACTCTTGAAATTCTTCCGGTAGGGTGCATTCCGAGTCTTAGTGGGCGGAGGCGGCGGCGCTGGAGATGGAGATGGACTACGATGTCGTGGTCGACGTCGTACCCATGGGGTGATGGTGGAGACATGTGATCAGTAGGAGGAGGTGATGGTGGCCTGTGATCATTTGGAGGAGGTGATGGTGACTGCTCGGACGACTGGTACTAGGGGCTACCCAGCCTGGCAGCCTGATGTTCTTCTTTTCCCAGAGAATGGTTTCTCCCAGCACCTCTCGAGTGTAAGCCCCCATCACCTCCAGGGATTTCGAGCTCCAATGTCTCCCACGACGGTACAACTGAATCCACCCCGACACGAGCATAGCCAGCTGGAATCTGATTGCAATGCCATGTTGCTTCTCACCTTCCAAATGCAGGTAAGACATAGCCGACCGCCACCTTAACAGACATGTTCCTGAACACCACAAAGAGATCACAAGGTGTTTGCTCCTTGATTCCATCCACGGGGTCGCCAGGACCGCCATCTATCATCCGTGTAGTAGGGGCCTCCGAGTCGGCCACGCTGTCTCGTCGCTGAGATATGGCGGTATTATCTGGCTGGCGCTGTCCTTTTAGTTCATTTATCTCCCGTTGCTGCTGCTGAATCTCCCGCTGCTGCTGGTCAAGTTGGCGTTGGAACTCGGCCATCCCGTCATTCTGCACCTCCAGCTCGCGTTTTTAGCTCTCGCTCGGCTTCTATAAGTCTCCGCGTCGGCCGGAAACCCAAGCGACCACGGAACACTAGGGCCAAAGCCTCTTGTTCGTCCTCCCTTCTCAGGATTACCGAGGACAAGCGTCGCAAGTCTTTCTCTCTATCGGGAGCAAACTTTAGTTTTCCCGCCTTTATTTCCGTCACTTTAATCCATTCTTCCCTGGGTACCCTAACCCTGCTGTCACTTTCAACAATGTTCCCTGTCTTCATATCATACTCACAGCCATGCGCGAGGAACCAATTCCGAGCCCTAATGTCCCATCCTTCTCGCTCTGGTTGGAGTGATGCCATTCAGCTTCATCTCAGCCTCTTGTGCATCCCACTTAGGCATGGCTACTTCGTAGCCCCCTCGCCCCGTATGATGGTGATATTTCTTTTCGCTTGCATTCTTCTTGTTTTTCTTTGACAGGTTCACAGCCTCCTCTGATTCTTTGTACTTCACAAATTCTTCCCGTTATGCTCCTGCTTCGCTAGGTAGTTTTCGAATACTGGAGGCTTCTTCTCGGCCTTATAAGCTTTCCATAACCGGTTCTTGTACGCTCGGAAAAGTTCCCCCATCTTCTTAAGAGCCCATTTCTTCACTAGCGCCCTCTGCTTGGCATTCTCAGAGTCCGATCCCAAATTTGGCAAAGTGAAATGTGACATGAGGTCGTCAAAAAGTGTGTTCTTGTACCTATCGGCAACCTGATCTTCGGACACATTCTTGGTCTTGTTCCATTCTCTAACAGTGATCGGGATATGATCTCTAACCACAACTCCGCACTGATTCTTAAATGTCACTCTGACACTCGCGGGTGCCACAGGTTGGCCTTCCGGTGATATAGCTTCAATGTTGAAGTGGTCTCTTTTGCCCAGTCTCTTTGCCGGGCCTCGTTTCTCCAACTTATCTTCGGAGGCCTAAGAGAATAAAAATCAGTTAATTTATATACATATGTACATATAGAATTCCATTAATGCCTCAACTGATCGTATACCTCGTCATGACCGGTGCCGTCGTCTTCTCCATCACCGGAGCCGGCTTCTCCATGATCACCGGAGCCGCCGGCTTCTCCATGATCACCGGAGCCACCGGCTTCTCCATCACCATCGCGGATTAAGTTCGCGAAAATGTCTTCCTGTTCCAAGTCCCGTTCGAATGGATCCATTGTTTCTGCAAAGGAATTAAATCGATAAGTACATGTTCTAACCCTAACCCTAATCAAACACAAACCAAACCCTAACCCTAATCAAACACAAACCAAACCCTAACCCTAATCGGCGACACGTGTTTGCGAGAGGGAGAGGGTGTCGGCGACGCGTGTTTGCGAGAGGAGAGGGTGTTGGCGATGCGTGTTTGCGAGAGGGAGAGGGTGTCGGCGACGCGTGTTTGCGAGAGGAGAGGGTGTCGGCGACGCGTGTTTGCGAGAGAGAGGGGTCGGCGACGCGTGTTTGCGAGAGAGAGAGAGGGTGTCGGCGACGCGTGTTTGCGAGAGAGAGAGGGTGTCGGCGACGCGTGTTTGCGAGAGAGAGAGGGTGTCGGTGGACGCGTGTTTGCGAGAGAGAGGGTGTCAGCAACGCTAGTTTGCGAGAGAGGGTGTCGGTTTGCGAGAGAGGGTGTCGGTGTCGGTGGAGAGAGGGTGTCGGCACAAACTAAACCCATACAGCAAATACATATACTAAAAAACCGTAAATACATATACTAAACATTTTTCTAAACTAAACATTTTTCAACCTAAAACTAATCAATTACATACTAACTAATTACATACTAACTAAACTAACTAATTACATACTAACTAAATACATACTAACTAATTACATACTAACTAAACTAATTACATACGAACTAATTACATACTAACTAAACATTATATACTAACTAATTACATACTAACTAAACTAACTAATTACATTACATACTAATTAATAACTAATTAACACAATTAAGTATAAAAAATGAAAAAAAAGGCAGGGCGCCCGCGAGCAGGCGCGGCGGCGCTACCTCGGGCTTGCAGACGGCGGCGCGCGCTGGAAGCTGAGGCGCCGGCGGCGGCCCGAGGACGACGCGCAGGTGGCGGCCGAGGCGCGGCGCGGCGCAGAGAGGAGGGCGCAGGCGGCGGCCGAGGCGCGGCGCGGCGCGGGAGGCGGCAGAGGCACGGCGGCGGCCCGAGAGGAAGAGGCGGGGGCGGCGCAGAGGGCGGCGGCCAGAGGCGAGGAAGACGGCGGCGGCGCGGCGCAGAGGGCGGCGGCCGAGGCGAGGAAGACGGCGGCGGCGATTTTGGCAGCCTGGCGGCGCAAAATCGGCTAAGTGTTGGCCTCCGGGTGTCGCGGGTGGGGGCTCCGCCCGCGGGGTTAGGTATTTATACCTAACCCCTTTTGTCGCGGGTGGTGGCACCCGTGATAAAAGGCCCCCTTTTATCGCGGGTCGTGCCACCACCCGCGACAAAGGGGGTCCTTTTATCGCGGGCCGTGGCTCAACCCGCGACAAAAGGGGGTGGGGAGGGAGGCGGCCGATCCAACGCTCCGGCCGTTTGAATCCAACGGCCTGGAGCCGTTGGACGCCATCAGGCCTGGCGAGCCCGTTTTTGTTTTTCTGTTTTTTTCTGTTTTTTGTTTTTCTGTTTTTTTTAATAAAAACTATTATTTCAATAACTTTTAAATGGTAACTCAAAAAGAAAAGTTTTATATATGAAAATTGATCAGAAAAATCCAATGAACATGAATATGACATCCATATAACTATTTGCATCTCGCATCATATAAAACGGATAGTCGTGTATGTTTCACCCCTGTGCACCGCCGCCGTGCCACTCGTGTCGCGTCCCCGTGCCACGTGTCGCCACCGCTTCCACGTGCCTCGCCCCGCCGACGCCGGCGTGCGACGTGTCGCCACCGCTGACACGTGCCTCGCCCCGCCGACGCCGGCGTGCGACGTGTAGCCACCGCTGACACGTGCCATGCCCCGCGTGCGCTATATAGAGCGACGAGTGCGGGCGCAACGACACGTCGCCACCGCCTCCGCTCATTCATCTCCGGGATGCCTCCACGTCGAGGGGCGTCCGGTTTCCGTGGCGTTCGAGTGCGTCCGAGCGGTAGGTTCACCGCCGAGATACGCGCCGGTGGCTTCCGCCTCACCCTCGGCACGTACAACACGCCGGAGGAGGCGGCGCGCGCTTACGCGGTTGCGTGGCGCTTTCGGCGGCCAGGGCACGACATGAACTTCCCGGATGTTGAATCGCTAGAGGAGGCGGAGTTCCTCGCGCCACCGCCGTGCCTCGTCACCGACGAGGACCGTCGCGGCATCGCCAGTGCGTGCAGGATCGCCATCGCCGAGCGCGACGAGCGGTTGATGCGCCAGTGGAGGCGCACTCCGACGCGTTCTTTGCTAACCTTAGGGTACAACGCAGGTCCAACAGGCGCCACCGTCGGGCGTCGCCGCCTTCGAGCTCGAGAACCCGAATACAACTTGGACCGAAAACGACCCTCGGTGGGATGACATTTGGACGGAGACAACCTCCGACGACGAGTAGAGACTAGACTAGTAATTTATCTATTTTATTGTAATTTCAATAAAGTCGTTTCGGTTGTTTTTGTTCAATAAAGTGGTTGACACGAAATTTATTACGATTGAACTGAAATTAAAGTACAGAGCTCAACTGAAAAATAAGATACATGGCCAGATTCGAATGTTGGAGCCATTCAATCATAGTCGTGCCTAGTCCTATAATAGTCGCCACTGTAGTCATCAAAGTCGCCGACGTCATCGTCGCTAGCATCGGGGTCGCGGTTGTCGAACCTCGGCGGATGACCACGCGTGGGCTGGGATTGAGGGTAGCGCAGGCGGGGGCCACGATAGGCCATGACGCTCTGGAGAGTCCGGCCGCGCCACCACATCCGACGGCCGGCCTCGTTGAAGTTCGAAGGAGGCGGGCCGTCCTCCTCGTACCTGGCAACCGCCCTCTCACGCCGATTGATGAAGAAGCTGTCCCAAGTCGGGCTGTAGTCGGGATGCCACTGGGGATTCCTCCGCTGCTCCGGCGTGAGCTCGAAATAGTAGTGGTTCGTGATGGCCATCTCGCGTGGCACACCTACAGGGATAGGAGGGACCGGTACGCCTCCGACGCTCAGAACCAGCCGGTCGGGACGCGGTAGCCGGGCGGGCAGGGGTAGTTCGCAAAGCGCCTCCGCCTCCCGGGGTGTTAGACATACGATGGAAGCCATGGGAGAGAGTGATGAGGTTTGCAGATATGAGTCCAAGCCTACATATATATAGTGGAAAAATGGCGGGAATGCGGGAAGAAAATAGGCGGGAACGAAGAGGCGCGCGAAACTTTCATCCCGGGTGGAGGCTCAAACCGGGACAAAAGAGGGGAGGCTTATCTAGGAGGGCCTTATCTGGGGGGATGATGTGCGGGTAACCTTTTGTCACGGTTGGTGGCTGCAACCGGGACTAAAGCTGTCGGCAGGATAAGGATGTGTCGGTAACCTTTTGTCACGGTTGGTGGTTGCAACCGGGACTAAAGCTGTCGGCAGATAAGGAAGCATGGGTGGACGCACTGCTCGATGAGATAAAGCATGTAGCACACGACGCCCTGTCGAAGGAACAAGACAAAGTAGAAGCGGTGCCGTGCCTATAAAAGGAGCATCAATACGCCTTGCCAAGCAGATCAACAAGCCAAGCACAGAAAAATCCCATGGATGAAGGAAAGGGTTGGGAAATCTCCCGTGGCGCAGCTTCTCGAAGATGTCGTTGGTGCACACGCCCTACGGCATCTTCGGAAGCTGCTCCTCGGAAAAATTTCCCTGCAAGCCCGTGAAAAATTTCCCTCTAACAGTGTTGGGGAAAGGGTTCTCATTATTACATAAATGTAGAGATTGTCTTGGGAACTATATATGAAGAATACATTATTACATCGCCATCTAGTGTTGTGATCTTCTACGCCGTAGCCATGGAGAATCTTCATCATTTAGTAAGATGCTTGGGTCAATTTTCACCGTGAAGGGTGGAATTTCTTTAAACTTATTATAATCTTCTGACATGTCTGTCTTCTCATCCACTCCCACGATGTTTCTTTTCCCGAAAGAACTATGTGGCACTTTGGCTCTCGGTTGATGTATTCTTTTGTTGATTTCTTTTTCTTGATTTGCTAGACATGTCCTTCACGTAGAAAACTTGAGCCACCTCGCTGGCTAGGACAAATGGCTCGTCCAAAGATAACATTTAAATCCTTGACCATGTCAAATATATCAGCACCACTACGGGGACAGGCTTCGGACGGCGGTCTGCCTCGCCATCGAAATGCTTTCCTTTTTTCCTTAAGGGATGCTTGCGCGGAAGGTAACGACGATTGAACGGGTACACAACTTTTCTGCTTTTTCCCAAATATTTACTTTCAGTCTCATCTAAACAGTGTGTGCATGCATTGTATCCTTTGTTCGTCTGTCCTGAAATTACTGAGAGAGCAGGCCAATCATTGATGGTTACGAATAGCAACCCTCGTAGGTCAAATTCTTGCTCGGTGTGCTCATCCCACACACGTACACCTGGTTTGGCCCACAACTCCAAAAGTTCATCGACTAATGGCCTTAGGTACACATCAATGTCGTTGCCCGGTTGCTTTGGGCCTTGGATAAGCATGGCATCATAATGAACTTCCGCTTCATGCACAACCAAGGAGGAAGGTTGTAGATACATAGAGTCACGGGCCAGTGCTGTGACTGCAGCTCTGCTCCCCAAAAGGATTCATGCCATCTGTACTTAGACCAAAGTATAAGTTCCTTGCCTCACTGATGTCTACGTTCCCCCTCCTTTCCTGTAGACAGTGTTGGGCCTCCAAGTGCAGAGGTTTGTAGAACAGCAGCAAGTTTTCCCTTAAGTGGATCACCCAAGGTTTATCGAACTCAGGGAGGAAGAGGTCAAAGATATCCCTCTCATGCAACCCTGCAACCACAAAGCAAGAAGTCTCTTGTGTCCCCAACACACCTAATAGGTGCACTAGTTCGCGAAGAGATAGTGAAATACAGGTGGTATGAATATATATGAACAGTAGCAATGGTGCCAGAAAATAGCTTGCGGCGTGTAGTTGATGGTGGTAGTATTGCAGCAGTAGTAACACGTAAAACAGTAAACAAGCAGTAGTAACTCAGCAGTATTTAGGGACAAGGCCTAGGGATTACACTTTCACTAGTGGACACTCTCAACATTGATCACATAACAGAATAGATAAATGCATACTCTACACTTTTGTTGGATGATGAACACATTGCGTAGGATTACACGAACCCTCAATGCCGGAGTTAACAAGCTCCACAATAATGCTCATGTTTAAGTAACCTTAAGTGTAAGATAGATCAAAACGACTAAACCAAGTACTAGCATAGCATGCACACTGTCACCTTCATGCATATGTAGGAGGAATAGATCACATCAATATTATCATAGCAATAGTTAACTTCGCAATCTACAAGAGATCATGATCATAGCATAAACCAAGTACTAACACGGTGCACACACTGTCACCTTTACACACGTGCAGGAGGAATAGAACTACTTTAATAACTTTGCTAGAGTAGCACATAGATAGTAGTGATACAAAACTCATATGAATCTCAATCATGTAAAGCAGCTCATGAGATCATTGTATTGAAGTACATAGGAGAGAGATTAACCACATAGCTACCCCCGAGCCTCGATGGAGAACTACTCCCTCCTCATGGGAGCAGCGGCGGTGATGAAGATGGCGGTGGAGAGATGGAGATGGATGGAGAAGCCAGGGCACCCCGCTGGTGCAGGAACAGAGACTCTGTCCCCGGATCTTGGCTTCGCGATGGCGGCGGCTCTGGAAGGTTTCGCGTACCGTGGCTTCCTCCGTAAGGGTTTTCGATGCAGGGGCTTTATATAGGCGAAGAGGCGGCGCAGGAGGGTCAAAGGGGCGACCACACCATAGGGTGGCGCGGGCCCAGCCCGGGCCGCGCCACCATGTCATCTGGGGCCCACAGGGCCCCCTCGGCGACTCTCGGGTGTTCGGATGCTTCTGCAAAATAGGAACTGGGCGTTGATTTCGTCCAATTCCGAATATTTCGTTACTAGGATTTAAACCAAAAACAGCAGAAAACGGCTGGCTTCGGCATCTTGTTAATAGGTTAGTTCCGGAAAATGCATAAATATGACATATAATGTGTATAAAACATGTAGATAACATCAATAATGTGGCATGGAACATAAGAAATTATCGATACGTTGGAGACGTATCAGCATCCCCAAGCTTAGTTCTGCTCGTCCCGAGCAGGTAAAACGATAACAAAGATAATTTCTTAAGTGACATGCCATCATAAACTTGATCATATTGTAAACATATGTAATGAATGCAGCGATCAAAACAATGGTAATGACATGAGTAAACAACTGAATCATAAAGCAAAGACTTTTCATGAATAGTACTTCAAGACAAGCATCAATAAGTCTTCCATAAGAGTTAACTCATAAAGCAATAATTCAAAGTAGAGGCATTGAAGCAACACAAAGGAAGATGAAGTTTCAGCGGTTGCTTTCAACTTATAACATGTATATCTCATGGATAATTGTCAACATAGAGTAATATAACAAGTGCAATATGCAAGTATGTAGGAATCAATGCACAGTTCACACAAGTGTTTGCTTCTTAAGGTGGAAGGAGATAGGTAAACTGACTCAACAATAAAAGTAAAAGAATGGTCCTTCAATGAGGAAAGCATCGATTGCTTTGTGCTAGAGCTTTTATTTTGAAAACATGAAACAATTTTGTCAACGGTAGTAATAAAGCATATGAGTTATGAAAATTATATCTTACAAGTTGCAAGCCTCATGCATAGTATACTAATAGTGCCCGCACCTCGTCCTACTTAGCTTGGACTACCGGATCTTTGCATGCCATGTTTCAACCAAGTGTCACAAGGGTACCTCCATGCTGTACAAAGGTCTAAGGAGAATCGCATTTCGGATTTCTCGCTTTTGATTATTCTCAACTTAGACATCCGTACCGGGACAACATGGACAACAGATAATGGACTCCTCTTAAATGCATAAGCATGTAGCAAAGTTATTATTCTCATATGAGATTGAGGATATATGTCCAAAACTGAAACTTCCACCATGATTCATGGCTTTAGTTAGCGGCCCAATGTTCTTCTCTAACAATTTTGCATGCTCCAACCACTAAAATGATAGATCCTTCGGACAAGACGGACATGCATAGCAACTCACATGATATTCAACAATATGGCGTTCCCCAGAAGCATGGTTATCGCACAACAAGCAACTTAATAAAATATAAAGTGCATAAGTACATATTCAATACTACGATAGTTTTAAGGCTATTTTGTCCCATGAGCTATATATTGCAAAGGTGAATGATGGAATTTTAAAGGTAGCACTCAAGCAATTTACTTTGGAATGGCGGAGAAATACCATGTAGTAGGTAGGTATGATGGACACAAATGGCATAGTGGTTGGCTCAAGGATTTTGGATGCATGAGAAGTATTCCCTCTCGATACAAGGTTTAGGCTAGCAAGGTTATTTGAAGCAAACTCAAGGATGAACCGGTGCAGCAAAACTCACATAAAAGACATATTGTAAACATTATAAGACTCTACACCGTCTTCCTTGTTGTTCAAACTCAATACTAGAAATTATCTAGACCTTAGAGAGACCAATTATGCAAACCAAATTTTAGCAAGCTCTATGTATTTCTTCATTAATGGGTGCAAAGCATATGATGCAAGAGCTTAAACATGAGCACAACAATTGCAAAGTATCACATTATCCAAGACATTTTAGAATTACTACATGTAGCATTTTCCAATTCCAACCATATAACAATTTAACGAAGAAGAAACTTCGCCTTGAATATTATGAGCTAAGAACACATGTGTTCATACGAACTAGCGGAGCGTGTCTCTCTCCCACACAAGCATGAACTTATTCAGAGAACTAAGATAACAAAACAAAAATAAAAGCACACACACGCTCCAAGTAAAGTACATAAGATGTGACCGAATAAAAATATAGTTTCAAGAGAAGGAACCTGATACTTTGTCGATGAAGAAGGGGATGCCTTGGGCATCCCCAAGCTTAGATGCTTGAGTCTTCTTGAAATATGCAGGGGTGAACCACGGGGCATCCCCAAGCTTAGAGCTTTCACTCCTCTTGATCATAGTATATCATTCTCCTCTCTTGACCCTTGAAAACTTCCTTCACACCAAACTTCAAGCAAACTCATTAGAGGGTTAGTGCACAATTAATAATTCACACATTCAGAGGTGACACAATCATTATTTTCACTTCTGGACATTGCACAAAACTTCTGAAAGTTAATGGAACAAAGAAACCCATTCAACAAAGCAAAAGCGGCAATGCGAAATAAAAGGCAGAATCTGTCAAAAACAGAACAGTCCGTAAAGACGAATTTTAAGATGGCACCAGACTTGCTCAAATGGAAAAACTCAAAACTAATGAAAGTTGCGTACATATCTGAGGATCACGCTCGTAAATTGGCAGATTTTTTCGAATTTTCTACAGAGAACTGTGCCCAGATTCGTGACAGACAGCAATGCTGTTTCTGCGCAGCGATCCCAAATATAACATCAACTTTAATATAGAAACTTTACTTGGCACAACAACATGATAAGGAGAGGTTGCTACAGTAGTAAACAACTTCGAAGACTCAACAAAACAAAAATTTCTGTAGTAAAATAAACACATGGGTTATCTCCCAAGAAGTTCTTTTTTTATAGCCATAAAGATGGGCTCAGCAGTTTTAATGATGCACTCGCAAGAAATAGAAGTTGAAGCAAAAGAGAGCATCAAGAGGCAAATTCAAAACACATTTAAGTCTAACATGCTTCCTATGCATAGGAATCTTGTAAATAAACAAGTTCATGAAGAGCAAAGTAACAAGCATAGGAAGATAAAACAAGTGTAGCTTCAAAAATTTCAGCACATAGAGAGGTGTTTTAGTAACATGAAAATTTCTACAACCATATTTTCCTCTCTCATAATAACTTTCAGTAGCAACATGAGCAAACTCAACAATATAACTATCACATAAAGCATTCTTATCATGAGTCTCATGCATAAAATAATTACTACTCCCAACATAAGCATAATCAGTTTTATTAGATGTAATGGGAGCAAATTCAACAAAGTAGCTATCATTATTATTCTCATCATCAAATATAGGAGGCATATTGTAATCATAATCAAATTTATCCTCCATAACAGGTGGTAACAAAAGACTACTATCATTATAATCATCATAAATAGGAGGCAAAGTATCATCAAAGTAAATTTCCTCCTCATTGCGGGGACTAAAAATATCATGCTCATCAAAACCGACCTCCCCAAGCTTAGAATTTTCCATAGCATTAGCAACAATAGTGTTCAAAGCATTCATATTAATAACATTCCCATTAGTTTGCATATAAAGTTCCATGGGTTTTTTAATTCTCTCTTCAAACACATCATGTCCTAATTCAAGATAAAGTTCATAAAGATCTCTCATATTTTTGTTGTTTTCCATTATGCCTAACTAGTGTAAACAAGAAACCAAATGTCGCAATTGCAGAGTCTAAAGGAAATAGCTTCGAGTACTTACAATGGCGGGAAAATAGCTTAGTAGCCAAGATCCGGAGTGTGAGTACCTTTTACCTTTCCTCCCCGGCAACGGCGCCGAAAAGTGCTTGATGTCTACGTTCCCCCTCCTTTCCTGTAGACAGTGTTGGGCCTCCAAGTGAGAGGTTTGTAGAACAGCAGCAAGTTTTCCCTTAAGTGGATCACCCAAGGTTTATCGAACTCAGGGAGGAAGAGGTCAAAGATATCCCTCTCATGCAACCCTGCAACCACAAAGCAAGAAGTCTCTTGTGTCCCCAACACACCTAATAGGTGCACTAGTTCGAAGAGATAGTGAAATACAGGTGGTATGAATATATATGAACAGTAGCAATGGTGAGAAAATAGCTTGCTGGCGTGTAGTTGATGGTGGTAGTATTGCAGCAGTAGTAACACAGAAACGGTAAACAAGCAGTAGTAACTCAGCAGTATTTAGGGACAAGGCCTAGGGATTACACTTTCACTAGTGGACACTCTCAACATTGATCACATAAGAATAGATAAATGCATACTCTACACTTTTGTTGGATGATGAACACATTGCGTAGGATTACACGAACCCTCAATGCCGGAGTTAACAAGCTCCACAATAATGCTCATGTTTAAGTAACCTTAAGTGTAAGATAGATCAAAAGACTAAACCAAGTACTAGCATAGCATGCACATGTCACCTTCATGCATATGTAGGAGGAATAGATCACATCAATATTATCATAGCAATAGTTAACTTCGCAATCTACAAGAGATCATGATCATAGCATAAACCAAGTACTAACACGGTGCACACACTGTCACCTTTACACACGTGCAGGAGGAATAGAACTACTTTAATAACTTTGCTAGAGTAGCACATAGATAGTAGTGATACAAAACTCATATGAATCTCAATCATGTAAAGCAGCTCATGAGATCATTGTATTGAAGTACATAGGAGAGAGATTAACCACATAGCTACCGGTACAGCCCCGAGCCTCGATGGAGAACTACTCCCTCCTCATGGGAGCAGCAGCGGTGATGAAGATGGCGGTGGAGATGGCAGCGGTGTCGATGGAGAAGCCTTCGGGGGCACTTCCCCGCTCCGGCAGGGTGCCGGAGAGACTCTGTCCCCCAGATCTTGGCTTCGCGATGGCGGCGGCTGGAAGGTTTCGCGTACCGTGGCTTCCTCCGTAAGGGTTTTCGATGCAGGGGCTTATATAGGCGAAGAGGGCGCAGGAGGGTCAAAGGGCGACCACACCATAGGGTGGCGCGGCCCAGCCCGGCCGCGCCACCATGTCATCGGGCCCAGGCCCCCCTGCGCTCTCGGGTGTTCTGGATGCTTCCGTGCAAAATAGGAACCGGCGTTGATTTCGTCCAATTCCGAGAATATTTCGTTACTAGGATTTCTGAAACCAAAAACAGCGAAAACAGGAGGCATGGCATCTTGTTAATAGGTTAGTTCCAGAAAATACATAAATATGACATATAATGTGTATAAAACATGTAGATAACATCAATAATGTGGCATGGAACATAAGAAATTATCGATACGTTGGAGACGTATCACTCACCTGCAAAATCCGGGAACTCTCTCCCGATGTTTCTCCACTGCCGACCATCAGCGGGGTGCCTCAACATCGCGTCTTTCTTACGTTCTTCCATGTGCCATCGCAACAACTGGGCATGCTCTTTGTTTCTGAACAAACGTTTCAACCGTGGTATTATTGGAGCATACCACATCACCTTCAGGAACCCTCTTCCTGGGTGGCTCGCCCTCAACATCACCAGGGTCATCTTTTCTGATCTTATACCGCAATGCACCACATATCGGACATTTATTCAAATTCTCGTACTTCTCACCGCGGTAGAGGATACAGTCATTAATGCATGCATGTATCTTCTGCACATCTAATCCTAGAGGGCAGACAAGCTTCTTTGCTTCATATGTACTGACGGGCAATTCATTATTTCTTGGAAACAACTTCTTTAATATTATCATCAATTTCTCAAATCCCGAGTCAGTCACACCGACCTCTGCCTTCCATTTCAGCAATTCCAATATGCTACCTAGCTTTCTATGCCCATCTTCACAACCTGGGTACAACAATTTGTGGTGGTCCTCTAACATCAGTGCCACAGTCTCTTCTTGCATCAGAAATGGCCCGACGAAGATCATCATCAACAGGATCATCTGATGCCTGTTCTTCACCTCCTTCTTCTTCATTGTCGTCCATTGCGGTATCAAAGCATTCAGTAGATCTGGTCATCATTATCTTCTTCCTCATCGCCGTCTTCCATGATAACCCCTTCTTCTCCGTGCTTGGTCCAAACATTATAGCTGGACATGAATCCAAACCGAAGCAGGTGGCTCTTAATGTCTCTTGAGCAAGAGTAATCCTTCTCGTTCTTACATTTTAGACATGGACAGCACATAAAACCTTGCTTCGACTTGTTGGCCTCGGCCACAAGCAGGAAAGAATTCACGCCCTCTCTGAAAGCGGGAGCACATCGGTTACCGTACATCCATGGATGACTCATCTGCATCATAAGTATAATTATATATATATGTATCAGATGCAATCACCTTGCTAAAATTAGTATTGTACGGACTATGCATATATATATAGTCGAGAAAATAGTTGCTAACCTTTTAGGATCAAAAAAGGAGAAATTTTATCAAATAAAACCAAGTGGCATCCCTCTCACAAGCATTCCATCAAACACCTCTTGTGCACATGTAGAAAAAATGAGCTAGCATACACCTCCACCTTCACCACCAAGGAAATAATTAGGTGGAGTGGGCTGGCAGCTTCTATATATATAGGCATGGCCCTTTTGTCGCGGGCCGTATTACGACCCGCGACAAAAGGGGTGCCGACAGCGCCAGCCCTCAGACTCTTTTGTCGCGGGTCGTAATACAAAAGGGCGCGACAAAAGGACCTGCCCGCTGCACATGGTTTCGGGGCGACGTGGCCAGGCCATTTGTCGCGGGTGCATGCGCGCCCGCGACAAAAGGCTCCCACGGAAGCCCTGTTTTCCACTAGTGTGTGGAGGAGCTCTCTCGGCTGCGGTAGGACAAGGGCCTTCTTCCGTGTAAGTTGACAGCACATGAAATCAAAGCTGAGAAATAGCCAGCAGCAGCTCTCACTCACTCGTACTAGTGAGAAGCAGCCAGACTCCAAAAATAGCAACGCAATAATGCAGGGCAACAGGCGGGCGTCAGGACTCAGCGTGTGAATGAATGATTCGGCCTCCATCTCTCTCAAGGCAGGGAATGATTCGCGCGCACAGGCAGGAAATTTCTTTCGATCGATTAGCATTCCGCGTATCACAGGCATGCGATGAAACGAAATCCGTCCAAACAGGCAGCTTCGTTCCGCCCATGCGTTTGTGCACGCCCGCCTCGTTCAACATATCCGTCCAAACAACCGAATCTGGGCACGTACGTACTCATTGAACGCGCATCAGCTAGGGAATACTACCATTCTACCAACCGAATCCACCGCTAGCTAGCTTCGACCATGCATTGACGAATCGACTTTTTAATGTCCTGCAGCTTCGTTTAATTTCGCTACTAGCTCCATAGATTCCTCTGTTTCTTTTTCTTTCTCTCGATCGTATGCCCTCAAAGGACATACAACACAATCAAGCGTATCATTATTAGTTACTTTGCACTTGCTCCTTTCGAGCAAGTCTCTTGTATTTAGACACGATCAGAAAGCAATAACCAACCAAAGGTCTTTGATTTCATAGTGCAGTTAGACTTCCACTGAAACACTCGAGGAACCACAAGAGATGCGTATTAATATGTCTATAAAAGTTAGCAGATGCATATTTCTCACTGCAGCAGTAGAACCAAACATCCACTGCTTGATCGCAGTGACGCCATATTGTTTCTTTACCTACCTGCAGAGGTCACGTGGATGTCGGTTTTGATATAGCGCCACTCTCCCGAAAATATGGTGGAGCACCGGGCGACGACCCCCCTGGAATCCCACCACTCGTTAACTTAGCAGCCCACCATCACGATGCCTCCTCGCACCGTCCGTGTACGAATTCTTTATATTTCCGCACGCGTATACCGTCCGTATACCCACACAGTGACATCACAAGCTGGATGGGGCCGCGCGACACATTAAACTTCAGCATCAATCTGTCCCTGGCCTTTCCTTTCCTCCTCAGATCCCCTTTTCTTCGATAAATTTTTCTGCTCGGTCTTGTTCTTGTTCTACCTCTAGTATCTAGATCTTGCCCAAGATCCTGTCCCGACAATGGATAGCTCCTCATCTTCCGGTGGCCAGCCCGCGCAAGCTGCCCTCCAGGACATCACCCCCTGCGTCTAATCGGCTGTTTTAGGTACAATCTGGAGGTCACCCTCTAATTAATCCTCTGCTCTAGGTGCAATCTAGAGGTCACCCAGTGGTAAATGTCCAACACACCGAAGAATCTCGGGAGGCACTTCTGCTAATTAGTTATGAGACTATGAGTATCTATTTGAAGTAATATTTAGAAGCCTATCCTTATTCTGAATATAGAACACAGTTCTGTAGGATAATCATCTTCAAATCAACATATATAGAGTGTTTCTGAATGTAATAAGGTTACTGTTTGTATTTCGATTTCCAGCACCACCAAAAAATATTGTATTGCCGAAATTAGCTTGCACAGATATTCGGAAATGGGCAGCAACTTTATTAGTAAATGTGATGGCGTGCTTCATTATAGCTTTATCACCATTTGATACGCAATCTAAATTCTACCTGCAGCGTGCTAGCTTATCATCCTGCTGTTATTGAGTGAAGTAAATATGTTATCCATGAAGACCTAGGATGTAGAGCTAAGAACATGACTATTTATAGAACCAAGACTCATCACAACTTGATGAAAGCGTCTGGGCTATATATTCTGCTGCATAGGTAAGTTGAGGTGATATGAGTGTCCTGGTAGAATTTTGGTTTGCAAATCGAGTCAGCATTTTGATATATCAGAAATATCCAGGGAGCAATGATTTATATCTCGCTGATTTTAAAAGACTTGCTTTGCATTGTCTAGTTTCGTACATGTCTACCTATCTATTTATTTATTTTACTTCAGTGCTATTGGATTCTAGATGCTTCATAGATGGATTTTTGTGTGCCGTATCCCACGTGAGATGAACACTATAAATTGGAGGCTAAGCTATATGCTAAATCTTAAACCTCAGAGTCCTTGTCGGATTTGTTTCCTAAGATGCTTGCATGTGAACACCATTTTTTTATAATTACATTAAAATTGAATAGATGAAGGTCTAAATTACTTTCACATACTAGCTTTGAATTACGGCCACCTAAGTAGTATCTCTATTTTTCGGACACACAGTTCTCCTTTCTGTTCTTTTGCTTCAACCATCATTTAGAAAAATTAAAATGTATTATTGTGATGGTTCGGTTCCAGGCTTCCAGCCTACCATGTGTTTTTTGCAAATGTGTAAGAGGCCGGTTCAAACTCGTTTTGTTCAATGCCAGAGAGATTATTATTTTAATTATGTTGGATGACAGGCTACCGATACCACCACAATGATGGCATGTCATGTAGTGATGGCCACCTCCCAGGTGTGTAACATTCAACAAGTTATATTTATATGTTCTTATTCCAATCTAAACTGTAGGGCTAGCATTTACTCCATGCACCATTTAACTATTATTATTCTCATGGGTTTCTAAAAGATTTCATTTTAGCCAATTAAATAATTGTTTTTTCATTATAGCCCAGAATCAACAAAAATTTAAAATACGGATCCTGAAACGTTGGGATTCAAAATGAAATCCAATGAAGTGACATTAAAGTGTTCAATATATCTGATAAGTTTATCAAACACGTCTAACAAATTACATGTTCAAAGTATGGTGAAACACAAAATTTCATAAAGTTTGAATAGTGAAAAAAATTGTTTCAAGAATAAAATTTCCAATTATTTTTATGGGATTTTGCTAGTTCTCAGCTAACTGAGAAGTAGCTTCGTGCTTAGTCAAGTATTACGCCATTTGATTTGCATCGTGATTCAGGGTAGCTAGTCATGAGTTGCAACTAAGATTTGATGATATAATCTGACTGAGAACGAAGTTAGTTCTCAGTCGACTGAGAAATAGTCACACCCTTATTTTATAGGTTGAACACTACTGAAATTGCCAATTATATTCTAAGTATGAATAACGAAGTTTGAAAGACAATTAAACATTTTATTTGTACAAAAAAAAGTTCACCAGGTATAATGAATCTTTCTTAAGTTTCTCCATGTTTCAATAATCATTTCTTTAAATTATTGAATATATTCAATATTAGACTTGTTTTGAAGTCATCTTCACTAGGAACATAAATACTCAAATAAGATCACAAACTAGAGTTCTAGTTCAAAAGCTACATAATATTGAAATTTAGTGTGGAAAGAAGAGAGAAGTGGCATGACAATAGTACTCTGAAAGATTCCGGTGCGGGAGCTCATGATATTTCGTCGAGCCTCATAAACCCTTGATCAAAATCATGTTGCCCCAACGATTGAAACGGTCCTTAATTGTGAACGCAGCCGCCGCCTCTCCAAAACCCTTGCCGCCTCCACTTCAGCATCCTCCATAGATCGGTCCCCCCTCCTTCGGTCGGCTTTGCCGGCGTCGGGAGGAGTGGGGAACCTGATCTATGCGTGGAGTTTCCAATAAAAGTAGTGTTTTCAATTGATTATGTTACGATTTTGGTAGTCGTCTTCTTGTTGGTTTCCCCTCAATGAAGATGGCATCGTCTGCAATAAGTGATCTTTGGGCTTCGTTCGACGACGAGATCTCCTTCCCGACGTCAATGGTGGTGTTGAAAGATTACAGTCCTCTAGGTATGGGACTTCAGATCTTGCTTCGCCAGATCGATTTTGGATCTTCTGTCGTTGTTGCCGCGAGGAGGATTATCCGCAGTTTTTTGTCCCGGCTGCTACGTCCTCGACAATGGTGATTCGTATTCTCGGCTCTCCATCGACATCGACAAGGCTAGTCGGTTGTTATTCCCTGACATACTGGTGTTGGTACTCTTGCCGATGTTGAATGACTGCTTTAATGGTTGCGCGCGTGCACGCAGCCTTGGCATTGCGGCTCAAATTAAAATTATGTGAGAACCTTCATCGGTATTTACAGTTCTATGGTTCGTTATCTATCTTTGGTTGCCTTCAGAAGAGTACAAGATTATGTTCTGGAAGGAGGGAAAATTTGAAGACCTCAAAGATTTGTTAGTATCTTTTAGACCTTATTTTGTAATCGTAGCTCGTGTATCTACCATGTACTATTTATTACTATGAATATATGTGATATTGATTGTCAAAAAAAAACCGATGAAAACGGTCCTTAATTGTGAAGAGGAAGACAATGGCTAATCCTTGATCGTACTTGCCATGTTTGCATGCTCAGCCACGCCTTCCGTGATCACACTTGCCATATTTGGTGTGTCAGAGTTTAGTGGCGTTCAGAACCAATATTACCCCACGCTGGTCATTCAGCCAGCTAGAGGGAATGATTGATGGACATCCTGTAGCATCTGTTCAAAGATATAAAAAAAGTGATTGGGGTCTCTTTTTTCCTCTCATCACATCCTGTGACAGCTTCATATCCTCTCTGATCTGACCCCTCAGCAGCGCATGTGAACGCAGCCCGTGAATGGTTGCAAGAGAGTTCCTAAAAGTGGTAGCTTGAAATAAACACCAAGTAGAGTAGTAAAAAGTACTGGAATAGCTCTTGGAATACATAATTTTCCTTTTTTATGAGCTTTATACGGAAGAACATTTTTTTACATATGCCTTCAAACTTGGATACTACTCCCTCCGTTCTCTTTTAATTGACTCGGATTTAGTACTTTGTACTAAATTCGAGTCAATTAAAAAAGAACGGAGGGAGTACTTTTGTTCCTCGTATAGATCATGTAAAATAGAAGTATCTCTGTTTTATTCCTAGAAAAATACATACGACAGTGGTGAAGAAGGAGGAGCCTCATTCACCACTGCACGAGCACCTTTACCTCAGGCGCTGGAGGGAAAGCTCAGTTCTCCCGTCGCCGCCCTCGGAGAAGAAATGGTGGGATGTGTAGCTCGAGATGCAGGCGGCCTACCGCGACGGAGACCGGCTGGCAAGCGGAGTGGTGGTTGGCATTCGATAGTGGCAACGGGCTCCGGCTCCGACACCGGCGACACCACCAGAGGACAGGGGCGAAGCTAGTAAAATTAATCGCCGGTGTCAAGACTCAAGACGGGTCAGTACTATTTTTTTCAGTTTTTTGAGTCAGTATTACTCATAGTTCCAAACTTATATTGATATGATTAACATAATAAAATTTGCAAATTCATGAAAAGTAAAATCATTTTGTGTTGGCATTTTTATGCACTAGCAGGCAGGAGCTCAACAAGTCTGAAACATTTATTGATCAAAGCTTTTTTCTGCTTGCACAATTATCAATCTAGAAACCAAAGCTTGAAATCTAGAAGACACATTACAGATTAAAAAACTAAGATAGATTACGGATATTACTAATTTATACTTACTTGACTCATGCCACCCAAATCATAAAATTTCAAGACATCTAAGAAATCCTAAAATTAAGAAAAACAAATCCTAAAATGCAGGAACTGGAGCACCGCCATTTTCGGAGCGATCAATCAATCCATCCTTGCATTGTTGATGTGTGCCTCGTTGGGCCTAGGAAGAGCCTGAGCGGGGCTTTGCACTTTGTACTGGATACATCATATGTGGGACGGTGTCATTTTGCTCTTTTGATGGTGTTATTTTGCCGCCGGCTTGTGTATACAGAGGTACCTCCGCCCCTGCCGGAGGATGATGACTTTTACTTCGGCTCAGAAAACCGTCACCGACTACAGCGCGTTTGGCCACGGTTATTTGATTAGGTTTTTTCTAATTTTTTTTGTTTAAACTTAACAAACTATTTACACATTCGGATGAAATCCGGCGTGAAGATGATGTCTGCGCAGATGCTCTAACCTGTTTGCCCTCAGCTCGCCACCTGACGTTTGATTGGTTTATGTCGGTCAGTGTGGATGGAACAGCTCTAAAAGACCCAAGTGTGACTCCTTGGCCTTGGTGCAGCTTTACCAGTGAGTATACCGATCTGTGTGGATCTTATCCAACATATGCAGATTCCTTGGTACTGATCAAACATCGATCAGAGGATGTTGCAGTGCAATCAGCAAACAGCCCATGTGCTTTTAGAGCGGAACGGGTACTATGATGCGTTATTTCATGATTCTCTCTTACTCTAAATGTAGAAAGAAGTCAAGTTCTGATCATCTGAATGCCAGAGTGGATACTTCCTTAGCTGAGCCAAGCCCGTTTTTAATTTCTCCAAATAACACCATTAATTGGTGGATACTTACTTACTCGATCGATCACAAGTAGTGATAAATATACAGTAATCCGCTTTAGAATCAGGCGCGCCTTAGAATCATTACAAAAAGGTTACTCTTGGACGTACGACCCTGCATGTGCATGCACGCACGGCCAAAGCACTGACGCGTTTTTCAGATTAGAAAATGACCACCTTTTCCAAAAGAAAAAGGAGGGGGGAGGCTACTTTTTGTGCATGGTCTGTCTCTCGATCAATGTGGCAAAGGAGATTTGGAATTGTGCATGTAGCAATAGGGGTCAGTTCAATTGTTCACGTCGTTGGCGCAGCTTAATTACGAGGAACTGTTCTTCAGTAGTATACTAGCATGCACAGAAATTATTGATAGCATGCAGTGGTTATTTGACACAGGGTTTTGACCAAATGTGAGCTGATGAAACGTATTGGAAATCTGCATTCATGATTTTTTCTAAGTAGTTTGCTAACAACTTTTGACACTTTTAAAATTGGTTTCTATGTTTCCCTATGACCGTGTTCCATCGGATATGGTAATGATATCACTTTTTTTTTAAACAGAGAGGGCAATATATTTGAATGTCACTTCAGACCATGAACTGATGACAGTTTTATTTATAGTTCATTTGCAACAAAGAGTGAGACAGAGGGGATATATACACAAAAGGCAATTAGCTAGTACTCCCTCCGATAGGGATTATAAGAGAAGAGAGAGAAAATGAAGAACATGTATTGGGGAGAGAAGACAATAAATGAGAGGTCTTATAATGTCTAACAATTTCAAAAAAAAAACGCATAGGCCTTATAATCTCTAACGGATGGAGTATAGCCTAGATACATTAAAATTTAGACAAATATGCGACATACTTTTTGGGGTGGAAGGTATATATTTATATATGTCCATATTTTTGTGCGGTCACAAGATGTTTAAGGAAATTCTAGTAAGATTTTGGAATGCAAGTGCGTGTGCTTAACTACTAATTTTCTTATACTTTCGTATTATTATGTTTGCTCTTTTGATCCTATCACTTTGAAAATGCTAGGAGTACATAATGGCATTTGTCGTGTTGAACGCGTATATTTTATACGGTACAATTCCTGGCAGAATGTGCAAGTTAGTGAGAGGGCGCCACATGCTCAACCACTTACAAAAGGGTAGAACTAATATATGAGATGCGTGTTATATCCCAATTTTTTCTGTTTACCAAAGTATACTTAGGGCATCTCCAACAGTTCGACCCATTTCGAACACGAAAAGTGTTCATCTCGGTTCGTTTGGGTGGGATCGCGGACGCGAAATTGTCCTCGTTGCCTCATATGTCCGTTTAGGTTGGGAGGCTGCCCTAGCGACCCAACGCAAATGTATTGGTTTCCATAAATTCCTTACATAGGACAACATAATTTACATAGTTTTATAAAATGAAAAAATGCACATTGTACTCAAAGGACTTCAAACCCTACCCCACTACTCGTTGTAGTCGGGAAGCTAGGTCACGTCGACAAAGCACGGGTATCTCCCATGGACATTTGTGTATCGGCGCGTCCATGGTGATCACCAGCGCTAGAGGATGAGCAGTTGCGGCAGGAGAAGGGAACGGCGTGGGGGTGGTCGGTGTGGCAGAGGCCTGCAAGGCCAGCCTATCTGCCTCATCCTCGGAGACACCTCCTGGCATGACCGCACTGGCATAGCTAGCTTGTTTCCACGGTGGCTACAGCTGTTGGGACACCAGGATTGCGAGCCTCGTCGCCTCCTCTTCGCATGTGTCGTCCGACTGGATTTGGAGCCGGTCCAGAGTTCCCTCGTCCTTGAGCACCTCGGCCATGTAGGCGAGGTAGCCCTGGTAGTTGTTTGTATCTTCCTGGGTTTCCTCGCCAAAGAAGAGCTCCCTATCAGGCTTTGGCAGCTCCTCCGTGGCCATAGGGTTTGGCTCAACACGCGGTTTTGTTGTTTCTTTGGCTTCGTCGAGGAGGCCCCGACCTCCTCTTCGTTCTTCTTCGGCTTCCTCCATGGAAATGCTCTTTTCCCCATGGTGTCTTGTGAAAGTTGCCGCCAAACTGTGAACTTGGCTAAATGTGGCAATGGGGCAACGATAGGGCCGCTGTCGATGCTCTTAAAAAGGACGACCGAGCGGTGGCGTTCAAGTTCCGACGCGGGTCTCCAAGCGCATGCCCTTGATGGCCACATAGAATCCCAACATTCTCTCTCCAGTTCTTGTGAGGCAGTAAAGTTGAACAACGTTGTCGGAGGCCATTGCAAGAGAGGAAGTGACTCAGGCATCATTCCACCGCCAGGCAAGCCCGAGGTGGCAGGGAGCAAACAGGCCGGCCACTGTGTGTCGGGCCGCTAGGCTGAAGGTTTACCAATTTTCTATCTGAGATGCCCTTATATCCCAACTGTTATTTGCCAAAGTACTCATCTCCCAACTTGACGCATGTGTTTTTATGATGACTCTTTCCTGTCGTATTAGAGCATCACCACCGGCCCTCCGGAAAATATGCCCAGCAAAAGCGTTGGAACACAGGTTTTTGGGGCGCCGACATAGGAGTTTTGGGCGCGCCTTGCCACAGTAGCGCCCCAGAACTGCACACCCTATTTAAAAAAACGGTGAATTTCATTCGACTGTTACAATGTTTGAATGAAAATTTAAAAGCCTAAATCTAACAGCAGGCGAATGTAGAGTAGTCCAGCAGTGGTGCACCGTTGTCGCCATGATCGTCACGGTCTCAGCAGGAGGACTGGCTGGTCGAATCATCCATGGCGGCGGCGCCTTCACCACCCTGCACTTTTCCGGTGGAGGCGGTTGTCGTCCTTGCGGTCTCAGGCTTGCCAAGGCGCTCGCTGCATCCTCCTACCTCTCCATTCGGGGTCTTCAACGATTATTCCTTTTGGCCAGGCCGAAAGCACGTTCCACCTGCGTGGCATTGACCCTGCTTTCTCCTTTGAGGAGGGGGTCATTGGCGCCTCCACGTTCATGTGTGCGGCGTCCTATAGGCGATCTCAATGGCGCACGGGAAAGACATGGTGCGCAAGGACGTGGTGTGGGACGACGATGTCCATGAACGCGACGACACAACGGGGCAGCGATGAGGGACATCGAATGCCATTGGGCAGGCAGTTGTGGCCGGTAGCCAAATCGGGCGAGCACCTCACGCCCCTGCCAGCACCTGTGGCAGCCGTGTTTGTTGTAATGGCCATCGCCATAGCTGGCGGCCATCTCCACCTCGTGCTGGTCGAGGAGCTTCGTTGGTCACAAGGCGCGGTCGATGGCTCAATCTACATCCTTCTGTTGCGGCGGCGGTAGAGTAGCGTGGTGCTCCTCGATGTGCGTGTGAAGTTCCTCGCCATGGGGGAACGATGGAACAACGAGCACGCGTTGGCTGATATGGCACTATGCATCGGGCAGGTGTCAATCCACCGGCACAAGTATCTCATTGTCGATGAAGACCACCGCCTCCAACACCGTGGCTCGGGGGAGAGAAGGGGCGAGTTGTGTTTGCACCAAACAACAAGGCGTGGCGGATTTTAAAGGGCGTGCCGGTGTGTGCCATTACTCCAGGATAGAATTCCAAGCATCGTTGCATGAGAATCGTAGTCATTGTGTCAACTCTCTCAGTCGACGAGTGGGGAATCGGCAGGGGACGCCCTGGGAACCTAGTCATTAAAAAGGTGACCATGCTCCTGATGAAGGGGCATGTTGAGCCAACCTGACGTGACCGGTGGCCTCATATGCATCGGGTCTAGCGCGGGCGTACCAGATAGAGTTTTGGGAGGGGGCATTTATGTCGGCACCCATTTAGTTGTGGGGTGGTGAGGGGATGTTGGTAGGTTCATCTCATTGATTGTGTTATCCCCACCCCTGAACTTCTATGTAGGATCTTTATAAGAAGTTACTGAAAACAGTAGGTTCATCTTCTAATTTTAAATTACTATTTCATGATTTGATGGTGCAACAGCTCATTTCCCCCTCCCCTGCTCTCTAGTCTCTACAGTGTTTTGAGAGTCGCCTGTGAGCGGCCGGGCCGATCCAGGGCCACCTCCGCCGGAGTAGCCGTCCGGAGTAGGTCTAGGAGAGGTGCCGGAGTAGCTAGGGTTAGATCTAGGTTTAGGTTTAGTTCAATTTCTGCTTTTACCCATGTGGAGATTGGTGTTATGCCATTAAGAGGTTCAACCATGGCGGAGCTTGAGGGGCTCCTGGTGGTCTATGGCGGCGTGGCTGCTGGCCACGGTGCTCCTATGGAAGGAGCCGGAGGCAGATGGCGGCGGCGCGGCGACCTCTTCAATAAAGCCCTCTTCTGGCCTCTCTCTGGATCTGGGTGGTGTTGGCCGATTCCTCTCCTCCCCAAGCCGCCATGGTGGTGGCCAAGAAGAGGAGAATCGTGGCGACGCCGTCGTTGTGGATTCCACGGAGAGGAGATCTGGAGCTGCAGTTCTTCGTCGAGCGAAACACATGGTGGCCATGACTGCCGCTGTGATCCTTGGTCAAAAGGGTGACCCTTCTTCAACCTCCTGGCCGGAGGCCCTCTGGTTCATCTACTGGAGCTCGACGCCGATGGAAGACCAAGTGGTTCGTCCCCGGTCTTCCTCCGGTTGCCAGCGGCTGGATCTTCGCGCCGGAGAAGAGTCTTCGAGCAATCTGCTCTCTGAGCTCGGCGGAGACACCTGGAGCTCGCCGGCGGCTGGTGGCAGAGGCACTGAGAGTCCTCGATTGCTTTTTCTTTCTTCTTCCAGGGTGCTTTCTGAAATTTGTAAGGCCTTATCTTCAAATAGTTGGTTTGTTAGGGCAGTAGATGTTATAGGGCCTTACTGTAAAATGTACCTGCCACATGTGCGTTAATGGAAAAGTTCCTCTGGGGTCGGTCGACCCCGCTTTGTGTGCATTAAAAAAATATTTGATGGTGCACTTCAACTCATTGATTGTGTTGGCTTTGTGTGCATTAAATATATCTTCAGTTTTTTTCGCGGTGTTATAGCTCCTTGATTTCTATTTCACTTTGGAACATTTTATTTATTCTTGTTGCGTGAAATTGAATTGTGTGAAACATAACACTACGGGAGAACAGGGCTTTGCCGTGCAGCCTAAATGCACGGCAAAGGCCCAAATCGGCTCGGCAACGCCTTTGCCGTGCGGCCGTGCACGGCAAAGAATGCACGGCAACGACCCGCCCGGCAAAGAGGCCTTTGCCGTGTGCTGCGGGAAAATCGCACGGCAACGCCTTTGCCGTGCGACCCAGCTTTGCCGTGCGCCATCCCTGCTTTGCCGTGCAGATTTCTTTGCCGTGCGGCTGAAATGGTTGCCGTGCGGCGATCTTTGCCGTGCGCTGCGCCTCCAACCCGCACGGCACAGGGTGGGCTTTGCCGTGTGCTTCACCAACACCCCGCACGGCAAAGAAACAGACCAACACACAGGGCGCAGCGCAGTGCACAGCTGGAGGCTCTTTGCCGTGTGTGTGTGCACGGCAAAGAAGGCCTTTGCCGTGTGCTTGTTTCTTTGCCGTGTGCATATGCACGGCAAAGATGCTGACAAAATTCCAGAATTTCCCTGCTGCCCCATTAATCCCTGCATATGCAATTCACAAATACCAATAATCATCCAGATACACATATAGCACAATATATAGAGTATTTGCATCATCAACAACAAAGTTCATACACGAGTAGTCCAACAAAGTCCATACAATAGTTCCAAGTCACATAATTAGTTCATACAACAAGTAGTCCAACATCAACAACAAAGTCTCCAACATAGAATGTTCCAAGTCCCACAACAAGTTCATACACAAGCAACATCAACCTTCGCCACTTCCTTGTCCTTCTCCACTTCCTTGTCCTTCTCCACCTCCTGGTCCTCCTACAAGTTCATAGATGCATAAGTGGCATGGAATGGCTAAAATTGACATGTAAGAACTAGGATTGACATGGAAGAAGTAGAATTGATATGGAATGGCTAAAATTGACATGGAAGAAGTAGAATTGACATGGAATGGCTAAAATTGACATGGAAGAACTCGAATTGACATGGAATGGCTAAAATTGACATGTAAGAACTAGAATTGACATGGAATGGCTAAAATTGAACATAATCGCTAGAACTGACATGAAATGGCTAAAATTCAACATAATGGCTAAGGATGACATGGAATGGCTAAAATTAACATGGAATAGGTAAAACTGAACATACTAAAATTGACATGGTTGAATGGCTAAAATTCACAAGTGACATGGTATGGAAGAATTAGAAGTGTAGGAGAACTCACCTAGAAACTGCTGCAGGCTCCGGATGATGCCCGTATTGTTGACGGTCAAGCCAGGTGTCAGCGGGCTCTGACTTGGCGCTTGCTGGAGGAGCGCCATCACAGCCGGATCAGGCGCGGGGATCTGCAATATCCAAAGTTCGGTTAGACAACAAACAAGATTGAGACGGAGATATTAAGTTAACCACTTACCCAGTTGGGGAACATAGGAGGACACGACGTGCTAGGAGCACTACTCCCCGGTGGGGAAGTCAGCACGGCCTGGTTCATGAACATCTGCTGGAACATTTGCTGCTGTTGTTGCATCTGCTGCAACATCTGCTGCTGCATCTGCATGTTCTCCCTAACTGCTGCTGCATCTGCATCTGCTCCTCTTGGTGCCTCCGTTCCCTTTCTTCCATCTCCGCCTACGTTGTGTTGCCGCGATGTCAGTAACATTGCAATGGAAAACATGTAATGAAGCGTAGAGGATCGACGAAGAACTTACCCGTAACTTCTCGATAGCTAGGTCCGAAGCCCGTGGGCGGGTCTCTACCCGAGGCTGCTCGCTCGTACGCCCACGACGGATCTGGCGTAGAGATGGAATGGTCCTTGGGTCGACTAACCCGTCAGCAATCCATAGGCGGCCACCCTTCTTGCCTTGTCCCGCAAGCACCGCAACCTCAACGTCAAACTCTTTGGTGGTTGGGTCGGCGTCTTCGCCGTGCTTGTCCTTGAACTTCGAGCGGTACGCGCCACACTGGCCCTCCGCTAGGTCGTTGACCCACAAGGACCCCGTTTCAGGATGCGGCTCCTTCCTGGTCTTCGACTTTTGGAAAAAGCCAAACAAGTTTGGTGCCACGCCTGTCTTCACTTCCTGCAAAAGAGTACATGCAATTAAGTGAAGAGGGAGACACTTGCGGGGCTAGCAATAACATAAAACAAAAGAATGAAGAAACCACTTGCTCACCTCATCCTGCAAGGTAAGGGCCAAGTTCTTGCTGCCCAGGACATGTGATCCACCTCCCATCTCTAAACGCTTCTGCTTGCCCAGCTCGTGCTTCCGGGTGTACTCGCGGGATGTCCACCATATGACCATCGCAAGAAAGCACGCCCTGTCTTCCCCGACGTACTGAGGAGGGTTCTACATACACAAGATAGACCCATTATTAGAACATAAACTACATGAAAATGCGGAAATAAATAACACATCGATGCTAATACCTGCAGGTACTGCCATGGTGCCATGAGCGTATCCCGACAATCAGCCATGGGGGGCAGGGCGCGGAGGCGCGGGCCGGGGGCAGGATGAGGCGGCGCGAGGAGGGCACGGCGAGGCGGCGGAGGGAACCGGAGGGAGGTCGCCGGGGCAGGATGAGGCGGCGCGAGGTGGCGGCGCGTCGCGGGAGGGGGCGCGATGGGCACGGCGAGGTGGCAGCGCGTCGGGAGGGGGCGCGATGGGGTGTTGGCGAATGGGTAGCTAGGTAACCTGGTCGGATCCCGATTTAATTGGTCAGTGCTTTGCCAAGCGAACCCCTTTGCCAAGCGCCACGTAGACATTGCCGAGCAAACAGTCTTTGCCGAGAGCCACGTCGGCTTTGCCGAGCGAAATCTCTCTTTGCCGTGCGCCTCTGCACGGCAAAGTGCTTTTTTTTGTCATTTTGGCATTTAATTAGTTTTATTTAGTAATTTTTCAGTTTTACAGTCCATCTAAGATCAGAAGTACCCATGTTGTATCCCCAAAGGCGCAGCCACGGTGGGGCACGTCCATGACCACGTTCGCGGCGTGGACTCCCGTTCGGCCACGTAGGCGCCGCGACGACCTAAACCGGATCCTTTATTGCGCCATTAACCCGTCGGATTTCGCCCAAGCTTTTCGATCGGCATCAATTAGTTCGTTGTGGAGTCGGAGTAGCAGTACGTACCTTGCCCCTAGGCGGATGACCTTAATTCGGAGCCCACACGTCGTCACCGATGTGTGCTGCGGGGCCGCACTCAACGATGTCCCACCGCCGGTATATCGGGGGCTAGACTGTGCCAAAGGGTTTCAAAGCCTGGTTCTCCATGTGTCCATGGACTAACAAACGTAAACCTATGAAAAAGTATATTGGTGGAACCTCATGCGGAGAAATCTAGGGGGTAGACCATCCGGGTCCATAGACGGCCGTTTTGGGGGACGACCGCCGGAGCACCGGAATGCCACCAAAAACTTGCATGTGGACCTAGGATATGTGTGAAAGTGTGGTGGAAGGTGTTATTCACCAAATGGTGCAAGGCATAGCTCCCATGTGTGACCTTCCCCTCTTTCGGGCGATAACACTTGGAAGATTCCTCGACTTGTAGGCTGAAGTGTCCCGCTGCGGGTATACCGGAGGCTATAATGTGCCAAATGGTGCCAAACCTTGCTTTCCATGTGTATATGGACTAACCAAAACCAAACCTATCAAAAAGTATGTTGGTGGAACCTCGCGCGTTGAAATCTAGGGGTAGACCCCCGAGGCACGTTGCCGTTTCGGGGAACGACCGGCGGAACCGAATGCCACAAAACTTGCATGTGGACCTAGGATATGTGTGAAAGTGTGGTGGAAGGTGTTATTCACCAAATGGTGCAAGGCATAGCTCCCATGTGTGACCTTCCCCTCTTTCGGGCGATAACACTTGGAAGATTCCTCGACTTGTAGGCTGAAGTGTCCCGCTGCGGGTATACCGGAGGCTATAATGTGCCAAATGGTGCCAAACCTTGCTTTCCATGTGTATATGGACTAACCAAAACCAAACCTATCAAAAAGTATGTTGGTGGAACCTCACGCGCGGTGAAATCTAGGGGGGTAGACCCCGAGGCAAGTAGACGCCGTTTCGGGGGGAACGACCGCCGGAGCACCGGAATGCCACAAAAACTTGCAGGTGTACCTAGGATATGTGTGAAAGTGTGGTGGAAGGTGTGATTCACCAAATGGTGCAAGGCATAGCTCCCATGTGTGACATTCCCCTCTTTCGGGCGATAACACTTGGAAGATTCTCGACTTGTAGGCGGTCCCGCTGCGGGTATACCGGAGGCTATAATGTGCCAAATGGTGGCAAACCTTGCTTTCCATGTGTATATGGACTAACCAAAACCAAACCTATCAAACAGTATGTTGGTGGAACCTCGCGGTGAAATCTAGGGGTAGACCCCCGAGGCAAGCATGACCGTTTCGGGACGACCGCCGGAGCACCGGAATGCCACCAAAACTTGCATGTGGACCTAGGATATGTGTGGAAGTGTGGTGGAAGGTGTGATTCACCAAATGGTGCAAGGCATAGCTCCCATGTGTGACCTTCCCCTCTTTCGGGCGATAACACTTGGAAGATTCCTCGACTTGTAGGCTGAAGTGTCCCTGCGGGTATACCGGAGGCTATAATGTGCCAAATGGTGCCAAACCTTGCTTTCCATGTGTATATGTACTAACCAAAACCAAACCTATCAAAAAGTATGTTGGTGGAACCTCGCGCGGTGAAATCTAGGGGGTAACCCGAGGCACGTAGACGGCCGTTTTCGGGGGGGAACGACCGCCGGAGCACCGGAATGCCACCAAAACTTGCATGTGGACCTAGGATATGTGTGAAAGTGTGGTGGAAGGTGTTATTCACCAAATGGTGCAAGGCATAGCTCCCATGTGTGACCTTCCCCTCTTTCAGGCGATAACACTTGGAAGATTCCTCGACTTGTAGGCTGAAGTGTCCCGCTGCGGGTATACCGGAGGCTATAATGTGCCAAATGGTGCCAAACCTTTCTTTCCATGTGTATATGGACTAACCAAAACCAAACCTATCAAAAGTATGTTGGTGGAACCTCGCGCGGTGAAATCTAGGAGGGTAGACCCAGGGCAAGACACCGTTTCGGGGGCACGACCGCGAGCACCGAATGCCACAAAAACTTGCATGTGGACCTAGGATATGTGTGAAAGTGTGGTGGAAGGTGTGATTCACCAAATGGTGCAAGGCATAGCTCCCATGTGTGACATTCCTCTCTTTCGGGCGATAATACTTGGAAGATTCCTCGACTTGTAGGCTGAAGCATCCCGCTGCGGTATACCGGAGGCTATAATGTGCCAAATGGTGTCAAACCTTGCTTTCCATGTGTATATGGACTAACCAAAACCAAACCTATCAAAAAGTATGTTGGTGGAACCTCGCGCGGTGAAATCTAGGGGGGTAGACCCCCCGAGGCACGCAGACCGGCCGGGGGGGAACGACCGCCGGAGCACCGGAATGCCACCAAAACTTGCATGTGGACCTAGGATATGTGTGGAAGTGTGGTGGAAGGTTTTATTCACCAAATGGTGCAAGGCATAGCTCCCATGTGTGACCTTCCCCTCTTTCGGGCGATAACACTTGGAAGATTCCTCGACTTGTAGGCTGAAGTGTCCCGCTGCGGGTATACCGGAGGCTATAATGTGCCAAATGGTGCCAAACCTTGCTTTCCATGTGTATATGGACTAACCAAAACCAAACCTATCAAAAAGTATGTTGGTGGAACCTCGCGCGGTGAAATCTAGGGGGGTAGACCCCCGAGGCACGCAGACCGCCGTTTTGGGGGACGAGCACCGGAATGCCACCAAAACTTGCATGTGGACCTAGGATATGTGTGAAAGTGTGGTGGAAGGTGTAAAGCTGCAAGAAATTGCACCAAATATGTGGGGGTGATAACACTTAGTAGATTCACCGAACCCCGTTAATTTGCTCCGAAACCCTGATATGTTGGGCCGGGGAGAGGGTCGATGAAGATGTAGATTACTTGTTTATCGGTATACAGATTGTATTAAGTAACACTAACAAATAGTCTACAAAAAGTAAAAACTAATTTTACAACAAATATAAGTATTAATATAAATATAAATACTACAAAAGAAGGAAAAAAAATAAAACTGCCCTCTGTGCCGTGCAAACACACGGCAAAGGGATGGTATGCACGGCAAAGGATTCTTTGCCGTGCACAGTGTCTTTGCCGTGCGCCTTGGCTTCCTCATTGCCGTGCAGGTTACTTTGCCATGCGTTTTCTAATTGTTTGCCGTGGGCTGCTGCCTTTGCCGAGCGCTGAGCTGGCGCTTTGCCGTGAGCCGATTGTTTGCCGTGCGTCGACACAAAGTTGCACGGCAAAGATTTCTTTGCCGTGCACTATGCACACGGCAAAGATTATTCGCACGGCAAAGGCTGCTGGCAGCACACGGCAAAGGGCCCTGCACGGCACTGGCCTTTTTTCCCGTAGTGTAATATCTCCAGTAGCTAGTCCAAAATTTATTTTTGTCATCGAAGCTGAATTTGTCCCTTGTCTCTGGTCCCTTGCTGGACGTGCAGACTGCAGAAGCGGGCGTCGCGTCACCGTGCCTTGTCCCATGCATGCCTCCTTCATAACATATATAAATATATGGTACTCCCTCCATCTAAAAATAGATGTTTTAAAATTTTCTGGATATAGATGTATCTACAATTAATATGTGTCTAGATACAACGGATGATTTTGAGGATTTTGTTGCCTGACAATTTGACCCGAAGGGCATATTTGATCTGAGTCAAATCTGGATATACAGTGTATATGTTATCAAGAGAGATGGGCCTCAGGCTACGTCATCCAGAAGTAGGGAGGAAGAGCTACAGCGAGAAAATATGTGAAAGGCCACATGGTAACCAAAGGCCAAGCAGTCGATTTGGATTGTAGCACACAACATTCTACCTCTGAAAGCGAGGAGTGGAGTGCGAGACACTGTGATTTTGCTGTAACAGTTTGGATGAAGATGGGGCACATTTGTTCTTAAAATGTAGAGAAGTTAGAGCATCTCCACGGGCACCCCGATAGGGCCCCCGGTAGCATTTTGGGGACCGGCATCGAAAATGGGCTCACATTGGCGCGCCCCAAAAAGCGTCGACGCTTTTGCGAACCTAATAGAAGCGCCGTCAACCCTGTGTCGACCCCTTGGTGAAGGGCGCGGAATCGGGCATGCCGGTGCTTCGCGGCACGGAATTTTTTGGGCGTGGGAGCCGCCTGTCAGCCACACATGCATCACAAACATATACATCTTTTCCACCAAAACCCATTCCCCTCCGCCGCTCATTTCTCCCGCCCGCTGCTCCATCTCCCATCCAGGCTCCAACCCGAAAAACCCTCGCCACCGCCATGCCGCCGGGGCTCGCCGGCCATGAGCGTCGTCGAGGTTGAGCCGCCCATGACCCCGTTCATCTGATCATTTGGTTTGGAAGCTGAAGTTGATTTTTGCAGCCGGACTAGACGGCGATTCGGTAGCCCTATGTTGGCCCAAACTTCATATTCGTAAACCTATTCGAATTTGGTGGATGTGTGTTGGCCCAAACTTTATATTCGAAAACCTATTCAAATTTCTATGCTTTCGTTTGAGTTTTAATTCAAATCATCTATCGGGGCTGCCGTATGGGGGCGCCGATGTGGGATCAGCTCCCCTAAATGGAGGATGTTGTGCTGGCGCCACCCATATGACAGTGCCGCTCCCCTACCGGCGACTATTTGGGACGCACCGGTGGAGATGCTCTTAAGAAAGCCCGAAATGAGCAGAAGATGGAGGGTTTGCGTCATTGTATGTGCGAATGAGAAAATGCAAAAGAAGTTGAACAGAGGTTCTTGGAGCTGGACCAGGCGAAATGCAGCTTTCTGTCGCGGTGGTGGACTCGACGGAACAGAATAAATACAAAAGACAATGTAGGGTCGAGAGAGGAGGCTGTGCGACAGGCTCAATCGTGAACTGCTGACGTCATGACGTTCTGTCGGAAGCAGTGCACGAGCAATGCCGGAAGGGAATTTCAAGTTTGGATCAGGCCATCAGGTGATTTCGTATAGATTAATATTGACGGCTTCGTCGTCATAGACAATACGGGGCTAGTCAGGCTTGGAGCAGGCATCCTGCAGCATCTCTCGAGCGCAACGCAAGCGCAGATGGGCAGGGCATGCACATGCACTGAAGCTGTACAGGTAGGTGCTGGCTGTGGCAAAGTAGCAAAGTAATTAAAGCTGGCATAAGAGCATCTCTACGAAATTCAGAGAGCCAAGCTTTTCAGGCAAGAACAACTCATCTTGCTGGAGCCTTGAAGGTTTGGAGGAAAAAGAAAAGGCCTTTTGCAGAATCAACATAGAGAAATCGAGCAGAGGATCATACAAAGTCAAGAAATGCCCATTCAAAACCAAGATAATAACGAAGAACAGAAGTTGATTGATTCTTACGAGCAGACAATGACAAGACTTACTCACTACTACAAAGAAAGAGCTAAGAAGCATTGGGCAACTCATGGTGACAAGAACTCAAGGTACTTTCACATTTCCGTCTTGAAAAGAAGGAGGAGAAATAGAATAGTATCTACTAAAAATTCTCTAGGTAAAACTACTTTAGATCCTGAAGAAATTGCCCAATTCTTTGTGAACTATTTCAAGAGCATTTTTACCACATCAGCTAACAATTTGGAGCAGAATATGCAAGTTCTCCATACAGGAACCATTCAGGACGATTTTACCAATTCGGTTCCAGATAAGGAAGAGATATGGAATATTTTAAAAGAAATGAGAAATGATGCTTCCCCAGGACCAGATGGTTTGAACGCAGCCTTCTATAAAGCAGCGTGGCACTGGATTGGAGACGACGTGACAAGGTTAGTGCAAAACTTTTATTACCATGGTCATCTACCGCCCCAACTTAATGAAACCAGTATTGCTCTCATTCCAAAAAAACATCTTTCTACCCAACCTCAAGACTTTAGACCTATAAGCTTGTGTAACGTTATTTATAAAATTATTTCAAAATCGTTGGCTAACAGAATTAAACCTCACCTTCCCAACAATATCATTGATGCACAACAAGCTTTCATCGAAGGACGAAGGATCTCAAATAATGTTATTGTGGCTCAAGATATCACTCACTCTTTCACTTTATCCTCTTGGAAGCAGGAAGCTTTCATGCTTAAAATTGATTTAGCTAAAGCTTTTGACAGGCTTGAATGAAATTTTATTGTCATGGCTATACACAAACAAGGTTTTAGTAATCACTTCATTAATCTTATTAAAGCTTGTATCTCAAACTCTGTCTTCTCTGTCATAATTAATGGTAACCACATGGCAAATTTAAAGGAGAGAGAGGCATAAGGCAGGGATGTCCCCTCTCCCCTACCTTTTTGTGATGGTTATAAATGAATTAGCTTTGGAGTTGCGGGAAGAACTTCAGAGAAGAAACCTCCAGGGCATAACTTTGGGACCAAACTCTCCTCCAGTTTTTTTCACTCATGTTTGCAGATGATCTAATAGTATGTGGACAAGCAACTCGGAATGAAGCTTTGACTATTTGGAATACAATCAACCGATTCTGCAAGCGCTCAGGTCAGACTCCCAATTGGTCTAAATCCTCTATTCTTTTCAGTAGAAATGTCAATGATGAGCATAAGAATTTAGTTAAGAATTTTTTTTAGAGTAGAAGATATGAATAACCGAACCATCCACCTTGGGCATCCTCTCATTTTACCAAGTGCAGATAAAGCTGCAGCTTATGCTTTTATTCTCGAAAAGTTAAAATCTAAACTCAGCTGCTATAAGCAAACAAATTATCGCATGCAGCTAGACTAGTTCTCATAAAGTCAGTTTTATCCTCTTTGCATGTTTACTACATATCTAATATTCTGCTTTCCACGAAGCTTCTAGCTAAAATGAATGCAGTGATCATGGATTTTTGGTGGACGGGAAACCATCCAAATAACAAGACCAAGCCCATTTATCTCAGAGCTTGGACAGAAATCTGCAAGTCAAAAAAGAAGATGGACTAGGCATCAGAAATTTAGAGGCTGTCAATAAGGCGCGCTTGCTTGGAGAATAGTTACCTCTACCAGACAGCAACACTACACAAATCTTGATAGCTAAGTATTTTCAAAATACCTCTTTCTGGAAAGCTAACCCCAATATTTCTAAATCTGCTTTCTGGACTTCCATTCTCAAAGTTAGGGATCACGTGATAGATGCTACTACTTATTAATTCTCAAAAGCTAACACTTGTATTTGGACATCTCCTTGGTTCCCTTTTTGGAGAGATATTCACAACCACTTAAACATTCAAGAGAGCAATTTCATCTATCCTTCGGTGGTAGCTGATCTTTGGATCCCAAATACTAAAACTGGGAATATAAATTTGCTTACTACTCTTTTTGGCCCTCAAAAAGCTTATGGTGTTGCTAATATTTGTTGGAACAAATCTTGTTATTAGTACTAAATTTAGAGTTTGATCATGTTTATTTTTTTGTGTAATCAAGTCAAGACCAGAAGCTGCGTTAGTCTGCACGCACAAAGCTGTGATCATGCGTGTAGACAAGCTAATGATCTTGCGTAGCCAAGAATAAGTTCATCTAGATGCTAGCTGATAGGATAATCATGTGTGTGCGCCCAGCGGAAAACTAGCTTTAGGAGTGATCAAGATAGTTTAGAGGAGGTGCATGCGTGTGACTCCTTCAATGTAGCTGCATGCATCTGGCCTAGCTAGTGGGTCGGGGAGTGGCCGAGTCGTGTGGCTGTGGGCTTAAGAATAGGTCAGCATGTGTTAGTGTTTGTGCATGACGTTAGTGGGTTAGTGGCTGCGCATTAGCCGTGTGAGTTTGGCTATATAAGCCACTATAACCAGCCGAGTTGAGTTGTGGAGTGGAATACAGAAAAAGCACTATGTGCGTGTGCTGAAACTATTCGTGTGTATGTGTGCATCTTCTCCACCATGTTAACGTGTGTGTATCTGGGGCAAATCTGTCAATACTCCGATATGCAAAGGAAATATTGATGACATGTTAGTTTGGAAATATACTTAAAATGGCATATGTACGACTAAAAGCGCTTACCAAATCTTCAGTCCCTCATTCTATGGCCTTAATGCAGGATCCCATCATGTTCTTTCTCTGCAAGAAAGAAGTATCTTGCAACAAATCTGGAAATGTGACAGTATGCCACCAAGAATCCAAATGTTTGGCTGGAGACTGATCAGAGGTGACATTCTAACCGAGATGAAAGGAGCAGCAAGATCAAATCAGATTAACCACAACTGCACTAGATGTGGTCAAAAGGAAGATGATTTCCACTTGTTCTTTGACTGCAGGTTTAGTCATGCAGTCTGGTTTGCCTCAACTCTAGGCCTAAGAGTGCAAGGATTAATCCAGCTAGGAATCAATCAAGTACAAGATGCTATGCACTACATCCTCTCTAACTATAATACCGATGATGCTTTACCGAAAGTTCTCAATATTTTCTGGTCAATATGGAAAGCCAGGAATGATCTTCTTTTTAACGGGAAAAACCTAAGTCCTATGCAGGTACTCTACATGGAGAAAGCATTGCAGGTTGAAAAGGATATCCAGATGAACGCGGGAGTCAAAAAATAAGTTGTTGCAGGTGCCATGAATTCTAGGAGATCCGCTCTGGAACCGGACATGAAAAGGATTGCGGAAGGCCCAAATATTTATACCGATGCAGCCTAGAAGTGCAACACCACTCCTATATTTACAGGGTCAACAAACAATGAAAAGGAGGGTCTAGACATCTCCATCCATTGGAAGGGACCAGATCAACATGCTATTCTTGTGCAGGCATCCACCACATCTACTTCAGCTCTTCAAGCAGAGCCCCATGCAATGGAATTAGCTGCGTATATTAGCAAACATATGAATGTGCAAGAACCCAATTTCCTAACAGACAGTCAAATCCTATCTGATGATGCAAGAAGAAGAGATCCAAAAATCCACCCAGGGAACTGGACCATAAGGCCAAATCTCATGGAGTTCCTTAATCATACTCAGGGAAGAGATGCAAGAGTCTTCAAGTTGAGAAGAGAAAATAACACTACAGCACATAAGCAAGCACACGATGCCTTCAACTCTCAATCTTCAGGTACTTGTAAGTTTAGTTGTGCAGGAATTAAGCCTCCACAAGAGCTGTTATCAGCTTTCTCAATGTGCTTTTTTGCACATTCCTGTATATAACTTGTTTATGATCTAATAAATAAATTCTTGGGTTGCAAAAAAAGAGCATCTCCACCGGCACGCACTAGTAGGGGAGCCGGCTGACAAAGGATTAACTTGTCAATGCCTACAGATTGTAGACTAGGGTTTTGCTAGAAGTAGAGGGCAAGTAGATCTCGAAGGTTCAGGTGAAAAGTACTCGACGATTATGAAAACTAGGGTTATGTTGACAGTAAATTCGATCCTTTCTTTGTCCCTCGACTCCCCCTTATATAGGAGGCGGAGCCGAGGGTTTTTGTGGTACACAAGTTACAGAGTTTGGGAGGGTTTCGTATCCAACCCGTAAGATTACAAATCTCTATCTTTCCTAATACAAACTATCTTTCCTTAATACTAAATGAGCTTCCAAGTCTTCTTATTCTTCGAGTCTGGGCCTTCAGTAAACCCGGGTACCATCTTTGGCAGGCCCATTGGGGATGCCTATGTCGTAGCCCCCAAGATTTTTCTTGAATCGAAGAATCAGGGAAAATCTCCAACTTTATTCATCACACAATCTTTCGATATGCAAACACTATTTTGTACAGGGATAACGGTGGTTGGGGCTAGTTCATCGACGGATCAGGTACTAGTTAACTGCTCTAGTGGCAATCCGCAAAACCTACTTCAAGATCACGTCCTGGACATGATCTCGGGATACGGTGTAAACTTCGACAGGTGCCGCTTAAGGTCTTACCATTCTGTCGAGTCCAGTCATATTTTATCGGGTACCTAACGCGTCCGTTAGGATTTTCTTCGTATCCGTTGATACGGAAAAAAGTAGCAATCCGCCGTCAGAGACGGTGCCACGCCGCTGAGAACGGATCTGGGGTCTTACCTTCGCAAAGTTTTGCGGCATTCAGAGATTTATTCGCGACTTTTAGCGCTCCGAGAATATATTGTCGAGTGTTTCGGCTGTTGAAATAGCACATTTTATCGAGTCATATTTGATGACTTATTTTGTCTTCCCGATGGGAGTATATGTAGAGTTATCGTGTAACTCGAAATATACTCACTTTAAAAAATTCATCGGGCACGCGAACAGCGTTCCCGATGGGAGTAGCCGAGGCTACAGCCAAGAACTTGTGCTTGGGTGTAGGCTCCTGATTAGTATCCTTTGCCACTATATTTATAATCCTTCTCGATATTTTTATATCTATCGGGTGCGACCAGCTCCCGATGGGAGTAGTCCCGAGGCTATGAACAAATACTTGTATTTGATCATAGGCTCTCGCCATTTCTATCTTGTCAAACTTGAATTTTCTTTTTTTTTAAAGTAGCCCCCGAGCGTTTGCAAAAACTTGTATTTGATCAAAAGCTCCCGAGATAATCTTATGTTGTCGATAAACTTTTGAAACCTCATAGTCGAACTTTTTCTTTTATCTTGACGACGTCATTGCTGATGATAGCCACGATTTCTATTTTGGAAACTGACCATTACCGCTTGTTTCGCTGCCTTGTGGGTCCCAATTCCTGATCGACGGACACGTCGTGCAAGTGGGGGACACATGTTCTCCCCTTTTTCTGGCACACGTTCTGTAACCTCGTCAATGTTAAAATACCATTTTACCCTTGTTTCCACGTGGTGATCATCTCCTGCATTCTTTTTTCATCCAACGGTTCCGTCGCTTCACCACACCTCTATATAAGATCCCCTTCTTCTTCCTCGAACACTTCCGCTCGCGCCGTTCCCCGCTTTCCTCTGCAAAATTTCCTCCTGCGCTCCTCATCTCCCAAAGCTCTTCTCTTCGTAGCTACACTTCTCCGCCATTGTTGATGCCACCGCGTCGCTGACCAGCACACCCGATTCATCGATGGCTGCCGCGGATCTAGGAGCCGGAGTGGGAGAGGTCCAAGATCACGAACCGGGACCTGAATCTCTTGAAGAAGCTGGGGATTACCAAGAAGCCAAAGCGGTTTGCTTTCCAGTGAATAAAGCTACCCAACCCCTCCAATAGGGTATCGGGTAAGTTTTGTTGATCACCTCATCCGCGGTCTTTCCGCCCCCATTCACCCTTTTCTTCGGGGGTTACTTTATGTTTATGGTCTCCAACTTCACCACCTCAAGCCTAATGGGCATTATGGAAGCGCATTTTCTTCTGTCGCCGTAATGGTTCGCCAATGTCGCCTATAATATGGCGGCGTTGTTATTTCGTTCGATCTTCTGTCATCTACTTCGACGTCAAACTCCCGACTCGTTCAAGGGTGGCGCAAGAAGTGGTTATACATTCGTGAAGAAAACCATGGATGCGCGAAGACAACATTCCTCCTTTTGGTGCGAGAAAATCCTTCGCCGTTCTGGGACGAAGCTACCGAAGAAAGAACCGACGAGGCCACGATGACTCGCATCCATGAGTTGCAAAATACTCGTGGAAAAGAATTATCAGGCATCCAAATTACGGCGTATTTCCTTAGGACTAGAGTGCAGCCTCTTCGGGCTGCAAAAACCCTTTACGGAATTATTTGGCGATGAAGACACGATCGCTTGTCGACGAATCTGAAGTCAAGGATTTGGATAGGCTTATTCGAAAGATTTCATCTCTCAAGAAGAAAGACTCTATCCCTTCCACTTGTCGCGTAAAACCATACAGCCGCCCATGCGCTCCTAAGGTAAACATTGTCGCGTTTTTGTTATTGCCTTGCTATTTGTGTTGTTACTCCGTTCGACATCCTTCCTCTTTTTATACAGGACCACCCAAATCTTGTTTCACTTCCTCCTCTTCCTGGTGGGGAAGTCGAAGAAAGGCCGTTATCTCCGATGATAACCAAGATGCCCCCTCTTTTGCAAATGAACCCGCGGAATCTCGAAAATCTGCGGGATCGACGAAAAAGAGGATGTCTCAGCCACTGCGTCAGCACAATCTCCTCCTCCTGCTGTTTCTCCAAGGAACAAAAGGAAAAGGGATGATGCCGAAGATTCGGCACCTCCAAAGTCGAAGCTGTCCCTTCTCACCAGAAGGCAAGCTATGATCCATACCTCGAGGCTCTCATCGTTCGTAAGTACCCTTTCTCTGTTTATTTGTACTTGAAGATTCTTGTCTATCTTGCTTTTACATTGTCGACATTTACTCGTAGTGATGATGAAGAAGAAGCAACTGCTGATGTGGCTGCTCGAACGAGTACGTCACATACATTAGTCGCCTCGGAGACGCCGGTTGAAGGAGAAGAAACGTCGCCTCCTCGACATAACGTCGGCGCTGCTACTCCTCCGTCAAGCCCCCTTGTCCCTTCACCAAAAAGGGCAAGGGTTGAAATAATCCCGGAGCTTACTCTTCAATCGAGTAGCTCTTCTAACCCTCTCTTGGATGACGTAAGTTCTTAATGCGCTTGTCGCTGTTTATATTTTCTCCGTTTGCTCCTATGTGTCGTCATTTTTCCCATACCGACATTTTCTTTCTTTGTCTTTCCTTGATAGCCTATGATCAAAGAGCTTCTTCGCATCGGTGCCCAATTCGTTGGGTACCGTGATTACGCCAGTAAAACTGAAGGTAATGCGGCTGGCTACGCTTCCTTTCTTTATTGTCGACGTTTGTAGCTAATCTTATCTTCCTTTTTTGGCAGAAGCCAATGAACGTGCTGACACGCTTGCTCAAAAATTAGAGGAATGTGAGGACGCTCGTAAAAAGGCTGAGTCGGATGCTGTTGAAGCTAGGCAAGAAGCCGACAAAGCTAAGGCTAATGCTGCTGGCGTTGAAGATCTTCGGAAACGTCTGCATGATGCCGAGACTTCGCTAAGCGATAGCACTGCGCTTTCGCGACGCGATCACCAAACGTATAAGGACACAAAATCGTCGCTTTGTCAGTAAGTATTTGCACCATTTCATACCCTTTGGATTTTTTTTTTTTTGCACTTGTTTGTTGACCAAATTTTCTATTTTTATTTTGACAGATAGGACTTCCCAAGAATTTGAACTTGAAAATCCCGACAATGATTCTCTTCTTGACGCCGTTTCATTCCTTGAGTTTCATGGGACGGAAGCACGTGAAGGCATGGATGAAGCCGGGGCGGGGTTGTCAAAGCTTTTTCCCTACTTCTTCCCGAAGAAAGAAGAGCCCGCTACTTTCCTTGGTCTTGCCATGTGCTTTAACCCTCCCGAAGATCTTGGGCTGAAGATGCGCCATGAGAACATGAAGGTTGCCGTTGAAAGCACCGTTGCCCTAGTTGCCGACGTCAACAGACTATTGACTGGGCGAGTTGGCGACACGGAGCAGATAGAGCAAACAAAATGGCGATCATTGATCAAGGCGGCAAAGCTGAACATGAAGAAAATCCTGGCCTATCTCGGGATCAAGCCATCTTCGACTCCTAGCTCGTCAAGGCCGGAGGTCTAATTGAATGCCTTTGTCTTTTCTATTTTTTGCTTTCTTTATTTCTTTTGCTGTTGTCGCCATTCTAGCCTTGGCGACAATTATCCTGCCAATCCCTTAGGAGAACTTCTTTTGTAATGACCATGTAAATTTTCTAGAAGCAATGAAATTCCTCTTGGTGCTATCATTGATCCGGGGATTTTCTTTTCCAGTTAATATTTGATAATTATTCAACCAATCCTTGCTCTCCCGATGCTGCTCCCGCGTCTTCCTTGTCGAAGAAAGCAAGAGCCGATGACAATTTCGTTGAAGGTTCTTCAAGCACACCTTTGTCGGAAGATTTACAGGAACTTCGACAACAACTTCATCGAAGAAACAAACTCTGGCAATGATGGAACAATCTCGGAAAGCGTCGAACAAGAACGACTTGCTCGTCGGCAAGCCGAAGAGGCTATGGCTGCCAAGGATGTTGCTGTATTGGAAACAAAAGGAGCCAATACCCGAGAAAATAGCATGCTCGAGCTGATGTTGGAAGCTAGCACAGATATGTTAGGTATGTATCTCGAACTTTATGATGCCTTCTCTTTATTTCTGTGCCTTCTTCCAAGTTTCTTGCCTTGTTGTCTAATAGGCTCGGTTCTTGATGCTGCCGAAGATCGAAGAGTGAATGAGAGAACGAATCTTCTTGTCAACCTTTCTCTTAACCATGGCTCTTTATTTTGGGCCACTCCTGAACGAACCCAGCAAATTGTCAGGTTCCAAGATCGTGCTTGCCAAGTACGCGAATTTTTAAATTTTTGCACGACAACGTTGACCCTTGTTTTCAAGACTTTATTTCCCCGGAATGAGGTTCCTGCGACTCTTCCTGAATTGCTAGAGACCTTCAGAGATGCTCCTCGTATTCATAATTTTGTACGAGCCCAACTGACCGCTGGAGCAAGATTTGCCATGATTATGATACATATTTGCCATCCAAAGTTAGACCTGTCGACGGTTGTCGTTGATTGCATGGCGGAAAGCCGGCGGAAGAATAATATTGATGCAATCAACGAGATGGTGACTCTGTGGCCGAGTCGATGATAGACGAGCTTCTTCGGATGGATTCAAAATTCTTCGTCAAGGGATCTTATCTGCATAAAACAACCAGAGCTTGTCAATAGATACTATTTTAGGTTATGACTGATTTGTAAAACCTTGTCGAAAACATTTGTTATATATCACAGAATGCTCTATATTGTTGGAGCCCCCGAGCCTTTTGGCTAGAGTTTGTACTATTTTCTCTTCCCAAGATTTCTTCTTGTCTGTAATAAAACACCTTGATGGACTGCAGGATCTTGATGTCGAAGTTCTATATTTTTGTTTGTCTTGGTTTTGGACCAAAATGATGAGGTTTTCTGATGTGTGTACTATATTTAATCATTGCCAGCGTCAATTTATGTATTTGGCGAGGTACTATTGTACCAAGGCGAAATATTTTTCAGTAAATCGGTTTGCCTGTTTTGATATTTGAGGGTGTAGAGCCCCCGAGTGTGTCGACGAATAAGAAGTATATCTTTACTATTTTTATTATATTGCAGCACCGCGAGCCCGCCTCATTAAAAACCTTTCCCGGCCCACTCGGTGCCCGAAAAAGGAAAAAGTGCGTCAAAACTCGCGGGCGTTTTACATTGTATGTTTACAGAGGAGACTATATTTCTCTATCTAGGCATAAAAACGCCTGAGCTGCGCCACGTTCCAAGGATTTGGCTCAACGTTCCCCGTCTTCTTGTCCTTGATCCTGTGCTCCTCCTTCGATGACCTGTGACGATGTAGGGTCCAAGCCATGGTGACTCGAGTTTTTCATGACTTTTTTGATTGAGTCGCAAAACTAAATCACCGACTTGAAAAGATCTTGGCCGCAATCTTCGACTGTGGTAATTCTTCAGGTCCTGTTGATATTTAGCGACTCGCGACAGAACTTCATCTCGAGCTTCGTCAAGTTCATCAACGTCGTCCTCCAAGGCTTTTCTCGAGATTTCTTCATTATATTCTGTGACTCTTGGGGATTCATGCTCGATTTCTATCGGCAGGACTGCTTCGGCTCCATGGACCAGAAAAAACGGCGTTTCCTGTGTCGCCGTATTTGGTGTTGTTCGGATACTCCACAATACACTTGGCAACTCCTCCGGCCAAGTATGCCGAGCTTTTCCTGGTCCTAGCAGGCGTTTCTTGATGCCATTGCGATAATGCCATTGGCTTTCTTGACTTGTCCATTGGTCTGTGGATGTGCGACAGACGCAAAACTCAACTTAATGCCCACTTCTCGCAGTATGCTTTGAACTCCTTGGACGTAAAGTTGCTGCCGTTGTCTCTGTGACGATGCTATGAGGGACTCCAAATCTGAAGATGATGCTTTACGAACTTAATCGCCGACGCACCGTCCGGTGAATTTATCGGCTTTGCTTCGATCCATTTTGTAAATTTGTCGACAACAAGCATATACTCATAACCTCCTCGCGAAGCTGTGTAGTTTTCCCACCATATCGAGACCCCATTGAGCAAAGGGCCAAGATAGTGGGATTGGCATAGTTCTGCTGCCGGAGAGTGAGGTTTGGCGGCAAATCTTTGGCACGCGTCGCAAGTTCTCACTATTTCCTTCGCGTCCTCGATTGCTGTTAACCAGTAAAATCCTGCTCTGAAAGCCTTAGCCGCGATAGCCCGGCTGCTCGCGTGGTGCCCGCATCTTCGTGCACATCTTTCAGATAATTCTTCCTTCTTCGGGTGTAACGCATCTGTAGTACGCCCGAAATACTTCGTTTGTACAACTCCCCTTTTACCATGGTGGCTTTTGATCGCTGATTATTCGCCTTGCTTCAAGCTGGATCGTCGGGTATCGTTTCCTTAGGATATATGATATGTAAGCCTGCATCCATGGAATTTGCACCACCATGACTAGCTCTTGCTCTTCTTCTTCTGTGTCTTTGTGATACTCGAGGGTTTCTCTTTCTTCTCCTTCTTTGTTTTGTGGCTTTGTTGATCTTTCGCTTATCTCTTCCCAAAACACGCCTGGAGGAATCGCGAGACCTGTGACCCGATGTTTGCAAGAACGTCGGCTTCATCGTTGCTCATCCTGCTGATGTGGTTTACCTCACAACCATCAAATAATTTCTCCAGCTCATTGTACACCTCTTTGTATGCTATCATACTTTCGTTGACTGCATCGCATTGGTTCATGACTTGTTGTGCCACCAATTGTGAGTCACCGAAAATTTTCAATCGGGTTGCACAAGCTGCCATCTTCATCCCGTGTATAGAGCTTCATATTCTGCTTCATTGTTAGACGCGTTTGGGAACGTCATCCGCAAACGTATTTCAACTTGTCGCCGAGGTGATACCAATATCACGCTGTCACCTTCCAGTCTTTTGGACCGTCGAAGTTCATGGTCCAAGTTCTCGATAAATCTGGGGGTCCCGTGTTTTGTAGCTCCATCCACTCTGCAATGAAATCTGGGAAGACCTGTGATTTTATTGCTTTTCTTTTTTCATACGTGATGTCCCGATGAGAAAGTTCTATTCCCCAAAGGGAGACACGACCGTAGCTTCCGGGTTGTTTAGTATATTTGATGGGAGCCTCGTTGACCACTATTATCGGGTGCGCCGAAAAATAGTGTCGCAATTTTCTTGTAGTCGTGAATACTCCATATGCAAGTTTCGATATTGCGGGTACCGCTGTTTTGAAAGGCGTGTCTTCACGATGAAATATCTTGGCCTCTGAACTCCATGAAGCTTGCCTTCTTCTTCTCTCTCGACTACTAGGGCCGTGCGGACCACCTGAGGTGTGGCTGCAATGTATAATAGGAGAGGTTCTTTCTCTTTTGGCGCCACCAATATGGTGGTGTCGAAATTGCTCGCTTGAGGTTCTCTATCCTGCTTCCTCGTTCCATTGAAATTTTTCCCCCTGTTTGATCAATGCATAGAAACCGCCTCTTTTCTCTCTTTGGCGACGAATGCTGCTAAATGCGCTACGCCCGTTAATTGTATCTCTTTCAGCTTTGTTGGCTTTCTCATGGTAACGATGGCCTGTATTTTTCGGGATTAGCTTCAATCCCCCTTGCTGATACTAAGAACCGAGAAGTTCTCCCGGAACTCCAAAAGAGCACTTTGTCGGGTTCAGCTTGAGGCAGAACTTGTCGAGGTTGTCGAAGGTTTCCTTCAAGTCTTCGATCAGAGTCGACCCTTTCTTTGATGTTATTACGACATCGTCAATGTAGACTTGTACATTTTTACCAATCTGTGTTGCTAGGCACTTCTGCATCATTCGCTGATACGTTGCTCCGCGTTTTTAAACCAAAGGGCATTGTTTTGTAGAAACACCGTAAGGTGTGATGAACGCTGTCTTGGCTTCATCTTCTTCTTTTAACTGATCTGGTTATAACCAGAGTATGCGTCCAAAAAGGAAAGACGTTCGCATCCTGCCGTGGAGTCGATGATTTGATCGATCCTTGGGAGGAGAAAGTGATCCTTGGGACAATGTTTATTGAGAAACGTAAAGTCGACGCACATGCGAAGGACTATTGTGTGTTTCGTCATCACTGGGTTAGCTACCCACGTGGCTTCGGTAGATATTTCCCCGATGAAACCGGCATCTTTGAGTCGATCTATTTCAGATAGCATGGCTTTGCGGCTGGCTCAAACGCCGCAAAGGTTGCTGCGGTCTTGCGAGAGGATCCAAATTGAGGTGGTGCTCGGCAAGTTCCTGGGTACTCCTGGCATGTCGGTTGGACACCATGCGAAGATTTTCCAGTGCTCACGGAGGAACTCGACGAGCGCGCTTTCCTATGCGATATCCATGTTTGCGGCAATGGATGTCGTTTTCTTTGGATCTGTCGGGTGGATCTGTACCTCTTTTGAATCCTTGGTTGTGTTGAAAGTTGGCTCCTTGGAAGATCTCCCTACCTGCAGCACATCATAATCGGTGAACCTTGGCGCCGCATATTTGCTTGCATCCCGAAAGTTTCGATAGTCGATGAAAATCCTTGTCGTATTTATCGGATAACGCGAAACTTCCTTTGATTGTGATGGTCCCTTGGGTCCAGGCAACCTCCACAACAGATATGTATAATGCGGCACTGCCATGAACCTTGCATACGCTGGTCGTCCCAACAAAGCATGATATTGCGATGGGAAATCCACAACGAATTCCAAATTCTCTATTATGTAGTTTTCTCGGGTTCCAAACTGAACGTCGAGGTTGATTTTGCCCAATGGGTAACTTGGCTTCTCCGGTGTGATCCCGTGGAAACGTGTGTCGTTGGTTTCAAGTTTGCCGGGGATATGTTCATCTTCCTCAATGTATGCGCATACATGAGGGTTTGCTGCCGCCATCTATGAAAACTCTCGACACGTCAAAACCAGCAATTACTGCGGGTAAGTGAGTGCTGATTGTCTGGTCGAGGAACTTGCGGATGGTCTGCGATTGTAAAGCCGATGTCTTGCCCCGACCAATTTAAGTACTCGGTGTTGGTGGAGGCATCTTCTGCCATGAATACTTATCGTGAGATTACCTTCTGCGCCCTATTTGATGGCCTGGCTTTCTGAATCATCGAGACCGCACCGTTAGAGTTGGGGTCAACATATGGAGGTGGATGTGGTGCTGCCGCAATTCTAAGCTGGTGCCGATTTTCGCCGTAATTGCGGGAGGAGGTGGAAGGTGGATCTCGCTCCTTGGCCCAGGGGTTTCTATTCGTGGCTTGGGCATTTGCGATTCTGCGGCTCGCAACATTGCCGAAAGTTTCGGCAATCTTTCGGAGATGACCCGACTGCCTCTTTCCATTGTTGTCAAGATAAAAGTGCATTCGCACGGACCGTTCATCATCTCTTGGGGGGACACATAAGGTCTTTGGAACCTTGGTCCATTGTTTTGTCTATTGCCGCGAGAATCACCTCTATTGTCGCCTTGATGCTCGTTACTCCTTTGATAGTCGTCTCGATTGTTTCCTCCAATTTCCTCGAAAACCAGCGGATATATGGCTGGAGCATCGTTGTTATAGAACGCGAGAAAATCGCCTTCTATTTTGATAATTTCGACCACGATCCTCCTCTGGCGACCTGTGTCGCTTGTTGTATATTGCGTCTTCTCCATCGCCCATTTATTGGCTATCTCCATGAGTCTGATATGGTCTTAGGGTTAGTTCTCCCTAAGTCCTCGACAAAATCTCTCGGCGAATTCCGCCACGAACGCATCTATTGCCCTCTCGTCGGATATATCTTCTGCCGAGTTCTTTATGATGTTCCACCGCTGTATGTATTTCCTCATCGACTCGTCGTGTTTCTGTCTACACGCTCTCAACTCTTCTAATGACGCAGGTTTCTTGCAGGTGGATCGGAAGTTTTTCACGAAGATATCCTCAAAGTTATCCCAGCTGTCGATGGAATTTGGGGGGAGTTTCTTTATCTAAGATCTCGCGGCACCGCTTAGGTGAACTTGGATACTTTGCATAGCTGTTGCTCTAGTTCCTCCTACCAGCTTTACCATCTCGAGATAATCCACGAGCCAATCCTCGGGATCTTGCAGGCCGTCGAATTTCTTGAAATTTTCGGGTAGCTTGAACCCTTTTGGGACTCGAGTCTTTCGAACTCTTCTCGTAAAACACGGAAGCCCACACATATCTTCGTCGGCAAGCTCTGGTGAGTGCTGACGCTCCCTTCTTTCTCTGTCCACCCTTACTTGGACTGCTGTGTCTCTTGCTCCACTTGTTCTTGGGGGTCTTGAACTGCTGTGTTGGGTCGTGGACTATTTCGCCTAGGATTTTCTTCGGGAGGCGTTGTTGCAAACGCTGTTCCCATTACTCCTACTCCAGCCATCGCCATATTGAACAATGGTTCTCTCGGTCCCCAGGAGGTGGTCTAGACGCTAGGATGTAAGCTTGTGTTGCCATGTAACCTGCTTTGGCGTTTTTGGGATGATATTTCCTCTTTCATCAATCGACATAAAGGACATGTCGAGATTTTGGATTATGTTTCCTCTTTATGCTTGGTATGTTTTGCAGCGAGACATTGCTCTCCTCCGAGCTCTCGTGACTATCTCCGAAGTTCCGAAGGCGACTTAACTCTGCTCGCGTCGCCGATGCGGCGCTTCTTTTCTCCTATTCGGGGATGCTGTCTGTTTTCCAACTCTCTGCTCACCCGAGCAAGTCTATATTGATATGCTTGAAGTTCTTGTACGGTAGCAGTGGTGGTCATAGGTTAGAACCATCCATGGCTTTCGCAGCCCTAGCCCCACGTTCTTGCGAGCTGTACTCTTTCTCGAGGTGAAGACCCGACGTACTTAGTGCCTAGGCCATGTCCGAGATCAGCGGGATCGACGTATGGATTTCCCAAATCGTCGAAAGCCTCAGACGTTTCTCCTCGATCGGCCTGCCCCTTCTATCGCATAAATCTGATGATATTTTGCGCATTGATTTTTGTCGGGATTGGTGACACCATCATATAGAGTGGTGAAGACCTTTCCGATGGCAGTGATTTGTCGATGAAGTTGAAGTGTCGTCGGAGTCATCGCTTATAAAGGAGTCCGGGACGACTCGAAGGATGTGTTGCTGAAGATCTTGGCGAGCTTTCCGCTTGCCTTGCTGTCGACGAAGCGTGGCGACGAAAACTCCTCGTCATTCGACGAAAAGTTAGAATCGACCACTGAAAATTCCGACGAGATCGGACTTCGAGACGGTAGGATCCTTCCTTGTTGGCCAAATCGGAATTCTCCGAACGTCATGATGATGGGCTCCTCCATATAGGCACATGCATCCATACGGGAGGGCGGGTGAGGAATAAAATTGACTAGATCAGTTTTTCCCTTGTTACCTCGATCCATCCACGTTGCTTGCACCGAAGTGACGATCTTGAACGTGCCATCGAGATCAGCTCCTTGCAACCTCTAATTCCCACAGCGCCAATTGACAAAGGATTAACTTGTCAATGCCTACGGATTGTGACTAGGGTTTTTAGAAGTAGAGGGCAAGTAGATCTCGAAGGTTCAGGCGAAAAGTACTCGACGATTATGAAAACTAGGGTTATGTTGACAGAATTCGATCCTTTCTTTGTCCTCGACTCCCTCTTATATAGAGAGGCGGAGCCGAGGGTTTCGTGGTACACAAGTTACAGAGTTTGGGAGGGTTTCGTATCAACCCGTAAGATTACAAATCTCTATCTTTCCTAATACAAACTATCTTTCCTTAATACTAAATGGGCTTCCAAGTCTTCTTATTCTTCGAGTCTTGGGCCTTAAACCCGGGTACCATCTTTGGCAGGCCCATTGGGGATGCCTATGTCACCAGAGCATCCTTTATTTGGGGATGCTGTTCCCACACCGGCGCACCATAGCCCCCAATAGAAATTCAAATGCAAATGACATTTTAAAAAAGAAATTCATACGAATATTGACTAGTTTTATACAAAAGTGACTCGAATTTAAACTTAAATAAAACTTAAACTTCGAACCGTAAACTACTGGCCATCGGTTGGGGCGTGCGATGGGCCTGCCTCGCCATCGTTCTTCCACTTTGTCGCTTGCGTCTGTGCCCACCTCTCTGCCCTTGCTTCGCGCATCTGGTGGTGGAGCATGGTCGCCGGCCACACAGGAGCTTGCCGGCGGCGCTGTCCCTTCAGCGATGCCAGCCATCGGTGAGACTCCTCGATCTGAGCGAACCTCGCTGGCTCACGGGCGAAGGCCTCGCCATCGCGCTCAGCGTTCATCTCAAGGAGCTTTTGTCGCTCTGCCTCCATGAGGAGGCATCCCGCTTCCTCTATGGCCGCTCGCTGGTGCGAGATCTCTTCGCCGTGCTCGAAGTTGGCATTGTTGATGAACTCGACCTGTTCCTCTTTCAGCCTCCGGAAGCGTTGCACGTTCAAGGAGGCCATGATCGTCGCCTGCTCCGGGTCACCGGGGAGCTACGACTGCTCGCCCCACTGTGTTGCCTCCTCCGCCGCCTCAGCTTCTGCGTCTGCGACGTACGCCTTATCCCACTCCTCGAACCATGGGTCGATAGAGTCGTCGGAGTTGTAGTCGATGTCGGCGTCGGGCTGCGGCTACGGCGACCGTGGTTGCGGTGGTTGCTGAGGTGCCATAGGCGGCGTGCGGCAGTTGCGCCCTAGCATCGAGTACGTCGTATGGGGCCGCCGTGGCATTGTTGTGGTGGAGAGGAGAGGATAGCGTGGCGGCAGTGGTGGAGATGAGAGGGGATAGCGTCGCGGCGGTGGAGGGCGTACGTACTAAATAGGGGTGCTAACTACCTGCACAGCACCCAAGGCGTCGCATTTAAGGCGGCGTCTGCGCGTGGACCGGTGGTCTCATCGGTGGCCGGCCCTGCTTCAGCCGAGGCGTCGCATTTATGATGCACCAGTCGCTTCGAGTCACTGCCAAGGCGGCCCCACCCGCGAAAACCGACGTGTCCCGAGGTGCCGACGCGCCCGATGCGCGTCCTTCGCGAAGGGGCCGGCACGGGGTTGTCGATGCTTCTATTGGGCTCGAAACCGCGTCGGCGTTTTTTGGGGTGCGCCGGTGTGAGCCTAAAAACCACGCCAGCCCCCAAAATGCTCTTGTGGCCGCCGGTGGAGATGCTCTAAGGGCATCTCCAATGGGGCGACCACGCGGTCGAAAATTGAGTCTGCACCTAGGCCCAGCGGCCCGACGCATAGTGATCAGGCTATCCCCTGAGAAGCAAACACGGCGCATATTTGCGCCTCGGATGCGTCGCGACGGACGCTGCACGAACGCGCCAAGTGACCGCTCGCTTTTTTCCATGGGTCTGATGTGACGCCCCGAAACCGGTACCATGAGGATTCCAACAATCCCGCTAAAATCTGCACGATATCGATTCAGTGACACCCTCCGACACGACGTGCGTGACGAGGCACACACGTGATGCCAGAGGAATCACCATGAGCGGTAACATTATAACAGGTTTACAATAGAGCCCACTGGAAACATATATTACAAAAAACGACTCCAACGAGTCAAGAATACAAATATACAACTCAAAGATCCGAATCATACAGAAGATCAAATTTGTTCGAGTACGAACAAGATACAAATTGGACTAAGAGTCCTGAAGATAACCAGTGGCGTCCATAACCCTGTCGGGCAAGCCGGAAGGGTAACCTTGCTAGCATCGTTCTTCATCGCACTTGTCTTCATACCTTCTCGGTTATGTCCCAAAGCAGAAATAAGTATGGGTTCATACTTAACAAGACTTGAAGACGTATAAGCATTTTTCATCTGGTCGTCCTTTGTACTTGAGGCACGCATGGGATTTAGAGGACGCAAGAGGACGTCATAGGCAATAGGGTGGGGTTAAGCGGCAACGTGCAAGTAGTAAAAACATATAGAGACACTCTCAACTTACAGGTGCTATAAATAGATAAGAGAGCGCACTAGTAGTTCTATACTCTATAAACATAACCCGGCCGATGCGGTCCTCCCTTCGCAAAGGAAGTACTTGGAAGGGCACTCACACGGTAGACAAGTTTTAACCATTTATTATTGAAGTTGTGCTAACTTACTACGCAAGTTATTATTAATGAACAACAGGTGTAAGTTATCTATGGTCGAGTCATATAGCTCCAAGTCGTTCATAACCGCAGACACGACTTATCGATAATATTTAACCTGCAGGGGTGCCCAAATATGCCCACACGCACGATCAACCCAACCGAGCAAGGGAAGGATATCATGACACGCACTCTCCAACAATGTCCTGGAAGCCACCTAACTAAGTTAACCCGTATCAAAGTCCGACCGTGCTCCGAAGCGGACTTAGCTGTTTGTGTCTACGGCTTTCGGATGGAAACAGTGCCCGCATGGTGAATCCATCTTCAGCAATACGTATCGCACCTACGAGCGTGCAAGAGACAACGGGGATATAAGGCACACACGGCTTCCCCAAAAGTAACATCATATCATCTGACCACAAAGAAAACAGAGCTTGCACGCTCGGGAGAAACCAAAACATCCAAACTAGTTGTGGCCACTGGACAAAGCTGTAAATTACGGCAGTGATCAAGGGGAGGCCCAGTAAGCATACCCACGTGTGGTTAGAGTGCTTAGTCTCGGAACAGATAACAAGAACTCATGTCTTAAGTTATTTAGGAAACACAACTTAGCCGTCATAGAACAAGCAGTTGATCCACCGATGCCTCTGCTTAGCAATTATTAACAAGTAATCATGATTCTCTCCAACAGATTATAAGCATGTAGCATGTATATTGAAACCCCCAACAGATAACCCGATAAGATAGCGATAACGGTAACAAGATATAAACGACACTAGCATGCACTACGACTCGCAAGGCAGACCCGATAACCGAACAATAGCGGTAGGAGGGAGGTGGCGGCAATATGGGCTGCTTGAGGTAACAAGTGGATAGGACACGTGACAAGAACGCAACTCAAGGCTAGCATAAGAGAGAAGGCAAAATAAAATAGGTAAGAGACTCCTACGAGACAGAAGTGTGGAAATGGCTACCTGTTAAAGATTGCCGAGGAACAGCCGGAGAACTTGTCGTAGCTCGCATCAACTCAATGGCCTATCCGTGAAGAAGCAAATGCTGGAACATACAACGGATGCAAATCTTACTACTACGAAAGAAGAATCAGCATGATCAAGATATGATATGCATGGCATGGTAACGATAATACGAAGCAACTTATCCAAATTAAGCGAGATCGGAATCCCGAACAAACATATTAGGGTTAGAGTTGCATTTCTACCGACAAAGTTAAAGGTTGCTTAACATGGCAGGGGTGCGCTACTTCAATATTAAACGGAGCGGGGAATCCTAGTCGGTGTCTGCGCATGTTATGTGAGATGAATATGAAAAACTATCAAGATGCGACATGATGCGAGGTGCAAGAAGATGTATGGATGCCATATTATTGTTCCTCATATTTTTCTGATCATATTTCATATATAACACTTTTATTTCGAGTTACGGATTAAAAGATTTAAATTATACAAGATTTGAACATTTGCAGCAATTTTCAGAAAAACAGAGAAAGAGAAGCAGACTTTTTCTCACACACAAAAGTTAGCCACTGCGACTGACCAGCGGGTCCAGAGGGCGCTGACTGGGCACTGACGCAGCAAGTGGTCGCGGACGTTTCTCACCGGGCAAGGAGCTAGCCCTAAAGGCTGATGGATGGGCCCAGCTGTCAGGGATGAAGGAATTAAATAAGAAAAAGGGGAGGCTTTGCATGGCAAGTGGATTGAACACGGGATCACATGTAATGTGGAACACCAGCTGAGTTGGCTTCAGATCATGTCAAGGAAGGAGACGCGCTGCTCTTGATGGAATCCAAGGCGGAAACTTGGCCATGCACGACGGCAGCGAAGATACAGGAACGCGGCGCTAGGCTCACCGGCGAGCAGCGTTGTCAGACGGAAGATCTTGGCGACGGGGACAGGCTCCTGGCGGCGGAGCTCGCAGAGGACGACGCGGGGCCGGCGAGGACATGCACATGAGGAAGTGCGTGGTTGCAGGAGGTAGTCGCCGGCGCGAGGCCGAGCAGAGGCGCGGACGCACACGTTGAAGACGGCACGAACGAGGCGGAGGAGGCCGACGGGCGGCGAGCGCGCTCGGGCCAGAGCATGGAGCTCTTGGTCGACGGAGATGTAGGCCGGGGACGGGCGGGGTCGACGAAGGTGAGCAGGTGCGCGCACAGAACGCGGGCGTACGCGCTCGAGACGGGAACGTGCTGTGGCCTGTGGCGCGCCGGGGACGGAGAAGAAGATGGTGGACGTGCTCGACGAGGTGCTGCACGGAGCCGCTGGGGAGGTCCAGGTCGGGACGGTGAGGTGCTGCAGTCTAGCGGCGGCGGACGTGGTTGAGCATGGAAACGAGCGGGAGAAAAGGAGGGGTGGGGATTTGAGTGGTACGAATATTCTGCCTTCCGTGATGTTCGGGCCGCCATCCTTCTGCCCTCGCTCCACGTCTGCGCGTAGATGTGATCCCGTAGAAAACAGTCCGTACTCCGTAGATGTAGTGAGGAGACACGGATGCCCTGCCGTACATGTTGAAGACAAAGTCAAGGAGAGTGGAGACTGGACCGAGCTAGGTGGGCTCCTCGGGCTGGAGGAGAGGGTTTGGTTTTTCCCTTTTTATTTCAAAGTCTTTTCTCCTTTGATCTTTAAAACTGTTTTAAAACCAGATTGAAACAAAACAAAACCAAGACAGAAGTTTATTTTTGAGTTTGAAACAATTTTATTTGTTTGAAAGTTTTGCTTTTAGGGTTTTGTTTAAAATAAAAAATACAAGGTAGGGTTTTATTATAAAACCATATGAGAAGGAAAATATTGAAATAGGGTTTATAAAAATAATTTTATTTTGTTAATTAAAACATGGTTGATATGATGCATATGCCATGATGATGCACAAAAGAAAAAGCACAAACAAATCTAATAGGGTATGATTCTGGGCCGTTACACCCGCCTAGCAGCGAACCCACATGCATGTATCAAGCGCCTCGATTCCGCGGCTTTCGCTTCGGCGGTCTTCGCTTCTGCATTTGGCCGCAGACTTTTCCATTAAAGGCGCCGCTTCCTCTTTTGCTCGCGCACTGGCGGGCGGCGGTTGGACTTTTGCGCCGCCGTCAATGGCATCATGTCCCGCGCGCACCCGTCTTTTAAAAGACGACCGGCATCATCCCTTCCATCGCCCACACCACCGATACCTCCGCTCCCACCCTCACCAATGCACGCCGCCGCATCACCATGGGGAAGAAGAAGCACCAATCCGAGGCGTTCGGCAACGGCGTGTGAAGAAAGATCTGCGACCGAATAGCGTGCCTCTCCCTGTCGAAGTGGTGCGGGTGCCGCACGCAAAATGGGTGATGTGCAACCGCTACGGGGGCGTGCACCTGCCTGGGTCGGCTGGCGGCTCAGCTGCCTCCGGGTTCCTGTCCTGCCGGTGCCCCGTCGCGAGCCGCAGAGGAGCATCAAGATCCAGCGCAGGCAGCAGTACTTGCTGCCAGACCTCCGCGACGATCCCGCCTTCGCCGTGGACTCCGAAAATGGCACACTGCTGGATCTGAGGAGGAATGCGGGGTTCCTCAGCGTCCGAGACTTCTCGTTGAGCGGCCACCGCCGCCTCATCGTCGAACACTGCAGTCGCCGGCTCCTCCTTGGCCTCCACGGGACGATGACGACGCGCTGGCCTACCACAACGAGGAAGCCAAGGACGACTCACACGACTTTATTGCATGTGTCATCCACGACTGGCAGGCGGCCATGGATGAGGGCCGGAAGCTCGACTTCCCGATGGCAATGACCGACGGAGATATCGAGAAGCTCGACGTCTTCGTGTCGTAGGTGGACCGACTGGTGCAGCCGCCGCTGCCCTGGTATGCCACCGACATCATGCCGCCAGACCTCACGGAGGATGAGGCCCTACAATGGGCGGTGCAAAACTCGGCCCCGCCACCGCCTCCACCTCTGCCAAGGGAGATCCCATTGCGCCAGCCCCACGCACCCTTCACCTGCGCCTCTCGTCGCCGCTGCCGCGGGCCCTCCCCGCGGCGGCGGGAGCGACCGACGAAGGAGGCCTAGGCGTGGTGGTTTTCCGGAGACAGCCGCACGGGCTGCTGGTGTGGAGACGGAGTCATGCCTTCCGCATTTGCAGTTTTATTTTTTCGTTCTCATCTGATAGGTGGGGCCTAGATCAACAAGCATCAACAAAGTTAGATTTGCTATATAAGAATTTATAGGGGTCTTCACAAAAATATCTCTGCCATGTCTCAGCATTAAAGACATGTTTATAGGGTTCATACTCATATAGACATGTTTCCAAAAAAAAATAGACATCAACTTTGGTTTAGAAAGCTAGATACTAAAATCCGTTCCATTTAGGCGACTTCTTTTGGGCTTATGGGGCTGCTTCTAGGTGCCAAACCATCGAAGCCCAAAAGAAGTGTCCAGCTTATACCGGGCTTATTTTAACCGAGAAGCGCGTCCGCAGTGCAAATCGAGAAACTGGGCGAGACCAGTTTCCCGAGCTTCTCCCTCACGAAGGTGAATCGGTACTTTCATCTGCCCTTCACGTTGGCTGAATTTACAGCAGATGCCACTCCGAAGTGAACTGACCGCATCGCTCCCTCCCCAATCGAGCATCCCGACATGTCTTGCTGCTAGGGTTCGTCCCGCGCCGCCGGCGGCGGCCCTGATGCGCCACCACCGCCGGCCCCGCCACTCCAACGCCACCGGTCCCGCCGCTCCACGACTGTCGTCCCCTCCGCCGGCCTCTCCGCTCGCAGCCATCCCCGCCTCGCGCAACTACCGGACCCGCCCATCCGAGCACCGCCACCGGCCCCTCCGCCGGCATCTCCACTCGCAGACGACCCCGCCTCTCGCAGCTACCGGACCAGCCCCTGATTCTCCACCGCCGCCGGCCCCAGCGCTCCACCACCTGAGCAAGTTCTCCGTCGATTCACCGCCGCCGGTTGACACACGAGCAAGTTCTCCGTTGATCTGTCGTCGTACTTTGGGCTAGTATTTGTCATGAGCATTTGCTTATTTTTTTTCCTAACTATAGATGATTTTTTTCTAAATATGACTCTGATGAAGACTTGGACGTGAGCTACATGCTTGCTCCTTAGTTTTATTTATTCATTTATAGCTCTTTTTTCACTAAAAACTACCATATTTTTGGTTTTATAAGTTATATTGAACACATATCCAATTTAGGGACATTACAGACATTTCACAACTCAACACCTCAAATAAGCCAAATTCTTAGAAGCCCAAAAGAATAGGAGAAACTTGCTTCTAGGAGCTTCTTCCCATCACAGTTTTTCCCCACCATTTTCTATATGCTAGCTTGTGCATAAGCAGGAGCCCAAAAGAAGTCGCCCTTACTCCCTCCGTTCCGAAAAATGTGTTGCAAACTTGTCTAAATTTAGATGTGGCTAGTATGCGATATCTTTTTCGCAATGAAGATAGTAGTAAAAAGTTGACAACCTCGAACACGAACTCCCTTTCACAAATGTCATTTGTTATTAGTCAAGTGATAGTGTCGATTTGTCCATATAGTGGGGTGTTGATGTAAAAACTTATGTGCTCGGAAAGTATGTATAAAAATGCCTCTATTTCACAAGACGGACAAAGCTCCTTGTCACTCACAACAGAAGAGCGTAGACCAACACTAAGACCATCTCCAACGGGCCCTCGCATACGCATATCTCGCGTCCGTCACAATCCGCCGCGGCTGAAAGCGAGATTAAACGGCCAACTGCATACAGACCGTGTCCCACGAACGCGAACGTGTCTGTTCTATAGCAAATCAGGCCTAAAATAATGAGATGGTTTTTCTTGGATGTTAAAACCATGCAATTGTTGTATTTCTTTCCTGGCCTGCACTCGCAAGTCCGGGCTTATGTTTTGGGTATTTTTATTATAGGATGCGGTACCGACGATACGGCGCCATAGGAGTCGAAGAGGTATGTATACCGTGAAGCCGAAGAACTATCGGGATACGGGGCTCAACGCGAGTTCCATGCCCGTATTTTATTATATCAACCATTAAGGCTCAATAATGTTAAAAATGAATGGTAGTTTAAATTAATTGTTTTGTGCATGCCTTTTCTATTTTGCTATACTTTTGAATGACATGCAATATAGTAAATATCCACTTTTGGTATTTGCTGGTCATGTTCACATCGAGAAGTTGGTTATCGCTCATATAGGCATCAAGATTGGTTTTTCTTTTAGAAAACTAGGGTAATAAGAAAATCTCTGTTGTATAAAATTGATAACCAGGAAAACAAATAATCCAGAGAAGCCCTTCAGCTCAGGTCTAGCATTTCTTTAAGGATCACCAATGCCACTTGTTATTAACCGAGTGCTAGTGTGGATTTTCGCATATTTGAGCATGGGTGTAGATGTAACCATGTCAAGAAAAAATTGAGTGTTCCGAAAGTATATTACGAAAATGCCTTTAGCTCACAAGACGTCCAAAGAGGGATTTCCTGCAAGGACAAGCTTCAAGTCTTCAACCATCCCTAGTTACATCATTGACTGAAGTGCAAATTTGTACTGATAAACAAAACAAACAGAGTTCCTTCGTTTCTCTTTCTGGGGAAAAAAACATTGCAATTCCTCCGCCTCTCAGAGAAGAAAACAGAGTTAAAAAAAAAAAAAAAAAAAAAAAAAAAAAAAAAAAAAAAACCTTCGACAAGTGACGGTGGCTTCATCTTGAAACGGCAATGCTGCTCATTCTCCTCCGTTTGTAGGTAGACGTAGTAGTGGTTCTTGGTGCTTGTCCGAATCAGAACCCTGGCAGCAGGTAGAAGATAAACATTAAACCACTGTCTCAGGCCCCTCGCGTCGCCCTCCTCTGGCGGCCGAGGGGCGAACCCTAGCCGCCACCGCCTCGCCCCCCCACCTTCCCTCCGCCGGAGGGGGGCCGGCAAAGCCGCGCGCTCCCCGAGGAAGGTGGCGGCGGGGCGTTTTCTTCCCCTCCCGCGTCCCTGGCGAGGAGGAGCTCGCTCGGGCGCGGCTCAGGGCGGCGGGCGCGTCGGCGTGCGTTGGAGCGCGGCGTGTGCTGCGCGCGAGGCTGCTAGGCGGGCGCGGTGGCTCTTCTTGCCGCTGGCGGCGCGTGGAGCTCCGGCGGTCGGGGCGGCCGGCCAGATCTGGGCCGGGCTGGCCGTGGCGGCGCGGCGGCTGGCCGGCGGGAGGCCCCCTGGTCGTGAAGCGTGCCGGCGGTCTCCTCCGGACTCTCCCTCCCGCGGCGCGAGCGCTTTCAACAGCCGGGCGGGGGAGCCCGGGCGGCCGGCCAGCCAGCTGCCATCAGCAGCTGGCTTGACGCCCGGCGGCCGGTGGCTCCGGCGGAGCAAGCCTCCAGGGTCCTCACGGGGGGTGTCTCCCGGGGGCCGCAGCGGCGGGTCTGCCTCGGCGGCTGCGGCGGTGAGCCGCTCGGGGCAGCGTGGGCGGAGGGCCTGCCAACGGCCATGGCGGCGGTGCTGCGTTTGGTGGCTGCGGCGATGGGCGGGCCCCGATCTGGGCCTGTTGGGCCAGTTGGCTGTGCGGTGGCGGCTTCGGATGGTGCGGGGTGTGCACGTCTGCGGACTTCGGCGGTCGTCCTCGAGCCCCGTGTCGGTGTTGTCGGCGTCCCCTCTATGTGGCGTTCCGGCGGCGCCCACGGTGATCTTCGGCGATTCTCCGTTGGCTTCGGGATGTGTTGCCCTCTGCGCGTCGGCGGCTACGGGTTAGCGGTTGCTGATGGTGGTTTTGTGCCGGTCCTTGTCGGCGGGCGCGAGGTCTTGGAACTCTTCGCTGGGCGAAAGCTCTGTCTTGGCGGCCGGCCGGGACCGACGACGGTGACGCCTGTGGGCGCTACCTTCTTGAAGGCGTCGTTGTAGCGGGTGTTTCTTGTTCTCCGCTCGGGTTCTCCGGGGGAAACCTAGATCCCTCGCGGGATCGGGCGTGGGCGCGCTCTTACGTCGCTTTGCCTCTTGGGGCCTCGCTTTGGATGTCCACGGACAAGGGGACTTGTGGAGTGTTTTGGTGGTTTTCGGCGGAGGCGCGGGTTCGTCTTCGGAGGCGGGGCGCGGCCTCGGGGCCGGTGTGGTAGTTGGAGCGGTGGCTCCGGTCTTTCGCCTCCGCTTGTTGCGTTGAGGTGTGGTGTCGACCTAGCTGGTCGTCGACCCGTGTGGAGCGCAGCCTCGGGGCTGGCGTGTGGTGTGTGGTGTACGGTTTTTCGGCCAGTTTCATAAACGGGATCTCTTTTCTATATCAATGAAGAAAGCTTTTGCCTCGTTTCAAAAAAAAAAAAAAAAAGAAGATAAACATTCAGAGTCGCAGCTGCCCATTTCTTCAGCTGTCAAGTAGAGGAAACAGTGAAGCGATTCAGACCAGTTCTTGATTTCTCCGTAAATGCATGGGAATTCTGGAGCATAATGAAACAAAAGGAATATAGAGCCATCAGAGTCCCTCCACATCTCACCCTTCTCTCAAACCATAACAGAACCGTCAGCTCTGGAGCCTCTACCACAAGAATTTGATAGATATTATCTCCTCAGATTTCAGTTAGCTCAGGTTTGATCTGCTTGCCGTGGTCTGAACTCATCAATTTGTCAATTTGTTCTGCTTTCTAATGATAATTTAAATTTATATGTAATATATGTTATCTTGCTACTTATATTTTATTGTTTATTCATCACAATAAAAAAATAGCACTGTTAATTCTGTGGCTGGAAATCACTACCTTCCCCCTTGATGTACTTCTTGTAGTCTATACTTGTGTTTGTTGATTAATATAAAATCTACACCGTAGGGGGCTTCCCCTACGGTAATTCGGTCAAAAAAAAAATCTGTGGCTGGAAAATGAAGCATGGGCACCTTCGTAAATATCAAGATAATAACTGAAAATGAACTATAGCAGAAAAGTGATGGTGTGGTTACTGAAAATTACCATAAGGTCAGCACAGGTCCTGTGATCAAGATCCCCAAAACAAGCATTAAAACATCCCCACCTGAACGAACAGACCAAGAGCCAAGAGATGACATGCACTGTTCAGTGTTCTTGTGCCGATGGGAAGAAAATATTTGGGCACTGACCTTCTGATCTCAAGCTGTTCTGCAGCCACTAGTGCCTCCACCTTGGGAAAATGTAAGAGCCTCCTTATATGTCTTTGCCAAATGACGGACCGTGTTGGCTTAGAAGCAGTCATGAACACTAGAGCCTCTATGTTTGGAGAGACAATAAGGACGGTGTTTGTGAGTTGTGTGTCATTTCAACAAGAGAATGAAGAGAAGCAGGACACTCTGAATGCAGTTTGTTATCGCCAACCATAGTTTCACAAAAAAAAGGCTTTTCACACATCACCCTGTTAATCATGAAATGTCAAAATCATCAAACGATCCCCAAATTTGATTCTGATCCAGAATATGTACTACAAAAAGGATGTATCTATGGATATTTAGTTTCAGAACTTCAAATGGACAAATGTTGACTCTTTAAGTCAAAATCTACTGCGTATAATAGAGATAGAAACAACTTTATGGCTTACCTAGCTAATGGTTCCATGTCATCTGCTCAGACAAAATCCATTTCCTTTGGTATTATGACCTTTGGAATTTTGCACATCTTCACATTCCAGTGTAAAGTCTATGTGATCTAACTTTTCACCACGATAAATTCTACCTTAATGAGATTTCTTATTGTCACCTTGAATATTCTTTCCTCAAAGAACACCGACGCAGAGGCCTCCTTCAGTTATGCCAGTTAAGATATCCATTAAAGTTTTGCAGTGACAGTAATCTGTTGGACAGCTGGACCTGCGTAGTAAGCAATTTCAGTTAGGCCCTTCTTCAGGAAAACCTTTATCTGAATTTAACTTGTTGTTTCCTCTTCTGTTACCGTGTGGGAGTGTGCCTAATTCTCGCACGAAACACAAATGTGGGGCTCAAGTTTTTATAATATTAATTATGCCATAAAAAAGACTTCTTGTACAGAAGAATCAACTTCTAAAAGAAAGTGTTAATATTACCTTGTGTGTAGGTAGCTAACAAGTTGACAATTCGTATGCATCGATTAACCTTCCTTAAATATCACACTCAAGCAATGGCATTGCTATGTGCAATTGTACGTCATAAATCCCACGGTACAATCTGCATGTTGAGATTTATTTTTTTCCTTTTGATCTGATCATTCATCAGAAGTTCCCATCTCCGGTCCTTTCCACGAGCAGTTACCAGTCAGATAGTTGGTGGACAAGTGTTGAAGTAACACTAGCAGTCTCAATGAAAAGAGCTTGGGATTACTATCGCAAAGTCTCATCCTCCCAGAAAAGTAGTGTACTAGAACTGACTGAAACTAGTTCATATGATGCTAATTTTCAATACACTGAGTAAGTACCATCAACCATTCTCATCACGCAAAGTAAGTTCAGAAATATCAGGGGGATACCCAGAATTTTAAGTAGACTTGTCAGTTCATCAAGTACTACATATATCATTTTTTCCTCCGGGTGCTCTCGTTGTTGTGCAATGAAAGTATGGATCTCCTTCATCAACTCAATCCATAGCTGTATCCTGGTTCCTTCACTACGCCAGCGCAATCCATCCCCCGTCGCAACTTCTGTGCATCCACCCATAGTCCTTTAGAGGAATAAATATTTGACATTACAACAGAGGGGCCACTGTCTGTAGGATCTGCCAAGAGCGCCATTTCGGTAGCATAACTCCCGATTTCAACATTACCAAACAGATGACAGGCACCCAACAAGCTCCTCCAAACAGCCGCAGCTGGTTCAATTGGAATCCTTTCAATAAACTCCTTGGCGGCCTGCAGTTTCCCTGAACGACCCAAAAGATTGACCACAGAAGCATAGTGCTCGGTGCCTGGTTCAATAGCATATTTTGTTTTCATAGAGTGAAAATGGTGTAACCCTTCATCCGTGAGGCCTGCACGAGAACATGCTGATAACACACCAACAAATGTCACATAGTTCGGTTCTACTCCATTTCCTCTCATCATTCCGAAAACATGAAGAGCTTCCTCAGCATGACCGTGCTGCGCATACGTCGAAATCATGGAGTTCCAACAAATGACATCCTTTCCCAACGCCGAGTCAAACAACAGCCGTCCTTCTTTGATGAAGCCACACTTTGCATACATGTCTACGAGAGCATTTGAAACACGGGGGTCACTGTCCATACCTGCTTTGATGATCTGGGCATGGAATTGCTGGCCGTGAAACATGCTTGCTAGGGTACTCGCCACAGTTACTAGTGCAACAAATGTGAATTCATTAGGTGTTAACCCAGAGATGCGAAGCTGGTTAAAGAGCTTCACAGCCTCTTCCCCTCGCTCATTATGTGCAAGGCCGAAAATCATAGCATTCCAGATTACCATGTCCCTGTTGTGCATCAGACTGAATACAAGTTTGGCATCATCCACAAGGGAAAACTTTGAATAGACGTCGATTAGAGCACTCCCTGCATACAGGTCCAACGAAGTTCCTGATTTGACGATGAGACCATGAATCTGCTTGCTCAGCTCAATGTCCGACTGCGATGACGACACCCCAAGGAGCGAAACAAATGTCAGTAGGCTTGGCTTTAGAGAACAATACCTCATTTTACTGAACACCTCAACTGCTCCTCTAAGATCACCTAGCCTGGCATATCCTTCGATCATTGCATTGTAAGAAATTGCATCATCTTCCACCAAGGCTTCAAATACTGCTCTTGCTTCAGATAAACGCTCACATTTCGCATACATGTCAATGAGAGAGTTCTTGACATACCCATCAGACTCCAGATTAGCCTTTATGGCATAAGCATGTACCTGCCTCCCTTGCCATATCGCTGCCAAAGAGCCACATGAGTTCAAGACACTCGTGCAAGCGAAAACATCCGGCCGCCAGCCAGCCCGGCTCAGCTGCGAGAACATGTCCATAGCTTCAACATCGAACGAATTCTTCATATAACCAGCAACCATTGTCGTCCAAGACACGAGATTGCGGCTCTCCATGCAATCAAACAGCTTGCGAGCCAGAGCGAGCCTGGAGCACTTGCAGTACAGATCGATCAGCGCGTTGACCACCGATGCATCTGCGTCCGCTGCGGTTCGATACGCGTAGCCGTGTATCTCCCTGCCGCCCTCTAGGAAGCCAAGTGCTGAGCAAGCACTCGCAGCACTCGCTAGCACAAACCTGTCGGGCCGGACACCGTCAAGCCCCATCTTCGCGAACAACTCCAAGGCGACTCCACCCTGCCCGACCTGAGAATACCCTGCTATCACCGCAGTCCAAGTGACGGGGTTCTTCACTGGGAGGGAATCGAAGACCAGCATTGCGGCGTCAATGCAGCCAGCCTTCGCGTACAGGTTGATCAGCGCGGTCCCGACGTAGACGTTTCCAACCATTCCGAGCTTCACGGCGTCGCCATGCACCTGCTCGCCGAAGGAAACCGCCCTGGACTGCGCGCAGGCCCTGAGGGCGCTGGCGAGCAGGAACTCGTTGGGCGGCTCGCCGGAGGCACCGCGGAAGGCAGCGAAGAGCTCGATCGCGTCTTCCTCGCGCCCGTGCTGCGCGTACATGGAGATGGCGGAGCCCCAGGAGACGAGGTTCCGGTGCGGCATCCCGTCGAACAGGCGGCGGGCGTCCCGGAGGCGGCCGAGCTTGGAGTAGCCGCGGAGGAGGAGGTTGGCGAGGAAGAGGTCCGGGAGAGACTCGGTGAGTACGGCGCGGGCGTGCGCCGCCGGGAGGAGGCGGCGGAGGCGGTCGCCGGCGAGGCATGAGAGGAGGAGGTGAGCGAGGCTCATGCGCCGCTGGCTCGGGCTGACAAGGAATGGTTAGTTGAGCCTCTGTTCAGCAATAAAAATATAGTTGGGCCTGTATCAGGCATATTTACTCGTCTTTTATTCCTCAAAATATTCATATTCAAATTTAAATTATATTCGTCTTCTTTTATTACAATTACCATTTCCAATCATGTAAAAAAAACCATATCCAATCTTTGTCAAGAAAAAAAACCCTCAAAACATAATAATTAACTAATGGCAACTTTGCAACGATTGGTGCTTTATAAAACCATTTATGAGATTATACTAATTCTAAAGCATCCAAATAGTTTTATAAAATCACTTAAAAGGGTTCTTAAACCAAGTGCTTCATCATGTAGATGTAAGTGGGTCATTATTAGGGTGCCCTCTACTCTTTTTATTTTTATAAAAGTGAACTAAGGTTTCAAATAACATCATCATACTATTAGAAAATATAATATAGAATTTTGATTACTGGAGAAAATTCATCTGATGTTGAGGCCTCCTCCGTCCTTCGCTAGTACAAACTACAAACATCCTCACGGAGCATGAGCTGAGCTGAAAGTAGAGATGCTTTTAGGCTCTGAGCCATCATTCGTTGGTATCTTCTTTGCCAGCTGCTATCTTGGCCAAGTAGCCTGGATTGGATTTTGTCACTGAAACACTGAATCGGCTGGAATGGAAGGCTGGTTTCCAAATCTTTAGCCCAAAGGCTGACGATTCGGCCAAGTTGAGGAGATGAGAATGGGAAACGCGTGTTGGAAATGGGGATTCAAGGTTTCACTTCCCCTGAAAAGGAAAACTGTGTCCGTCATTCTTTCTTCAGAGTGTACGTGCACAACACAAACCACACGCTAAATTCTTCATTCAGAGTGTTAAAACAAGCAGGTAGTCCATAGGTGCATTGCCAGGACTTCACCACAAACAGGCCAAGAATCACAAATTATTGTGCAGTAGTACATAGTAACTCAAGCTACAAAACTTCCTTGGCACATGTGAAATCACTCATAGTATGATATAATAATAATAACCTATAACACAACAGTAGCTATCCAACTTGCCGGCTAGCTATAGCTGGACAGACAAAACTAAACATGCGGAGACACAGACAAAATTTCAGCACCAGTCATGCCTTGCTCGTCCAGACCTTGTCTCAACGTCAAGCTTTGCCGCCAGCCTTACCTCTCATGCCTCCTTTCTTCTGGCCACCACCCGCGGCACCCTTCTTTCCCTTCCCGCCTTTGGCACCACCCTTGCCACCCTTCCCCTTCCCCTTCTTCTTCCCTGCCTTCTCTGCCCGCTTGTCCTTCTTCATCCGTGGGTCCACCAGCACCTTCCCCTTGCCAGTCCTCACCTGGACCCCCTTCTTGGCGACGACATACTCCTTCTTGGGCCTCTGCGTCGACACCGCCTTCCTGTAGATCTTGTCAATCATCTTTGCCTTGGACTGCTCGTTGATGTCACTCTGGTCCGCAACAATGTCCGCCTTCTGCCGCGCCTTCTCCAGCTTCTTCAAGGCGACGCGCTTCTTCCGGGCCTTGGCCTCAGCCACCTTCTTGGATGGCCGGGCGTCGATCTCCCTGAACTGGGCCTTCATGGCAGCTACCTCCTCTTTCGTTATAGGTTTCATAGCCTGGGTATGCCTCTTCTCGTCTTCCGCAAACCATTTGGGCAGTCCTTCGTCATCAAACATGTACCTGTTGTAGGCATCGTCTAGTATCTGCTCCCTTTGCTTCTTCCTCAGCATCTTATGTGCATAGGCCAGCACTTCAGCCTTCTGGTCATCGTCGAGGTCCTCTTCTGGTTCTGACTCATCGGAAGATGAAGAAGAGTCGGAATCATCTTCAGTTCGGACTGGTTCTACTGGTACCATCTCAATATCATCTTGTTGCAAGCGCTGAGCAGCTTTAGTCGGTTTCTCCTTCTTTCCTAAATCTGTCTGTGCTTTAGCAGGCTTCTCCTTATTTCCTGAATCAATCTTCTTTTTCATATTCTTGCGTGGTTTCTCTCTTTCATCATCACTGTCACTCTGCTCAGCTAGGCCAGTTCCTGCATCCGCGAACACATCCTGACTGTACCACTGGTCTACAATCTCATCTTTTGTTCGCTTCTCAGCATCTAGACGCAATAAAAGGGGGTTGGCCTCTTCATCTTCATCTTGATCTTCGTCAGAACCTTCATCATCCATGTCAACATCCTCACCATCATCTTCACCTCCCTATCAAACCGTAAGCATAATAAGAAAATCTATTGTCATCAATCATTTAATGGTTTTTCTAATCTAGAAAAAATAACAGAGCACGTTCAGTCCACTGGCTACTGCAAAACTACTGAATTTCAAACACAAGGAGAAATATTGATGTTGATTAAGGTAAGAAATTACCTCTAACAAATCTGCATCAGCATCAGTATTGACTCGCTTGGCACGTTTGCGTTCTTGTTTTACTTCTCCACCTCTTTTTGTCATAAAACGCTCATAGGCTTCATCGAGGATATCCTCAAGTTGAGCATCATACCTGGTTTGAAAGAAGCTATGTTACATATCTCTGCAATTTTCAGTAAATTATGGCAGTGATGTGAATTAAAGACCGAACTAGATTATTATTTTTTGGTGTGGGTGCCTGAGAATTTACCTCTGTTGTTCTTCATCAGAATCCATTTCCTCATCAGAGTCTTCATGAGTTTGAGTAGCTTCGTTCTCACTATCTCCAGAGCCATCTTCCACATTAAACTCTGCTGACTCAACAGCTTTAAGTTCTTTTCCACCCTATACAGAAGTATATAACACTGAGTTCACAAGCAAAAACCCAAAAAAAAAGTAATATCATACCCAAGATGGTAACTTGAGAAAAATCCCAGTTGAACCAAAATTACTTTTCCAACTATATAAGGATTAGATGACTAAACAAAATTTCTAACAGCAAGAATGTTTCATTTTCCAAGGTCTACAAGGCAAATATAGAAAGATAGGACTATGGAAACAGCAGGAGACCTTGATAGCATTAATAGAGAACAAATCAGGATCACCATATCCTTCTTCTGTAGCATCGATTTGCATTCCTGTTGCCTTGCGTGCTTTATCCTGGAATGAACAGAGTAACATGTTAGCACACAACTGAAATCAACGCCACATGCAGCAAGTGTTACTTCGACTTCATAATGGAAATACCTTTGCTTTTCGTCTTGATTGACGCTTCTTCTCTTGCCTTTTCTTTCTATCAATGACGCTAGTCAATTCTTCCATTTCCTGTAAAAGTTGGTCATCATCTATGACTTTAGACTCCGTTGCAGTAACAGCAGCCTTTGGCGTAACTTGTGATGATGACGACAGTGCTTTCCTTAAACGTATGCGCCACCTGATGAGAATAATGTAGAAAGTTGCATGAGATTGAAAAGATCAACCTCTCCACATGGTAATAGACATGCTTGGATAATCATAATGTAGAAAGTAACTTGATGAGAATAGAATAGGAAAAATACACTTACTTCAAAATATGCTTGAAGCTATTTTTATCCAGCACGCGCAAATCGTCACAAAGTTCTTTTATCTGATACACAGAATAACATGCAATCAGCAAGCATTACAACTGAGATAGAATATAAATTTAGGTGAAGGCATTACTTCACTACCTCCTCTGAAGTAATCTCATGATTCTTGAGAGGCAGAGATGCTGGATCATCAAATGAAATTTTAGTAACAGAGCCAAGAAATTCCAGTGGTGTCTGGGCCTCAGAAAATATAAAATCTGATGCCAGACCAACTTTCCGCAATACTGTGACTCCTTCCTCGTACCTACATGAAGCATGTACAATAGAAATTTAGAGAAGTGGATCTCCCACTGAACTGTACTATATAATTCAATATTTTGATGTATTGTACAGACAAAGAACCAGCATTTTCAGCTAATTCCAGTTCTTCTTTACCACTTAAAACAGCACAAAAGGGCGAAATTGTAAGGGTAAAATTCCAAGTGTCTAGCTGCTTACTTGACTATAATACTAGAATTAGCAAAAAGTAGTTTGCAGAAGGTTTTGCAGATGTGGTGTTACCCTCAGTGTGAGAAGTGAGCAAGACATGCCAGATCTGAATACAAGTTATATATCCTACTCCACTGTGTGGTGGTCTTGTGGACACTGACAAATGAACATATATAACCAGTGGCTGTATGAAAAGTTCCATCTTGAACAGAAAGCAATACTTTCAGGGGTTTATCCAATAAGTATGGCAAACTTATAGAACTAGCAAAAGCTTGGGGTTCTCTAAATCTTGTATAGTTACACTATGCATACTTGCAAATAATACAAGGCACAGAAATACAAATGAACTATTGCAGCATGGCCCTGATTCTTGAGACATATAGAAGTACAAAAAAACAGTAGTGCAAAACGTAGAGAAGAACAGGCAAACTCCAGCAACGATGTAAGAAGGCATACTTACCCTTCACGGCTTCTTTTGTCTTTCTTAGTAGTAAGTACATCCCTGGGCTGCAGACCCCCCAAGAAAATGTAACAGTAAGGTGGTGCTAACACATAAACAAGAAGAGAAAGCGAGCAGGTAAACAGGACAGATGTTTCAACCTACCATCTTCTTCTCATTTTCCACATTGAACAAGTGCTTGATATCAAGAAGTTCAGGCTCAATCTTGGCAGGGGCTTTATATTTCAGACAGATAATGTAAATTTCAGCAGATGTGCCACGACTCGCTTGAGGTTTGGTCACCTCGACCTTCTCGAATAGCTGCAAATGGGTGTATTTTTTGATGCGTCAACGCACTATTACAGAATATATAAGTAACAACATAAAAACACTTGAGCAAACTGTGTGATCAATGCACACCTGTTTAAGACAGAACATGATCGCATTGTAATCTTGAGACCTGAAGACCTGTTGAAGAGAACAAAAGAAATAAACAGCTGAGTTTGTATGTGCACTTCACATAACGGAACTCGCAAGCTGACAAGTGATGTGCACGTTGTTTTCTTACCTTGGTGATGAATGCGCCCTTGGGTGCGAGGAAGTATGTGGCGAGTCGCACGGCGTCGATGACGAGCGCGGACTGCGTGGTGGCCTCCTGCGCCCAGGCGCCGCCGACGTTGGGCGAGCCGTCGTGGAGGACGACGTCGAATGCGGCGACGCCCCTGGAGTCCATGAGCTTGCGCACGGAGGAGCGGCACTTGGAGGTGGTGATGTCCTCGGTGAGGGAGTGCGCGCCGCGGATGGGGCGGATGGGCACGAGGTCGACACCGACGACGAAGGCGCCGACGGGGGCGTGCTTGACGGCCACCTGGACCCACCCGCCCGGCGCGGCGCAGAGGTCGAGCACGGCGCGCGCCGTCGGGAGGAACCGGAAGCGCGCGTCCAGCTGCAGCAGCTTGAACGCCGCCCGGCTCCGGTACCCCTGCTCCTTGGCGAGGTGGTAGTACTTGTCCTGCCTCTGCTTCCCCTTCGTCTTGCCCATCGCTGCCGCCGCCGCCGCCGCCGACGAGCCTTGGGAGGAGGAGGATGGAGGAGGACGGGAGCTAGGGTTTATGGTTCTGCTCGGCGGCTGCGCTGGTTCGGTACCTTTGTCATGAGCTCGGTGGCGGTTAAGCCTCGACGGCCTCATGGGCCCAAATTGGGCCTCCATGGGCCTCGGCCTATCTGGGTACTGGGCCGCGGGGGAAATTAGAACGTTCCATCGTCTTGTTGCTCTCTTATCCTGCTCTCATTTGCCCCCAACTTCCATTCGTTTCCTCTGCACTTAGCAATGGAGCTAGGCCTCGCGCTCCGGCTCGTCGCGCCGCCGGCATGTCTCTCCCGCCGCCGTAGGGCTCTTGCGCTGCGAGGAAGCAGCGTACGGGCCTCGAGGCGCGAGCGTAGTTGTAAGGCTGGGGCTGTGGCGAGTGGGGGTCTGAGCTATGCTGTGGTTGAAGAGGACGAGGAGATGGAGGTGGACGGGGAGGGTGATGCGAGGCCGCGGCTGGAGCTCATCGAAAAGCCGGACCGGAGCCTGGCGCTGCTCGACGAGTACGAGGCGGAGGAGCTGGGGGCGGCGCTGTGCGCCAACCACCGCAGCGGTGAGCCTTCTCTTTTCCGCTTTTCTTGTGCTTGTGCTTGTACTTGCAGAATATCTTGTTTGTTTTAGAATTTCTAGATGAAAGTAATAAGTTTCTCAACAGTTGACAATTTCCATGCTATAATACTGTGGGTCTGATGTGTGTTTCCACAGGTTATGTTGCTGTGCTGGGGAAGCCGAATGTTGGCAAGAGCACCCTTATAAACCAAATTGTTGGTCAGAAGCTTTCCATCGTAACAGATAAACCACAGACTACACGCCATCGCATCCTCGGTATATGCTCGGAACCAGAATACCAGGTATAAATAACCCTTTTGTCTCTAGAGCACTTTTTTTTTTTTTTGCGGGGTAAACGGGATTGTATTAATCAAATAATAGTGTTGTTACAATCCCGAAGGATGCGGCCCAACAGAGGCTCTGGAGCCGACCCTAACCAAACATCATTTATATCCTCCCTCATACCAAAACTAGCTAACTCATGACTAGCAGTGTTCTGCAACCTAGGAATCTTAGTAATAGAAACAATATATTGTGAAGAAAGTAATAAACGAAGGTCCTCCACTAAATGTGCAAGACAAGATTTGTCTGCATCAGTACTTGTCACCATCCTGACCATCTCCAAACTATCAGTTTCCACAAGGATGCCATCTTGGTTGAGTTCAAGCGCCAACCGTACTCCTTCAATGCATGCACTAATCTCCGCCTCGAGAGCAGAAGAACACAAGCGCAGTGATCTGCAGGCCGTGAAGACGATGGAGCCATCGCTACGCCGCAAGATTATACCCACGCCGGCGCTTCCTGACTGCGCCATATAGGCACCGTCCACGTTGAGCTTCAGCATACCATCTGGTGGTTTATCCCATGGAACACGGACAGGCTGAACAACAGGGGTATTAGTTGGTTGGGCATCAATTACTTGCTTCCCCTTTAGAACATCCTCAGGCTTCATCTTACGAATATTTTCCAAGGATTGTAAGTAGCTGCAGATGAACCTACGCGACCCATCAATTGGAGGCAGCGGCTTGTCATGTGTAATCTCATTACGTGCATACCAGATCCTCCATGCAATCATAGGGATCCGACCACATTGTTGTGTCGACAGAGGCAATAGCCAATTTTCTAGCCAATCCTCACGTACGGGCATGGGAATTCTTGGAATATACCACACTTCCCTCATTGCCTCCCAGAGAGCTGATGCATGGGAACATTGTACTAGAGCATGGTAAATATTCTCCTGTTCATGTTCACAAATCCTACACATACCTGACACTGGCATATGATGCTTTCTTTTATTCTCTTCTGTCGCTAAGCCAGCAGAGAGAGCTTTCCATGCAAAGATACGCACCTTCTCCGGTATATTGCATGACCAAACTTTTTTCCAGATCGGTTTATCTCCCAATGGCGCTGAGCTGCTCGTTGCATTTGCTCGGCCCTGTTGGACTAGACGAAGACCAATCCGATACGCGCTCCTCACCGAGAACAAACCACTCTTTTCAGGCTGCCATGCCAGAATATCCTTGGGCATACGATCTGAAATTTTAATTCTCAATATTCTGTCCGCATCAATCGACGGAAAGGTTTTGCGGACAAGGGCTTCATCCCACTTCCCATTACGAAGAAGACATGAAACACGATTCAGCCTTGATCGTCCACGTGGCCCGATCACCTTGAGCTCCTCCGCTCTTGGGATCCAGTTGTCTCGCCAAATGCGCACTGATCGACCATCTCCAATTCTCCAAATCAAACCATGCTTCAATAGCTCCAACCCATGGCTGATAGCACTCCATGTAGGTGACGGATTTGCCGAAAAGACTGTATCAGCTATGTTCCCGTGGGGGTAATATTTCGCCCGCAGCACGCGAGCACAAAGACTATCAGGACGATGGATAAGCCTCCAAGCCTGGCGAGCCAAAAGTGCCTGATTAAAGATGCGCATATCCTTAAAACCCATGCCTCCATGGGGCTTTGATCGTATGAGCACATCCCAACTGATCCAGTGGGCTTTCCTCTTTCCCCTCTCAGCACCCCACCAAAAATCACGTATCAGCTTCGTTAAATCATCACACACCGACATTGGTAATTTGAAGACCGCCATAATATATATAGGTAATGCCTGTGCCACTGCTTTGATCATGATCTCCTTCCCACCTTGGGATAAATCTCCCCACTGCAGAATTCTTTTTGCCAGTTTTGCTTGTAGATTATCAAACTTCCCCCTTCCCATTCTACCATCAGGCGTCGGGAGCCCCAGATATTTTTCTTCAAACGAATCTTTCTCCACATTGAGAATACCACGTATATCATTCTGGATCTCCATGTCACATTGCGGACTGAACAAGATTGAACACTTTGAAGGATTTATTAATTGACCCGTGGCCTCTCCATAGGACTCGATCACATGCTTGACCCTCACAGCTTGTTCACATGATGCCTTGAAGAAAAGCAGGGTATCATCGGCAAATAACAAATGGGATATACCCGGTCCTCTCCGACATATCTTGACCGGCGTAATGCCTCCCGCAGCAATTTCTGATTGCAACAACGCAGATAGACCATCAGCAACAAAGAGAAACAAAAATGGGGATAACGGATCACCTTGTCTGAGACCTCTCGTAGGGGAGAACGCTTCCAATAGGGCTCCATTGAATTTCACAGAGTACCTCACCGTGGTAACACACAACATTATCCATTGTACCCACCGGCGAGAGAAGCCCATCTTATGCATCACCTCCTCCAGAAAAACCCAGTCAACACGATCATACGCCTTTGATAAGTCCAGTTTGTATGCACACAAAGGATTATTTGCACTAGTCCCATGCTCCATGTAATGGAGGCATTCGAAAGCCAACAAAGCATTATCCGTAATAAGACGCCCAGGCACGAAGGCGCTCTGATTTTCCGAGATTATGTCACCAAGAATAGGTCTCAATCGATTTACCAAGCACTTTGAAATTATCTTGTATAGGACATTGCATAGACTTATAGGTCTAAAATCCTTAAGCTCAACCGGATTATCCACCTTTGGAATTAAGACAATAGATGTATCATTGATACCCACCGGCATTTGTCCCGTATCAAAGAATTTTAGGACCGCTTGAATAATCTCCTGCTTGATAACTCCCCAATTACGCTGGTAAAAGCGAGCGGGAAAACCGTCTGGACCAGGAGCTTTAAGTGGCCCTATCTGGAATATAGCATCTGAAATTTCTTCCTCTGAGAATTTTCTACACAAATTCTCATTCACCTCTTCTGAGATTACCTCCTGAAAAAGATTAACCACCTGGATCGGCTGAATAGATGGGTCCCGTGTATATACTGATTGGAAATAGGATGTTGCCATCTTTTCCATCTCTGACGGGGTATCCTGTACCACACCATCACCATCCTTGAGCGAGGTGATCCGATTTTTACGAGCACGCCATACTGCCTTCCGGTGAAAGAATTTTGTATTACGATCCCCCTCCTTTAGCCATGAGATACGTGATCTTTGGAGCCATAACATCTCCTCCCTATACAATAATTCATTCATAGTATCAAGTGTCTCACGTATCTCATTCATAGGAGCTGCTATAACATATAGATTTTCCAATTTCCTCCGCAAACGAGACAACTCTCGAGTAACATTACCAAACTTTCTTCCACCCCACGCATGCAATACATCCATGACTTTATTCAGTGCTACATTGACATCTCCTAGGTCATATTTTGGTCCAAAATCCCTCCACGCCTCTGATATAATCTCAGGCAGGGCATACTCCCTTTCCCACATGATTTCATAACGTTTACATTTACGCTTAGGCTGTTGTACTTCTCTGACCATCCTGATCAATAGTGGGCAGTGGTCCGAGCATGGCGACACAAGATGTACAACAGTAGCATCCGAATATATCCTCTAGAGCACTTATAGAGTTCAATTCAAATGTGCAATGTGTAACTAATATATCCTCGGAGGTTTCTCACGCCGGCCGCAGAGGATGCCGTGAGATTTCTCAGTGCTAATCTGAGTTGTCGTTTAGTTTGCAGATAATACTTTATGACACACCAGGTGTCATCAAGAAGGAAATGCACAAGCTAGACTCGATGATGATTTCTCGCTGCTAATCCAAGTTATCATTTAGTTTGCAGATAATACTTTATGACACACCAGGTGTCATCAAGAAGGAAATGCACAAGCTAGACTCGATGATGATGAAGAATGTGCAGAGTGCTATTGGCAATGCAGACTGCGTGATCGTTGTTGCTGATGCTTCCAAACTGCCTGAAAAGGTACTGTCAACGAAAATAAGGAACCAGATGAATAAATATTTTGGGTGTACCTTGCGTGATTTCACCTTTGTGATTTTAGATAGATGATATGCTGGAAGAAGGTGTGGGGAACAAAGAGACTGCGGTCCCTGTTGTGTTGGTGCTGAACAAGAAAGATATGATAAAACCAGGAGAAATCGCAAAGAAGCTCGAGGTAAGAAACTTGTTCAAATCGAGTAGTAGATGGTTTCCAGACTTGTTATGCTTCCTCTACTTGCAAATGGTACATCTCATGACACTCCTTTTCTGCAGTGGTATCAAAAATTCACTGATGTTGATGATGTTATACCTATAAGTGCTAAATTTGGTCATGGAGTGGATGATATCAAGGAGTGGATATTGTCAAAGCTTCCGCTGGGTCCTGCTTACTACCCCAAGGTATTAGCATGGAAGATACAAAAGTTTCCTACAGCATCTCCTGAACAAGTCTTAGTACTATGCAGGGACAAGAACTTTATCCTGTAAACCTAGCGAATCAAGTTGGAATGTGCAATGCAAATAGTACGATGCACGAGTTATTTCTTTATTTCCTTGGTCTTAATCTGCAATAATCAACACCCTTTCATACTATGATTAATCAGCAGTTCTGACTCTGAACTCAAAGCCATAATAATTCAATCAGCACATTTTACTATTTTTCTGCTGCAAATCAATTGTTTGGAAATTCTTCGAAATAGAGAATATGTATTTCAATTACTTCTCTATTTGAAGTCATTACTATGCTAAAACCATAGTGTTACAGGCTTTCTTAGATAGATATTCATATTTTACAGTATTGTGGTATATCTGTCAAAGATAGTTCCAAACATTTGCTCTATGATCTGCAACTTGTGATGTATCCTTGCCATGTGATACCATATTCCTTGATTATATGGTTTACTACTGCTACTGCATTCTAGGTATTCAAAATTTTGAGACACTAAAAATATTTATCATGTATTAGTGTAGGGACATTGGAGATGTAGGGACAAGAACTTTATCATGTGAACCTAGCAAATCAAGTTGGAATGTGCAACGCAAATAGTAGGATGCACGAGTTATTTACTTATTTCCTTGGTTTTAATCTGCAATAATCAACACCCTTTGATAGTATGATTAATCCGCAGTTCTGACAAATTGCTGACTCTGAACTCAAAGCCATAATAATTCAATCAGCACATTTTACTATTTTTCTGCTGCAAATCAATGTTTGGAAATTCTTCGAAATAGAGAATATGGATTTCTATTACTTCTCTATCTGAAGTCATTACTGTGCTAAAACCATAGTGTTAGCTTTCTTAGCTTGATATTATATTTTTACAGTTTTGTGGCATATATGTCAAAGATAGTTCCAAACATTTGCTCTATGATCTGCAACTTGTGATGTATCCTTGCCATGAGATACCATATTCCTTGATTAGATGGTTTACTACTGGTACTGCATTCTTGGCATTCATTTTGATGTTTAGCTACAGCCAGTAATCTCAAAATTTTGAGACACTAAAAATATTTATACATCTTCTTGTTCCAGGACATAGCTAGTGAACACCCCGAGAGATTCTTTGTGGGGGAAATAGTGAGGGAAAAGATTTTCCTTCAATATAGGCAGGAAATTCCATACGCGTGCCAGGTATATCTTCTGGTGATTTTCTTCACTTTAGTGCTTATCCATCTTCTTAGCCTGTTCCTGTGATGTATTTTTTGTTTATGACAGGTTAATGTTACAAGTTACAAAAGCAGGCCTGGTGCCAAGGATTTTATTCAAGTTGAGATACTTGTCGAGAGGGAATCACAAAGAAGCATTATACTTGGGAAGGTAAAACAGTTTTAAAAAAAATCAACCCTATGTATGCTTGAATATTTTGGGGTACTTCATGATTACATATTCAGTTTAAGTTAAGAGTAAAGAAATTGAAGGATTCTGCACGAAGCACCTTTCCGGAAATTGATAAATATATGTTCTTTTCCTGAAATTTTTTGAATGAATGAAACAAAAGTTAGGTTCATGTTTCTATGAATATTAAATCCATCATCGAAAAAAGGAATTGGGCCATAAGGCCATTAATAAGAAGATGTATATTTGAACAAGCAAAATGGTCATGCACACTATGTTTCTCGAATGCAGGAAGGGAAAGCTATAAAGACGTTGGCAACAGCATCAAGGCTTGATATCGAGGATTTCCTTCAAAAGAAGGTTTATCTAGAGGTCATAACTTCTTCCCTTCTTGTGTAGCCATGGTTACCCCCTGTGGTACTATTCTAGAGCAGTTTCTGATTGCTGCATACTATGTCTTGAGCAGATAGATGTGAAGGTGAAGGAGAACTGGAGACAAGATGAGCGGCTTTTGAAACGTTATGGCTACGGCGGGGAGATTCAAGCTTTATGAGTACAAGCATGATTTTGCTTATCAGATCACAAGAGTAGGAACTAGCTTGTTTTTAAAATTTCCCCCCCTGCTGAGTGAGGTATTTAGGTGTTCAAATTAGATCAGTTATTAGTCAGGAACTCTTCCCAAATTTTGATGCAAGTCTGGTATATCATGGGGTCATTGTTTCTGCATCTAAATCACATTCCAGCTCTGTTCTGTCAAAGATAGGAGATAGTCTGCAGTGGTGCTAGGCCAACTGAATCCTGTCTTTTTTTGAATGGGGAACGTGCTTCTTTTGTCTAGTGAAGTTCCATTGGCTACTTTGCGAACATTTTGCTCCCATGAATCATCACGGTGTAGTGTGAGATCCTAAAATATGTTTAGCCTTCTAGGGTTGGGTTTCACCTTTGTTCATCTGTTCGCTCAAAGTTGCGATGAAAATGGTCGCTGTGCAAAATTCAGGCAAAGTCTGCCGGATGGACTTAAGCATATTCCTGGGTTAATTTCATCTTCTGATAATCATCACTAAAGACTATCTTGAGTGAATAACATGTGTAACTTATGTGACATATATCCATTGCTTTGAATGTCTGAACTAAAGCCATCTCATACCATTTTTCTCACCAATCTAATGGAAAACTTTGTTACTCCTAGCTGCTGCTGCTGCTGCATAGCTGAACTCAAAGAAGCAGATACTAAATCAAAATCTCTCATCTCCTCCGATCCCGGCGGCCACCGGAGGGGAGATCGGCGGTGCAAAACTAACCTGAAGAAAAATTCCAAGACTAAAAACCTCGATCGAAATCTGAAACGAGCGAAACAAACTCAATTTGAAGCGAGTAAGCAACCGACCAAGATCTTTTTGATCAGCTTGCCGTGGTGTCGTCTCTACTACAGCTGTCGCCGCCGCCGCTGACGAGCGGCTGCACCGTGCCGCTGCTCCCGCCGGCGCCACCGCCACCGCTGCTGCTGCTGCTACCGATGTAGGACGTGAGCGCGGCGGCGAGCACGGCGGTGAAGTTGGGGTCGGACGCGATCACGGCCGTGGCTGCGTTCACCGTCTCAGCCAGCCTTGCGCCTCCGCCATCCTGGGTGCCGGCCACGGCCTGCACGGCGGAGAGCTTGGACTGGTCGTACAGCTTCTGCCCGAACAGCTGCGGCAGCGACACGGGCCGCGCCGCCTCGGCCAGCGCTGCCTGGAGCTGCGCGGGCTCCGGCGGGCGTGGTGGTGACGTGCCCGTCTGCGTGAGGTCGAGCGTGACGGTCGGGAACGGAGCCGACGCCGAGATGGTGGCGACGCTGGAGGAGCAGGGCAGCACGGCGCGCGCGAGGAAGTTGGACCCGCCGGCAATGAGGCCGTCGGCGCTGGGCATGGACCCCGACAGCAGCATGGAGGCCGCGGCCGCCGTGGTGGACGCCATCGCCATGGCGGCCGGCGGCAGCGGGTGGTTGTGGTTCCCCTCGTACGTGGTGATGAGCACCGTCCGGTCCTCGGCGCACCGCTGCACCTGCTTCCGCACCGGGCAGCCGGCGGCCATGGTGCACCGGTAGTAGGCGCGCGGGCACGGGTTGCCCTTGGCCATCTTCTGCCCGTACTTTCGCCACTGGCACCCGTCGCTGATCTGCAAGAACACACAAGTCATGCCATGCTTCTCGGATGAAGACGATCGAAGACAGGGGCGCGCGTGCGTACCATGGCTGCTTCGGAGCGGGCACGGACGGAGACGC